>JAVJGI010000038.1:6007178-6020402 GCA_035590275.1 Ibycter americanus | reverse complement strand
CCCCGCACCGTCCCAGCCCGGGGGGCTTCTCGCAGCCCCTCCCGCCGCTGGCGTGGGGCAAGAGTCCCGGGGCACAGCGGGGCCCGCGGGGTGCAGGCAGCTGAGTGCCTGGGCCCTCCTACACCCCCCAACCCGACCCCCGCCCCCAGCACCAGCCGTCGATCTGCTCCAGCTGGCTGTGTACCGAGCGTCCCGGTTTGAGAAGCCGGAGCTTTCCCTCGCCGTCTCCCGGGTTTATCCGTTTATTCACCTGCCGCTGCGGTCCGGACCCCGCCGCTGGGCTCGCCCAGCCCCCAGCCTCTCTGCCGACCCGCTTGCAGGGCGCGTTGGGACCCAGAGTCCCTGTCTGAGATCTGCAGCTGTCCTGGCAATACAGGGAAATGTCAGCTGGAGTCAGGAGAAACAGAGTGTGATCCTTTCCCCCTGCCCTCTCTATGCTAGGAAGAAAATTAGCGCTGAGTTTTTTGGAAGCATCTTACTAAGCATCAAAGTCCCCATCACCCGTGCGTATGAGCCCCCCTGCAGATCCATACTGCCTTCAGCGGGACTAGGCACCGCCAGAAACATCCCCCTTCCCGATGCGACCCACATGTTATTAGGGTTTGGGGCTTTTTTTGATGCGAAAGTTAAAGGCAGTGGGACTTGACCCCAAATAATTTCTTGTTTCAGGTACAAAAGCTAGTGTCTAGCATTGCCAAGGATTTCCTGTGTCATACAAGTAAAAACTGAGAGTTAATGAGTAACATTGGTTATTAATAAATACTGGGAGTTCTGAAGTTTAAACCCAAAATAGCTGTCAAAACATTAACTCGGAAACGCAGCTCATAGCTTCAGGGTAAGTTCATCCTGTCTTATATCTATTTCTATTTCCACCACATTTTGAGAGTCAAAATTATGTAGATTTCTTTTTTTTTCAGTGATAAGTATCACTTATTTAATCACTTTGAAACTATGCTTTTCACAACCTTTTTTTTGCCACAAAGTATAAATTAGGGCAGCACATTAGCTCAACCATGAACAATGAAAAATGAGCACTGTTATGATATTTCAAAAGGAAAATCTAATCACAGCATAAATTGTCAGGCAGTACTTAAATAAAGTGAATTGATGTGAATGGCAACTGGGGAAAGAAAAAGAGAGTTAAAATGTACCACATGGATTCAATCCTGTGTTTGTAGTACTGGGGTTATAATCATTTAAGACATTTTTCAGAGAATTTAGCCTGATCTGCAGACATGCAGCTCCATCCAGCTGGTCAGACATCTTTTCCCTGTCTGGAGTAGGGAGGCTCTGCAGACAGCCTGCGCCCGGCTCCCGCTGCCGCTCCCAAGATCCGCTCTAGGTGCAGCAGGTGATGCCGAAGGGACAGCTCTGTGCCGTGCACAAGGCCTGCAATTAGTGGGGCTCGCACCCTTTCCGACAGTTATCTTAACTGCTGTTTGCGTGAGACAGGGAGAGGAAAAAATCCTGCAAGCGCTTGCACGAGCGTGACTCCTGCACGCCCTGGGCTCGCTGCACAGGGAGCGCACTGCAGGGACCTGCCGTGGTGCTTTAGCCAAGATCGCAGGGAAAGGGGTAGTGCTGCCTGCAGATAAGAGTGGTAATAGGATGGAAAATGGGAAAGAGCATCCCTCCTGAGAGCAGTGCTGGAGCCAGCTCTTCATGGGAACCCACCTCGCTGAGCCCCAGGCATTTAACAAAAATTCACTGGCACCTCTCAAAAGCAAAAATCAGATGAACTGGACCCACTCAATTCTGGAAAGACAAAGGACATAACATCTTTGCAAGATACCCAAGACATATGCTCGCTGGTATTCACAGCCTTTGACCAAACAAATTGAACAGGATATACAGAGAGACAAAGTCAAGGAAAAGAAGAGGAACTATTTTAAGAAAAGAAGCCAATAAACTCCAGTGGAATAAGAAAGCCTGGGCTCGTGCATGAAGGTGTCCCACAAAACGTCATTACACCAAAGAGACTTCAAAGAGGTCGGAGGGCTGCAGCGATGCTCTGCCGCAACAGGCAAGTGTGATTCAGCTTGCTGAGGATCGCTCCGAGGTGCTCCTCTGCCCCAGGGGCAGGGGGGACTCCAGCGCAGCACCTGTGAGCGCGGGGGTGGTGAGCCATACCCGTGCCACCCTACAACGATGGTGGTGTCTCACCCTGGGTGGTGAGCGTAGGAAAACATATTCCTCACAACATGAAGGCATGTGTGTTTTGAGGTGGTTACCGCAATGAACACAAGCTGCTAAACAATTCTGCAAGAGCTTATATGGACACTCCCATTTATTTGTTCCAGCTGAAAAATATTTGTTCTTTACCTTCCACTTCCCGGTAAAGCATGGACTTCCCCTGAGAAGGCCAGAAAAAGCTCAGGACTAGCAAGAAGAGCGTGCTAGGTATGCTGCTGGGCAGGCTGACTTCTGCCAAGTGCAAACTCAAAAGAGGCGGAAAAGATGCCCGGTTTGGTGGCACGGCTGTATTTTTAAGGGAGGATGACTGCCACCCACCGTGATCTCCTGAGTGACAGAGGCCACACAGCTAAAGGGACTGGTGGACCAGGCTGGGCACAAAGCATGGGAAAGCACTTGGAAGATGGCCAGCAGATTTTATGGCATAGAAATAGCCATGTGAGCGCTGCTCTGATGTAACACACCGCAGTGTGAGGCTGCCTTTGATCCTAATGTGGGTAAACACCCCAGAACAATCTGCCTTTGCATCAGCGTGAGGAGCTGCACCCTGCAGATGCAGATCTTTCCCTGCCGCGCTCGCAGGTGTGTGAAGGGCTTGTGCAGCGCAGATCCCCAGGCAGACCTGAAGGAGGGGGGGGATGACGGGAGGAGAAACCCTCACGAGTGGCTGCAGAACAGTAAACTGCACCTATGGAAAGGGAAACAGCTTGTGTCCATGGGGGGAGTGGGTCCGCGCTGCCAAGGCCACGTTTTGGTGGGGGTGGTAGGGCCAGCAGAGCAGCCCGCAGCGGCCCCAGCTGTGCTGCGTGGTCCCAGGGGGCCAGGAGAAACAGCACCCTCTTGGTCTCCATGGCTGAGCCCCTGCGCTCCTCCGCACCCTCTGCCTGAGCAGCCCTGCCCAGCCTGGGCACCCCTGTGACAGCCAAGCCACCACCCCAGTGACACCCCTGTTGTCACAATGGCCCTGATGGCCAGCACTGCCCACCCCGGCAGCGCTGCCTCCAGCCTCCACGCCGTACAGCCCCCTGTGCTGCGGTGAGATGACCTCGCAGGTGGGAGCCCTGGGCTCACGGTTTGGCAGGAGGGACCCCCGCTCGCCATGTCCCTGTGGGCAAGGGGCAGGAAGACCCTTGGTGGCCGGGACAAAAGGGTCTTGGTGGTGTCGGTGTGATGCATCATCCCTCCCCCGCTGTGCAGATCCCGGCTGCACTGCTGTCAGCTGGCTTTGCCCCCGTGGCCACTGAGGCCTCCGAGCAAACCGCACGTGGTAGTCCTGGGATGGCTCCATGGGGACGAGTGAGGAGCTGCAGGAGTGGGGACTCCCCGCTGCGGAGCGAGGGGGTGGCAGCGGCGCAGGGACAGGACGGGCAGCGCTGGCAGCCAGGCAGGGCTTCAGCAGCCACCCAGGGAAATGCTTCATCTGCGGTGGCTGTCTGAACCCTTCGTGCTTTCGTGATTAATGGAGGCAGTCTTCTCTCTGTGACTCCACCTGTGAGGATCTTCTCTGAGAGACAACAGACAATTTGGGAGGGATTAGAGGTCTCTAAATGTGTGACTGGATGCAACAGGATTATGTGGGACTTGTAATTCAGGCACAGAGCTCTGGCAGTGCCATAAATAGCACTGTGGACACTGAGCTGGTGCTTCCCCTCAAAAGCAGTGATCACGTAAGCAGGTGCACTCACCCGGGCACAGAGGGTGTTTCTGCCAAGCTTTAGACACTCCAGAGGATGAGCAGGAACCCCCAGGGCAGATGAACCCCATGGCAAGAGCAAAACCCAAGGCTCAGCACTCCCTGGCACAGTGTCCTGCCCATCACTGGAAATGACTGTCAGCCCTCTTATCATCAAGCACATGCAGGGCTAGCACATCTCGAAAGCATCTACATGACTTAGCAGTTGGGTTTTCAAAGTAACTACGGCCCCACCTCCACACCCCAAGTGCACTGCTTTAATGACATTAACGCCTCCCTGCTGGGTGGATGCAGTTGCAGCAGCGCAGTCATGTGTATACTTGTCTCTTATCTTCTAAAGCGAGAAAAGCCATGAGCTAGAATCATGCACGTATGTGAATATAATAATTTCTGAAAAAATCTACATGTGTTCAGAGCAGGGATACACAAACCACAATGGAACGACTGTAGTGGTATGAAATCTGCTCTTCGGGAGTCAAAATCCCATTATTTTATCCCCTGTGTTAAAAATGGACTGTCGTTTCCTTGCGGCAGCGACTGCTGAAATAACGCTTGTCCTGAGCTCCAGTAACGGAGGCTTTCAAGCAACTGGCAAGTGGCTGTACTGGGGAAATGAATGACGAAAAGTGGTGGTGAACCTGTGGGCATCTGGTAATTTCCCTCAAAGGCTTTAAGGAGATTTCTAAGCTGTGGGTGTCCCCCTCCTAATAGGTTTAGGAACCCGTGTTCAGAGCCAGCTACAGGGAACAGAAATAGAGCACCAAGTAAGCCAGAGCGTCACGGAAACTAGGAAACCTCTTTACAAGGTTAAAAATAAAGCCAGACAGCAAAGTGTTTATTTAGGACACCCAGGAGTAAAGTGGCTAATTGCTGGGGGAAGAGCTAGTTTCCATTAGCGCAGAGGTGTCATCAGTGAAAACAAGATAACTGAGTCACAGTTAAATAACAGCAGCAGAAATACTTTCCCAGTCAAGCACAGCCTCGGAGCAGCCATGGGTGACAGGTCAGCCCCGTGTGTGTCTTGGGGCACGCATTCATACCACCTCCTCTGCAAAGGGGTCATGCAAATGCACAGGCAAAACGGACTGGTTCTGCGGTCCCTGGTCCCCCGTGCCACGCATATAGGTGACAGCACTGACTTTGCTCCAAGACATCAGAAATGTGACCCAACTGATGATGAGGAAGAGCTTGTGTCATAAGATTCAACAGCGCTGCTTTTCCCTTCACATTTCTGGGAGGGTGGAAAACCCACTTAGAGATTCGGTAAGAGCAATGAGTGCAGCAGTAGGAGGCGTGGGGTGGTGTTAGGTATCAGCAGAGGGACCTGGAGTCTGCTGAGCTGATGCCCCAGGCTGTGTTTGTAAGGGTCAGTGTTATGTTTCTGTCATCCCTGATACGCCCCATTGCATCCTGTGGGTCAGACTGGGTTGACCCATTTTCATGGCTGGTTTGCCATGGCTGTGGTTTGGTGAAGCATTAACAAGGAGCATGTATTGCTGTCATTTAGAGCTATTATAATTGAGATGCTGGCCTGGGACCGGGACTCCCCTGTGCCAAACACAGAAGGAAAACGTAGTATCCCCCAAAAGTGATAACAGGGTGAGCCAGGTCAGACTGACAGTGGGAACACCAGGAACTGGGCAGCACTTTATATTCACTCTGCACTGTTACAAATAACCAGCTGAAATGCAAGTCGAGAGAATCAAAGCCCATGAGCCTTGTCGTGTGCGTTCCCTCAGTATGATTTATTTTCACTAAGTAGTTTCCATATTTCCAGTACATCATTTGATTTTAAACTCACTTTCTCTTTAAGTAACACCATCTTAAATTTTTAGCTAAAAAAATGTAAAACCCTGACTTCTCAGCATTTGTACCATGTATTGACTTCCCTTGCAGCAAGTGTAGGCAGGCTGGCACTCCCTAAGCTCTCCTGGTTAGTTCAGCTTGCTGCTCTCTGGTCACCAGTACACAACTCTTGCGTTGGGGCCTTAAGCACTGATAACGATGGCAAGGTGTGGGGGCAATTGCAACGCTTTTGTCTGGCTTTTTTGCTTCACAGGTGACTAAAACACCAGAAGCCCCTGGCAAAAACCACAAGAGACCAAAAGGAATGGAGGAGACCAAAGCGATGCAGGAGATTTCCCACATGCCGCCCATCCCAACGAGCCAGCAGTCTCCAGCACATCACCACCGGGACCAGCCTTTGGCCACTCACTTCGTTCCTTTTGTTGCCCATTTTGGGGGCCGACAGCCCAACTCCTTCAAGTTTCTCTTCTACAAACCAAATTGCTCCAACTCGTACAGCCCCTTCTACACTGCACAGAAGCCAACCTGCGGGTACCGCTACCACTGCGACACCGATCACACCAGGAAGGTGATGGACGTCCAGAGTGCAAACATTGTGAAATGGAGACCCATCGTGGGCACAAAGCCGTAGGCGAGAGCCATATAAAGCCCAAGCAATGAAACCAGTAACCAGTGTGACTTCAGCTTCCCATTGAGTGTCTGAGTTATGACCGCAGTGAGCATGTGAGCCGAGCAATGGGTGGTGAGGCTGTGTCACTGCTCCCCAGAAAAACACGCAGCGTTGATTTTGCTCTAAAAGCCCGGTCTGACTTGTCCTGTCATTTATTGCCAACTGCTTACACAGAGGCACTGGGTGTCAGCAGCGCATGGCACTGCACGGATGGCCACCCAGCCAGGCTTGTCTGCACGAGCCTGGCCTTAGCACGTGCTGCAAAATCTGGGAAGGTTTTGCCAGCTTCTTCGGCAAAGCCAAAATTCTGCTCCATCTTTGAAAGGACATCTTCTTTCACTAGGCTTTCCTAAGCACAGGCAAAGTATTGTTCTTAGTGAATGGAAAAACACGTCTCATTTGTGGCACTCAGAAACAAGATAGTGATGGGAGCTGGAGTTTGGGTGGCACATCTCTGCAGCTCTTCTTCAGCAGGCAGCATTAAACGGCTCAGCTTTTGCATTGCCTGTTCTGGAGAACAGGATGCACCGTTAGCAAGCACTTTTTGAAACAGCTGGCAAGCCTGTATCCACATTTAATACATAACCTTTGTGCTATTAATGAGTGCCTCAGTATCGCAACCCGTCTCTGTGCTTCAGGAGGGGCTACCCCAGCCGTGTCCCCTTTAGCAAGTGGCTCAGAGCCCAAGGCACCCACTGAAGGCTCACCTTGCTCACAGGTGCTGTACGCAGCAGGGACCTTGCCCTGCTGCTGCCGGCAAGTGCAGGATTAGCACATCCAATTAGTGTTCCTCAGTCTACTTCCTTTTTCATAACTGTTTCACACTTGTGTAACACTGCTGGCTTTAGCAGAGTTATGCCTAATTTGCTTCAGTGCAGAAGCAACACCGAGCGCTGCGACACATAAAAGTTGGGTTCTTTGTCTTAAAATTGCCAGATATAAAAAAGTAGTCACATTTATTTCATTTCTAGTGGAGCAGCTGGCCCATGCAGCTCTCTGAGGATATACTTTTTTATCTCCCAGTCCTCCTCTGAATGCTGGGCATCAGAGTAAAACAACGTTGGTTTTGGTCATGTTTACATGGAGAATTTTTCACGGTAATTCATCATAAATGAAAATGAAAGCTGCGAATTCAGCCCCACTGGCATCAGCAGAGTGTTGGTAACATAGCATCCAGGACACGCTCCAGGGACGTGCCACATGTGGGATGATTCCGTGGAAGAAATGCTCAGCTGGCAGGACCAGAGAGACGGAACACGGGGACCCACCAGCTGGGTGGCGAGGGAGCTTCCCCAGGAGAAGATCACTGTAGCATCTGGTGTCTTCACTTAAAGCACTTAAAGCTTTACCGTTCAAAGCAATTACGTTTCTATGTTTGTCTCAGCACACCAAATTTACCCTCAGAGCATCTCGTGTAGGAGCTGAAATGGCACTTCCCCCTCCCTGAATTTCAGGGTCAAGTTGATAGCCCCGTCTGGCAACCTGCCAGCCACCGCAAGGCTAAGGGAGACCAAAAAGACAGTAACACAGCACAGAGACTTCCGAGTGTTTTTTTCTTTCTTTCTTCTTACTCTGATTTTCATGCAAAAGTTACTGCTCATGTGACCCCACACAAAATCATAAATGAAGTGGATTAGGAGATTACATCATTACGGAGAAAATTCCACCCTCATAATCTCCTGCTGGGCCTGTAATCTGCAAGACTCCCATTTTACCACCTTTCTATTTTAACCCTGAGCTCTTAATGCCTGGCAGGAGCCCATCACCCCCCTGAGCCTCATTGGCCGGGGAGGGATTTGCTGGGTACTTAAATGCCACCTTCGTGTCCAAGGAGGGTTCTGTGCTTTTGAGGTTTCCTGGGGAGAGGCATCTTCTTCATCCATCACCACCGACACCAAACCGGTACAGCCCACGCACCAGGCAGTTTGGTTTTTCCCCATACTGTGATCCCCACAGTGCTTGGGGACATTTGGACTTTAAAGGCAAGAAGCAGAATTTAAAAGAAAGCCCTCAACTTTCAGAAAACATCTGTTCTTGGCTGCAAAGTGACCAGTGCTTAGTGTGGAGATGGGGAACATGGACGGGAAAGCTGTGGAGGAGCTGAGCACTACCGAGTGCCACCAGTGGTACAAGAAGTTCATGACAGAGTGTCCGTCTGGCCAGCTCACCCTGTATGAGTTCAAACAGTTTTTTGGCTTGAAGAACCTGAGTCCGGCAGCGAACAAATACGTTGAGCAAATGTTTGAGACATTTGACTTTAATAAGGTAAATATTGTCCTTCCCACTTAGCCTGCACAGGGATCGGCTGTGCTCTGCTCCCTGCGTGCGACCGTGTGCGGTGTATTTGTGTGTATGCAAGTGTGTATGGTCTGATGCTCTAGATAGTAAAAGTTATGTAAGGCAAAAAAATGTCAGCGAAACCTCCTCACCTGCTGACTGTCCTGGGAGAAAATAGACTCCTTTCAGAACTGATACTTTCTTTCTGGTGTTAAATTATTGAAATAGTGGGGGTTTTTTCCAGTACTCTGCGATCCCTTTAAAATGAAGTGCCCTTTAATCCTTAAATATCGAATGTTGTGACAGTAAAGAACAAGCGAGCGGCGTGAGAACAAGCGCTGCATTCATGCAGAAACAGCGAGTTCCCCAGCCACGCAGTGTGGCATGAGCTATGGTTTACAGAACAGCGCGGGTTTGTTTTTCTATTGTTTTAAATTATAAACGGATTACAGTTTCATTGATTTTATTACATGTGCTCAGTCCCACACGATAAGGAGCTCAGGTCCTTTGCTCCCTGCAGAGAGGCTTTGCACCCCACGCTGTTGCTGTGCCGGAGCCCCAGAGCGGGGCAGTCCCGGAGCACCTGCACACCTTCGGGAGCATGGTTTTCCCAGCTCAGGAGCCGTGCCAGAGAAGCAGGTGGATGCTGTGTCTCCAAGAGGAAACAACATCCTGCTTGCAAATGATTTGAAATTGCACCTTGTGAGATGAGGAATATATTTTATGACAATCGGAAGGGCCTATGGGCTTAATCTCACTGAAAATAAGACAGTTCGGGTCCTAAATCCCTTAGGTGTTTTGTTTGTGCCTTGGCCCTGCCTGAAGAGGGAATTGGTGAGCAGGAAATCCTGCTGGTGATGGGGCTCAGGAGCTATTTATACCTAATCTGGCTCCCACAGCAGTGGGATAAAGCAGATGATCTCTTCTTGAGCCGGCCCCATGCTCCGGTGGCTCTGTTCATTGACAAGACTCTGGTTTGTTCTCTAACGAAGGCTGTTTGTGGTTTGTAGCAGGTGCCATTGTCCTTCAAAGTGCTTTGTATCTTAATGGTGTGTGCCATCGACATGCTCTGTGGCGGGCACTAGGCGTTTGAGCAAGCTTCCTAGAAGCTGTGAAGGTCACGGGGCAATGTCTGGAGGCAGGTTTTTGGCACGTGAGCTCACCCCAGCAGCTTTGCATTGGTAACCTGGCTGAAGAGCTGTCTGCAGGTCCAGCCGAACGTCTCTTAATGCTGTGGTGTGAGCTGGTGGTGAGCAAACACTTAGGAAGAAAGTCAAAGATAAAACCGTTTGTGCTTTTGACGTGACCAAACGTGAAGCAGACACACAAATGGCAGAGGGACAGAGCAGCGCCTGCCCGGCCCGAGGTGTCAGCAATATGCTGGGGTAACTCCTGAGTTCATTCCTCTCCCAGAGGTCTGTGTGTGAGACCCCTTTGCAGCAGAAGAGAGCTATAGGTGTGTGCAGACAGGGTAAGTTAGGTAATCCATCAGGGTTCATCTGCATAAGCCTGTTCCTCTTTGACCTCTCAATTACCACTGCTTTGCATAAAGCGATTTCCTTAGCACAGGCTCGCTTTCGAGGCTTTGCTAGTCCCCAAGCCAGGTACACACACTGAGTTGGTTTGTTATCAAGACATCATGGCTCTGCATAGATTAACATGGAGCCCTCACCATATGGCATAGCGGCGTTAACCAGTGGGCGCACAGGGACCCCCACCGGAGCCTCTGCTGCTCCCCCAGCCCCTGCTCTCAGGGTGGTGGCTGCACGCTGAAGTCTTCCAGTGGGCACTTCCAAAAGTGGCACCAGCAAAATGATTTACTGCCTGACTCTTTGCTTTTCATCTCACTTAGCTTCTAACCTTCTGCTTTCAGGATGGCTACATAGATTTTATGGAGTATGTGGCAGCTCTGAGTCTGGTCCTGAAAGGGAAGGTGGATCAGAAGCTGCGGTGGTATTTCAAGCTCTACGATGTGGACGGGAACGGCTGCATTGACCGGGGAGAATTGCTGAATATCATCAAAGTGAGTGCGCTCAGCTTTTCCCATTTCTATCACGGACAACGGTCATCAGTTGCAGGTAGACAGGAAGGTTGTAACAGAGATATTCCAACCCAAAAGTCAGCTCCCTGGTAAAATTAGCGGGCTCTGGCCAAACCGGCTGCTTGTCCCCCACCGGTGCTCCCACCGAGCTGGCTGCCCTGGCCAGACCTGTCTCGATCACCCTCCACGGGCACCTGCACGCTCCGACATGCAGCAACCCCTTGTCTTTTTGCACGTTGTTTAACCACGTCCACTGAAACCCAGGCTGAGATAAGCACTTGAATTTAATCTAAGGATTTTCAGAGGTGAACGGCTCCTGGTTTATCCCAGTATGCCCACTTAATCTTTTAATGCATTGATTGCCTTTTAAAGTTATTTTAATCTCCAGTTTTTTAGAAAGGACTTACTCCTTTCAGAGCCTAACTGCCTGCAAAAAAGTTTGGCCTCTCATGTGTGGTCCCTTAGCCACTTGTGCCGACGGATACCCAAACCTGTGCAACGCTCAGTAATTGTCCTCTGTGTCCTTCTTTCCCTCCAGGCTATTCGAGCTATCAACCGGTGCAACGAAACGATGACGGCTGAGGAATTCACAAACATGGTGTTTGACAAAATTGATATAAACGGAGATGGTGAGGAACTTTCTTATGCAATGCCAAATACTGCTCCCACTTTCCCCAGTTCAGTCAGCCAGAGCAATTCCAGATGCTGGATGTCCCAAAACACCAGGGCTTGCGGAGAGCTGGCAGAGAGCAGCTCCCCGTGAGGGTTTAGCTCCCCAGCCGCTCTGTGGGCTGCAGCCAGCCCGAGGGGACACTGCAAACTGCCCCTCACCAGGCTGGCGGGGATCCACACCGGGTTTAGCTGTGATGGGGTTTGGGGAGTATGATACACAGACCCAAGCCCTCAGGAAAGGTCCCATTTTGTAGTCGGTGCCACTCCTGGGGGGCTGCTCCCAGGCGGCGGCGGGGGGGAGAAAGGCTGCAGGATTTAACAGACCTTTTCCGAACGTGCTCTCGCAGGCGAGCTCTCCCTGGAAGAGTTCATGGAGGGCGTGCAAAAGGATGAAGTGCTGCTCGAGATTCTCACCCGCAGCCTGGACTTGACACACATTGTCCGGTTGATCCAGAACGATGGGAAGAACCCGCACGAGCTGGAGCAGGCGGCGGAGCCTGCCCAGTAGGCTCCGGGGATGCTTCCCTGCATCTCTGCTTTTCCCCTCTTACATTATTAAAACAAATTGGGTTGCGGTGGTGGCAGCTGGTGAGCTGTCCCAGCGCCAGTGTGACCAGCGATAGATTCCCCGGCTAGCGCAGGGACTGGGATCTGATCTGAAGGTGCTGCTGCCCTGGCAGACGGTTCGGGGAGCCTGGGGCTCACCGGGACTGCCCTGGCCCTGCCCCGCACCGCCGCGCCAGCCAGCGAGGGGGAAGGCTGCTGCGAAGAGACGGTGCTGCCACAGCCGCTGGTCACACTGGAAGCACACAGCCACCCCCGGGCTGCCACCGGGGCCCGTTGCTGGCCGGGGGGCTCTGGATATTGGTGCTGAGCAGAGCAGGGGTAGAGTCTCATCCCCCCCAGGAAGGGGGAGCAGCAGCAGCAATGCAGTTAAATAACGCGCCAAGGGAGCCTCAAAATTGACACCAAGGCAGTGGCCAACACCAGCGTCTGCGGGGGACGAACCCCAGGGCTGCCCGGCACCTGCCCCCGGTGAGAAGGGATCCCCAAAGGACCTAGACATCAGACCTGAACCTTCTCTTTCCGTATATATCTCCAGAGCACAAGATCAGCGGTTTTGGTCATTCCTTCTTTGATTTGTTACTCTGTTAGCAATTGTTAGTGATAATGTAAGGTAAAAACATCTATGAGCTAGAAAAAGGGGAGTGGTAAATGCAGTGGATTTTCTTTGTTTAAAAGCATTCAAAACATAGAATGGTGCCTTTTAACAACCATCTGAACTTTAGGGGCATGTTTCTCCTTGAAATATCTGGAAGGGCTGCAATGGCAGTAACCTGAGAGGGAAAAGTTTTGATGGTTGTAGGAATATTCCTGCACGTCTTATCACCTGTACAACAAACTGAATCTCTCTGGCACCCTCGAGCATCAGGTGGTTTAACAGCAGCAGCAGCAGGAAATTGCCTGCATGGAGTTCAGAGGGGTGTGCTGCTGGAGACGGGCTAGGCGCAGTGTCTGTGCCACGAGTGGCCACAAGTACCTGAGTATTCCTGAGCAGGCAAAGGGTACCATCACCCCCACGGTACAGTGGGCTCAAGTACAGTCCCCTGTGGAATTAAACCCAGTCACCTCTTAATATAGCATCCTGGGCACAGCAATCTCACCTGCTGGTGCTAATTACCAGTGCCACGAGCAGGGGCTGCGCCCAGGAGCCAGAATACGCACAAGGGATGCTGCGAGAGCAGCAGCCTTGCCCCCGCATCCCCCGCCGTCCCCGTGCCGAGCCGGGGCTGTGCCTCGGCTGCTCCTGGAGAGGAGGTTCCTCATCTCATGGGAGCAAGTTTCAGGTGCGGTGAGGCAATACAGGACACC
>JAVJGI010000038.1:5992874-6007078 GCA_035590275.1 Ibycter americanus | reverse complement strand
GAGTGGCCACAAGTACCTGAGTATTCCTGAGCAGGCAAAGGGTACCATCACCCCCACGGTACAGTGGGCTCAAGTACCGTCCCCTGTGGAATTAAACCCAGTCACCTCTTAATATAGCATCCCGGGCACAGCAACCTCACCTGCTGGTGCTAATTACCAGTGCCACGAGCAGGGGCTGCGCCCAGGAGCCAGCATACGCACAAGGGAGGCTGCGAGAGCAGCAGCCTTGCCCCCGCACCCCCCGCCGTCCCCGTGCCGAGCCGGGGCTGTACCTCGGCTGCTCCTGGAGAGGAGGTTCCTCATCTCATGGGAGCAAGTTTCAGGTGCGGTGAGGCAATACAGGACACCAGGAAGGATTTCTTGCCTAGCTGAAAGACTTGTTATTTAGCACTGAATACTTGCAATTCATAAGCAACTTTCTGACCATTTTTCCTGTGCATCTTTTTAATTTTTGTGTTATAAGTGGAAGCTTTTGTACTTCCAATATTATAGTGAACTAATAAAGGTATTTTACAACATTATTTCAGGTTGTGCTTTTTCTCTCTTTCAATCAATCACTCTGTTTCCAGCAGGACAGATTAACTGTCTCATGCAAGTGCAGAAACCTTTGTTTTGGCTTTGTTAAGGTAGTTCTTTTGTAAGAACAGCACAAGCGTGGGGAGAGGTTTGTTTTCTTCAGAATCAGCGCAGAAAAGGGGCTGCTCCCCGAGGTTCTTGCATCCCGTGGGTGTTGCCTGCTCTTCTGAACCTCCTCTGCATTGAGCAAGTGTACCTTGCTTTAATAAAACCTCACCCCCTGGGTAGTCCTACAACTCTTTCTTCTAGAGCTCTGCTTTACCCACCCACGTTTCCAGGCACCTCCTGCTTTCCTCTCTGCTGCCTTCTGGGCCACGTGTGGCAGCCCCCCAGCTCCCTCCTGCCCCTGCTCTCTGCCCAGACAGGCAGCGGGTGTGGGATGCTCGGCCACGGCCCCTGGCAGCCTGGTTCAGGCTCTGCTGGTGCTGGATGGGCGCACAAACCAAGTATCACGGAGAGGAACCCTTTGACCGGCCAGCTTGTCCAGCCACTCCACTTACACCAGTGCAAGAAAGAACAGGCTGCAATCATCTTGTTAGAGCCTGGCTGAGCTGTTTACTCAGGGTGCAATACTCCTTGCAACAACATCAATTCCCCCGCAAAAGACCGGCACAAAAGTTACTGCACTTTGTCTTTACAACAGCAGCGAGGAGGGAGCTCGAGAGACACGGTCAGTCCCACCCGTGCTTCCTTCAGCCGCTCTCTCCTCTGCGTGCCCAAGAAGCTACAAGCAGCAGTCCTGACAAGCCCAATTTCTATTTATGAAGACAAAGTTATTCTAAAAGGGCTGTCTCAGAACTGCTGGCTGGCCAAAGGCACCTTTCAAACCTCAGCGTCTCTCTCCAAAGGATGTTTTTTCAGCCTCTAAGAAAGCAAATTAAAAATAATTTAAAACTAATATTGTGACTCTCTTTTCCCTAACTCAGGCATAATTATTTCAAACTAGTGGTGGCAGTTTGGGTGCCAGCACAAATGCATTGCTCACTCTTGTGACAATATCCCTGGTGAATGAGAGGCAGCACAGCCTCCCTGGCTGGTGTGGGAGAGGCTTTTTTTGGGAGCTGGCGTGGCGCTGGGCTGGCAGGGCTGCATGGCAGGTCCCGGCTCTGCCTTCCCTTTGCCATGACCTGGGACAAATCCCTGGTGCCAGATTCATTAAGAAGAGTTACAGCTACACTAAAACCTTTCGGTTTTCACCATGCCATTTATCTCAGTGGGGTAATACGCTCGAATTTACTTCCTAAACTCCTGAGGTGCACTTTCTTTTGAAGAGGAGAAGGGAAGAAAGGTTTTCTCATACTGCCAGGGCTGAGCATGGGTGCTGTGAGAAAATGACAGAGTATGGCAAGACCACAAAAAGTCCCCGTAGCAATCAGCACGGGGCTGTGTAAGCCCTGTCCCGGCCACTCTGCTTTCCAGCACAATGCTTGCAGAGGGAGGCTGCACATGGGTGCTTTAGGAATGACCTGGACACAAACTTTTCCTCTGGGCAGCCACCGAACTCCAGCTACCCATGGGTGAACATCTCCTATACATCAGGCGTATAGACGAATGAAGAACATGGCTAAGCATCAAGTTCAGTGTAATTATCCTTTCTTTTTCTCAGCCTCACCATTTTGCTGCTCAGCACTTTCCCCAGGAATGCACCTTCTGTAGTATTTTAGGATGCAGTGCCTCTGTGGCCCCTGTTCCCTGGTGCCTCTCCCCATCAGCCCCCTTCAACAACAGCCTCACCTTCAGCTTTCTAACCCGATTATTTCACCTTCAGCCTCAGGGGCATCAAACGTCAGAGCAGATGGTAGAAGCTCAGAAAAATCACACGGCATTTGCCTTTTCCAAGCCATCCTGTTTCCCAGTTTAGACCAAAAAGAAATCCGATCAGTCAAATCCAATTCTAGTTGGCCTGTAAGTCTGGAAAACGGATTATGCAAAATGTCTGACAAACAGCTTGATGTGAATGTTGAACTGAGTTTGGGAGGAGATCAAAGCGTTTATACCTATGGATTTAAAAATAGGACTAAGCTAAAGCACGTTGTGATTTCTTGACAAAAGATTATGTGATTGATAAGAGGAACAATTTTCCACTGGGTTATGCCAGCACTAACACAAGCATTACCCACCGCATGCACTGCTGCCATCCTAGTTCTGCCCAAGCCAGGGGATGTGGAACCACCCAGCTGCCGAGACCAACACTTGGAGCCCTAAATTCTTCAAGGTTCCTGTTTCAGTCCCAGCAGGGTTAAAACAGGGGCCATGCGATTGCAGCACCATCGGCTCACTTCATTGTAGGCACCTATTTCAAATGTCATTGAGAAATTATTTTTTTTTTAACAATACACTTACCCTTTTTGTTGTCATTACACGGAAGTTAACCAGAAAGACTCCTTTCTGACTCTGCATCCACAATAGCATCACCATCTCTGCCTTATATTTGTCTCATCCAGGTTAGCTGTTACACTTCACAACTCCCTTAAATTCATTTAAGTCTTAAAGGCTACAGTTTTGGTCAGACACTCAGGTGCTCACACAGGTCTTCACCTTCATTCTAAGTGAAAAATAAATACTACCAAACAGAATTGTAATAAATGATTCTTTATTAAATTCATGTGTTACAAAATTTCTGCCAACAACTGTACAAGTGCTCAGTGTTAGGATGCCCTCTACCACCGCAGCAGAGGACTGCCGGCACGGGGGACACCAAACAGCTCCTTCCCTGCCTGATCTGACCAGGTGAACAGAACAAGAGAATTTAAAGCATTTAAGTAAACCTGCAGTATGCCACTGTAATAACTAAACATCCACTTAAAAATTGTGCAAGAAGCAGAGTGTGTTGTGTTGGTTGAGATGCTGAAATTTAAGGAATTTTTGCATCCTCCCATGAAAATGTTTGTCCACGAGTTGGAAAAAAATCATTGAAGTGAATCTTTTCTTCCAGGGTCTCAAGTCAGAAGTTAAGATTTTTCTTTCTGATCTTTGGCTGATAAACTATTGACTTAAATGAGCTTTAAACAGCTGCCTTACAGCAGCATGAACTAGGAGTCTAATCAGCCCCTATACGTAAGCATGCCACAAGCTAGTGTGTATTTACAGAGAACTCTTAGAAAGGTTATTTAAAAGTGGAAATGTATATGCATTTGAACTCTAGCACTGATTGTGTCTTATCCTGAATACTTCCTCTAGTTCCTGAATTTAAACATTGGTCAGATTGACGAGACCACAAACCAGCAAACTAATGAACTAATGAAAGATACTGCAGTCATAATTAAAGGCCACAAAAAAGGGATTGCAAATCTTTTCATGGGCATGACCTGGCCCCCTGATCCCATGGGAAAATTAAAATAAAAGAGACAAACTCATATTATTTTTCTGGGGAAAGTTTTCTTGCAAATAAACCAATAAATCCAATAAAGGTGAACCAAAATGTTGGTTCAACCCAAAATCTCTTTCCAAATACATGTATATATGTAGGAATGTGGATTAGAATAGCAGAGCTCAGCCTAGAACCTGTGCAAATTTTATATCTATAGTCTGTGGCTAAATTAAGTCCAGTGTAAAACCACTGTACTACTTCCGTAACTCACTCGGATTTTCTGTCACTTGTTCCAGCCTGTGGTCCTGCCAATAAAGCAGTGCTAGTCCTCTCATTGCAGAGACGCTGCCAAGCAAACCCTGCTCTTCCCTTATCTCCCCTTCCACACAAAATTTCTCCCAGTGCAGTGAAGGTCCTGGAGCTCCTTGAGCTCATTCAGTCTCCACAGGGCAGGAAAAGCTGTTCTAGAGTGATGGTTCAGTAAGAAACAGGGGCTCAAAAAAGGAGCAGAATCACACTTGTGCAAATCTGTCCTCTAAATGTGACTGTCAAGAAGAGGTGCGGTTTCCACTGCTGCTCACTGTTTGGAAATAGCATTTTCCCACCCCCACAGAAACCCAGGTCTCTGAACAGGTAGGAGGAGCAGACTCCAGTCCACAGGAGGGAGATGCAAGGAGTTACTGCTCCACCTGTCCAGCCCACACATTAGGTTTTCCTCAGCTCTGTCTACTGTCTTGGCTATAGCTTATAATCCAATTCTTATTTTTGATCGTGATATGTTGGTGTTCAATCATTTTACATTAGTGTAGTCTACTAAACATGCATACAGACCTCCTGAATGCATAAAGCCTCTTCTGGTGTCACTTTGGGTTTGATGTGTTTGTATCTCTGCAGGCATAAATGATGCAAGCACTAGTCTGCACTGGAGACAGTACCACTGTGACAGGATTTCTCACTTCCCAATCCAGTCTGTCAGACTAAAACCCTGCCCAGAATCCACTGCAAGAAGCCACAATAAGTTTGTTCCTTGGGGTGTAACCAAAAACCAGAGCTGGCAAACGTGGTATTGTGTACACAGAAATAGTTATTCATGGGCCAAAAATAGTCTCTGGGTACCAGCAGTATGAAGCACATGAGTTTTAGATTGAAATATGGCTTCTTAAACCACTGCAGTTTTCATCTGGGTGCTGAGATTGTAATAAAAAGGAAAGCCACTACCACCTTAGAGTAGAAGAGCCACAGTTGTAGTCAGCATCACATTTTCAGCTGTATCAAAACCCAATTTTCTCAAAACAAAGCACTCTTTCTCCTCTGCTCAGAGATCCATCCCCCAGGGTTTACATCCATTTGCAACATCTTCATCACCCACTTGTCTTTCCTGGCTCCATCAATGAACTCGTCAAGAGATAACTGCCCTGTGGGTGAGATGAGGAGGACACGGGATGGAGAGACAAAACATGACAGATAAGAAGATGGCATGAAGTAAAAGCCATTTGTGTTTCAGAAAATATGCTAATAAGACAAAAGCCAGACTTCATTTCCCCATGTTGGGTAGGCCAGCTAGCTGAAAGCCAAACCACCACGCCATAACCCAGTGCATTCACACCTACTCCCTCCCGCCGGCTAACATGAAATGGGGCATTAGCTTACACATGCTCCTCCGGGACGATTGCAAGTCTGATCCTGCAAGCTCCAATTTGACTGGAGCCACTGTCTTTACCCAGGCTAGTTGTGCTGGGCCTGGGACCTGAAAGCCCCAGTAGCCAGAGCGCAGAGGATGAGATCTGTGTGGTAAAATCCAGACAGAATAGTGACCCCTCTGCACTTTACATTAAAATAACGATGAGAACTATTTCGTCCTGCTGCACTAAGTTTTTCATGATTATAACAAACAGACCAAAACCAAACCCAATGTGTCTAATATGACTAATGCAATGCTGAGTGATTTCTCGATAGACATGATTAAAGCTAGCCTGCCCAGCACAGATAACTTCTCATTACGCATGTATGCAATCTGAGCCATCGATCACTTACCATCCCCATTCTCATCCACTAACTGAAATATCCTGTCCACAACCTCCTCCGGCGTGAGCAACGGGGTCCTCTCCTCCACCTCTGACCGACACACTTTCTTCAGCTTGTAGATAGACTGAAAGAAGTTCACAGATTAAGAGAAGGGCTGGAAAACGAGCAGCAGTGAACTCCATTATCTTTCCAACAGTGTAAAGGTCTCTCATCAACGGCTGCGGTTTTAACCTTTCTAGAAAGGTCTGCCACTCAACAGCCTCAGACCTTTAATGAAACCTCCAACCTTATGCTCACACACGGCGCAGATTATTTCATTTGCTCTTCGAAGCTGCTACCCTCCTGTTTTCCCTACACATATTGGTCAGACCTCAGGGTTCCTTTGCAAAGAACAAGGCAAGAAAAATGGGAAAAATCATCTGACTTTTGAGTGTGATTTTTCCCCTAACATCTGAGGCCAGGCACATCTGGACTTAACCAGCCCTCTCTCCCAGGGAACTGGTGGCCCAGCTGCAAGATCAAACCTGTATTAGCACATATTTTGAACCATAGTTTCTGTTCCACTTTGTCACTGGAAAGGGGCAGATTTTATCTATTCCTCCCATGACAACCACCTGTTCATTATTAACTTTACTCCTTAGGCTGAAGGGGTTTGTCTGAAGTCTTCCCAGAAAGGGGATTAGCAAGGGCCTAACAGCTCCAGCCAATTCCTTGCTGACCTCAAAACTATAATTGAGCCTGCTCCAGACAAGCTTCCCCAGATGCTCCCACACCCGCTGCTGGTCCCGCAGGTAACAGGCTGGTCACACTTCCCAGCCAAAATGGAATCTGTGGAAAGCAGGCCCTTTCTGATGTGTTCTTGATACTGCATTTCACCTAAGATCCTAAAACATTTGATAAGTGTTGATTAGCCTCCCAAGTACTGCTGTGCAAGGGTAACAGCACCTGTGGTGCAGAGGTGACTCCAGCACCATCACCAGGGTATTCACCTACAGTGACATCCCAGGTACCCTGTGTCTGGCTGTCTGCTAAGCCCCGCGCCTCGCCCACACCCTCACATGGTCACTAATTAAAGCTAAGCACAGAACATGGCAGAAACCCAGAAAGCAACAATTACAAAAGGCATTTCTGTACTAATTTGTGCCCCTCAGTGCATTCTCACCAGCTCCTTGGGCAGCAAACTTGGCTTCTGTAAGGGGCACAGGGTGAAACCCTCTTCCACTGGCCAGTGCAATGAACTTTGCTATAAGACGGTTGAAAAAAAAAAAAAAAGGCAGCGCAGAGATACAGGAGCTTCACAACAGCACCCAGGTGCTGCATTTCTGGAGAGCTGCAGCAGGGGCCAGGCTGCCCACAGGGGGTGTAACTGGTCCCTCAGCCACCCCATCAGGCTCTAAACCACTGAACCCTTTCACCAAGGTCAGGCATTTTCACTTCATCACTCCCCACAGCTGCCTTGAAACCTAATTATCACCAAACCCATATACATCATTACATTGCCAAAGAACAGTGATTGCTTAAAAAAAGTGATTAGGCAATGCCTACTTACCTCAACAATTTCCAGCAGCTCAGGTTTATCTATGCAACCGTTCCCATCCTTGTCATATACTTTGAATGTCCACCTCAGCTTGTGTTCCAGTTTTCCTCGCAAAACAAGATTCAAGGCTGCTACATATTCCAGGAAATCGATGGTATTATCCTGTAGAAACAGAAAAGCTGCAGCTGAATGACACTTAACTGGGTATGGCTGATAGAAAACTGCTTACAAAACCTCGAGAAAAACTGCCAAAAGGATAATCCCTGGGACAGCTATTTATTTATATAATCACTTTACAGAAGACTTGTGCCAGACCAGGCCATCAGCAAGCACAGCTGTACCCCTCTGCACCAAGGATGAGCTCATGAGGAATGTGACAGTGGAGAGCAAAGCAATTCTCCTGCAGTGCAGTAAGGGGGGACACCCACCAGGACTCCAGGAGCAAGTGATTTAAACACCCCAAGACACGACAGATTACATGGAGGATGGGGAGGCGGATGAGGATCAGTGCAGGAGGTGTTGATTTTTTGGGAAGGGATTGCCATTCTCAATGACCACAGTGCTTCACTGCTGAGACTGACACCCAGCCATTACCCCTTCCTTCCATCCTTCCCTCTCATTTGATCTTGAGTCACCTGAGGAAGACTATGACAACGAAAATGTCACTGTTCAGGATGAGGCAGCAATAACACCCACAATAAAAGCTTTACATCAAGTGTTCCATCCTCCCCAAAACTTCAGACATGGAAGGGATGCAGGGCTTCCTCAGCAGCCCCCAGCAGATGGCCATCATGCAGATCAACAGCATCCCAGGGTTCAGCCAGGGCCCCGTGTCCCCTCTCAGCCTTCCCCACCCAGTTAGCAACCCCCCCTGCAAGATCTGGGCTGCTCATCTCCCCCCGAAGGCTCTGCTGTGGGCACCGAAACGCTCCAGCAGTTACTGAGAGCAAAAACTGCTGCTCCTGGGCTTCGGAGGCCAGCAAGCATAACAACACAATTGAAGAATTGTTTGTATTTTCTTACCGTATTCCTAATGATCCTTTAGATTGTTAGGTCCTGCTCTATTGATTATGTACCATGGGCATATTTAAGTAAAAACATGAACCCAGGCCTAATTTAGTGTTCTTCATAAACACAAGTACCAGCATCCCTTGAAAACAGATTTTCAGTCTTACTAGGCAACCTCCTATGAACTAGCAACGGGACTTTGCCTTTTATGTGCACCATTTGCTCTGCAACCCTTTCTGAACAGCTTTCAGAATTGAATTTGGACCTGGACTTCCAGGTTTTTGCAGGAATTTGAGTTTTGCCAGCTTCAGATTCTGAGACAAGTCTGACCTGCCCACACCTTCCATAGCTTTTTTATCCTTTCTCAAAAACTGACTTTTGTGTTACTTCAATGTGACTTTGCCTCTTGTTTTAAAGGGAGCTTAAGGGAAAATGGTATGTCCGAGATGACAGGCTTGTCCCCCCTTTTCCCATCTCAATACACAGCAACAAGTAACCCTGTACTTTGAATATGATCAAGACCTTCAGGAAAAAAACCAACCCTGAATTATTTGGCCAGCATTGCTTACCCATTTCAAGATGAGAAAGGCAACCATGTCACATTTCTTTTGAGTATCTAAAATATCGCAGGCTAGTATCAGGCTGTCTTTTGCAGCAGCACATGGGTATGCACGAACTGCTACTAAACCAGAAAGCCCACTTTTCCCAGGTGTCTGATGACAAATACAGCAAAGGGAATCAAAACCAGAATGTCTGAATTGTTCAGCATTCCTTTGTTTTTGATCAGCTAAAATCAATATTTTGTTACATGCCACCTATTCATACTGTATATATGCTCCCTTCAATGTATAGCAAGCCTGAGTAGGACTTTCCTCCACTATAATTCCCCCTATATCATAACAGATAAATATTTTTTTCCATGTAGCAACTTTGGCTATTTGACGATCTTTCAACCATACAGTCTCAAAATGGAACTGCCTAAATGTCAACCTTTTAATCCATCCTTAGTCCCTTAAGGGGACATTCCATCGTTAATTTGTGTACAGATCTATGAGAAGGTAAATCCATACCAGCCCACACAGAGTAGTGCAGTATGTGCTCCTTCTCCTGCCCCAGCAGATCCATCCCCATTGCCTTAGTCTCATGAAGCATGGTAACAACGGTGAGAACTGCACCAAATCACCTCCAAATTACAGACAATGTGCAAATTATTAGA
The DNA here is from genome assembly GCA_035590275.1 of Ibycter americanus. Classification (NCBI taxonomy): domain Eukaryota; kingdom Metazoa; phylum Chordata; class Aves; order Falconiformes; family Falconidae; genus Ibycter; species Ibycter americanus. The sequence continues at coordinate 5,997,406 of JAVJGI010000038.1, read as the reverse complement.
CAAATAATTGTAAAAACCCTTCACCACTTACCCCATTCTTATCAAAAGCTCTGAACATGTTTTCAATATACTCTGCTGCTTCACGGTTATCCTGGACCCCAAAGAACCGCTTGAATTCGTGCATGAAGAGGGTCCCACTAGGACATTCGACCACAAATTTCTTATACCATTCCTGCAGTTCTGCAACATCAATCTCCGTCTGCTCCCCTTCGGCATTGGTGAACTGCTGTCCCATTTTGCTCCGCAAAGCAAAATTAAAAAAAGAAGGAACAAAAGGAAAACCCTGCCAAAGTCCTTTGCTTGTATTGTCCTTTTATCACCTTTAGTTTTCTTTGTTCTTTTTCTTCTCCCTGTCTTGTTCCTTTATTTGATGTCAATATTGTGTCTTGCTATTTCACCTTTTTTTGTGTTTTTCTTTCTTCTTCCTCTTTCTCTCCTGCAGTTTTCACCACCACGGTCTTGTGTGCTCACTTGGTGATCGTAGAATTGCTTCTCTGCATTAGGGCGGTATAACGTGGCATCAGGCACGTATAAAAATAGCTAAGATCATTAGGAGATTCCCACCTGCGAGTCAGAGACCTTCAGATGTTCTGAGCTGTGGCCTATTTAGGAGCAGATCCCAGAGGCTCAGGGTCCTCCTGCACTTTAATACCTTCATGACAAAGAAATTGGGAGCCAATGTTCCCTTTTCACATGACTTACAACCCCATTCACTTTACTATAGTATTTCTAGAAACAAAAAGGGATTGTAAGCAAACTTCCCTAACATCAGTTTTTTCGATACCAGCATGTATCACCTGCTTGTGTGGGATACTCAATGTTTCAGTGAAACAGGACAGAGTAACAAACAACAACTACAGAGAGCAAAGCCTGAAAAAATAAGCCAAATCAAGTGACACCACTCACGTTAAAAAACCTGCTAATGCATAAGGTTAATTGAACGCCTACTATAGGCTTCGTTCTGTATTAAACAATCAGGAGAACCAGTAAACGCGTAGATATAAATATGCACATTTCTGTCATTTTCACAATTCATTCTTAAAACTCCCAGGAGCAACACGAACATTTTATTGCCTGGTTTTTCTTATAGCACCAAGTTTTCCTTTTCCTTTTACATCTCTTGTGCTTTTATCCACCGAAACACTATTCCCACTTACCCTTACCACTTCTATTACAGGTACAACATACAGCTCTGCCCCAGCCTCTTTCTGTCCTGCAGCTGCTCCCCCCAGCCTGGCAGCACAACTCACAGCCACCCACAGCCAGAGATCAAGCTCCCCCCTTCTCTCCCCCCCCCCCGCCCTCCTGCTCTCCTTTCCTTTCCTTACTGGAGCTACCAGCTTCTATCCATACCACACCACGTGTTCTGCATCCAGCCATTATCTGTGTCAGCTGGAAAGCAATGACCTGTAGGTATAAACGTGTCTGAGCCAGCCTGACATCCAGGTGGGATTCCTCTTTTAAGAGGATTGGGGTAGCATTGATAGGAAACAATGGACTCCCTATTATAGCAATGCTAAGGCCCAGAAGGATTTAAGCTGTTCACTTTTTTGGAATTTTTTTCCCCCCTGCTACCTTAAAAAGAAGAGTTTCTCACATGGAAAAACATTGGCTAGGAATCAGTCTAAAATTTGATACTACAGAACAGTGCAGCAATTCATATTCCACTGCAAGAATAGGGTTTCCTCTGAATCTACTTATACCTGTAAGTAACCCATCAGTGGTACTGCATGTACATACATATACATACAGATTTGTAGGAGTATGGTATAACTTTGTACTTCTGTGCATAAAGATACCCAGGCAATGCATAGCTTCACTTAAGAGTCTTAAGCAAGAAGAGGCCATGGGCAGTACAGCAGCAAGATAGAGATGGGCAGGAGGGACCAGAGGGGTTGCTAGAAAGGTTAAGACTGCCCTTTTTCAACAAAATGGTGTATTTTTACCTAATAATGTAGAGGAATCCCATTTGTCTTATCTTTGTGGCTAGAAGAATGCAACACAATTAGTAAACTTAGTCCATCCTTTTGTAAATGCTTTAGCCCCTGGCTCCAAGATCACTTGTCTGCAGCAGAGCAGCCTGAGGTCTGTCTCGGTAAAAAAAGTTACACTGGATCTGTCCCCCAGCATTTGTCTCTTATCTAGACCTACTAGAAAGAAGTCTTTGGCAGCCACAGTCACTGCGGTATTTATAAAATAGTTCTGTTGCATTCTCCATTTCCCCATGCTCAGTTACATAGACCATGCAGAGAAACAGCTTTTTCCTTCAACCTTATTTTCTTGAATCATCTCTGCTAGTATCAGGTGAGGGCATGGGCTCTCTCTGGGTTGCAGACAGCTTTCAAGAAGCAGCGGTGCTGCTGCCGAGACAGGGGTGGGGAGGGCTCATCGCGCTTTTTCCTGCAGTGCAGCTGGGGAGTTTTGCACGCGCTGGTGTGAAGCCTTCCACCATTTTGTGCTGCTCTCCTGCACCGAGGCTGCATGCTGGAATGCGAGAGCCGAGAGCATGCAAGACTCCACATGCCCAGGATGTTGTCTTGCCTCATTGCATAATTTTGTTTTGCCTTATGGGAACTTAGTGATCTGTTCCCAGGAGAGAAAATGGTTCCCCTTTGTTTTGATGACTACAGCCTTTTCCAGCTAGGAACAAAAGGCTGCGAGAGACCTGGGTTACAAAGCCTAGCCGGTGCTATTGCAGGTATCATGACATACAATCGTGTTGATAAAAGTACTGATGTTAATTTGGCACTGAAACAGAGTAAATGCTATAGCTCCTGGTATGAAAATTCCTCTGCATATACTCTCATTGTCCCAAGTGTGTGCTCTGCAGACTGTACTGAAAGAGCTGCTGTCTGTCAGCCAGCACGATGTCACTTTATGAAGTACCGTTTATCAGCCAAAGGATTTCTTCATTTGATTTGGAAAAAAGAGGCAGGTAGAGGTAAATATAAGCAGAGAGAACTAAAAATAAAAAGAATGTTTCCTAGAAAACGCTGCAATAAAAAGCTTGGTGCTATTTGGGTGCCTGAAGGGTTAGGATCAATGCTTTATACTTCAGAGTGAACACTTCGGATGATTAGTTGCAAAAGGTAACATCTGATTACACGTCCTGCCTAACGAGCCATCCCTAGATTATCGCCTATACAGCTCAAAAGCTGCAGAGTTTCACAGCCAAGAGCATGGAAAAAGACAACTTATTTCCCGTCAGTTCACTAACCCAACACGCTGCCACATGCTTCGGCAGAGGCTGGTAGAAACTCAAGAAAAAAAAAACAAACCACCAAACCCTGCAGAGGGCTGGGAAGACTCATTTGTTTGGCATCTGCGTTACCACTCGGTGGAGGCAGCGGAGGCTGTAGCAAAGGCGGCAGGGTGCAGGCGGGCGCAGCTGCCCGGCTTGAGAGGACCAACTTAGTGAAACTGGAAGCAAGATGAGCTCCTTCGCCCACGCCAGAGTGGCTCTCGCCCAGTCGTTTTGCCACATTGCTCCATTATTTTAAATACTCCGGCCCTGACCTGCCCTAAGACCCCTCTCGGTGGGCTGGGCAATCTCAAGTGACCCTACAGCGGGCCAAGAAAGAGCAAAGCTGTGCCCAGGGCTGGTGCCAGCCCTCTGACAGCCTGGGGCATGTTGGGTGAGTGTGCAGCATCACTGCTGGTGTCTGCTTCCAACGCTCCCCGAGCACCAGACCACAAAGAAGGGAAACCTGAAGCATCCTTACATTTACCCATGGACAGGAGGAATGCAGGGAGGATGAACGGCAGCTTTTGTGCTGACCTGTCTGAGGAGAGATCAAAGATCCTTCATACTTTGGCTGGAAGCTCAGCCCAACATCTCCGCGTGTCTCTTCCCAGTTGCTCACTGAATTGGCCGTACCGTTGCATGTTTTTATACAGCAGGAACAACAGCATGGTAGAAGGTATTACAGGAGCAGCTGCTGCTTGTTTTGCGTATCAAAAATAGTCAGGTATAATCGACCAAACGCAGCTAAAGCCCACCACAGCAGTGCTGTCCCACAAAGGTTCACCTTGGAGTGTCACCTACTGTCTTTTGCTTATAGCCAGAAAGATTTTACTATGTGCAAACTCCTGCTAAGGCGTTACCTCGGAGTGGCTGTATTTCAGTGACGAATGAAGCCTGAAATATCTGCCTCGCACTCGGCATCTTGCAAGGCAAACTTTCCAAGAAAAATGCCGAATTAACATTGTCTTTGTGGGTGAAGATTTTTCAAAACGTTGTATAGTTCTGAAGTCTTGGCACAGGATTGAGCTTCGCGTGCAAGTCAGCTTTTCCCAAGTCGGGACGCAGCACCATCCCTAGCGTTTGTGATGGGAAGAAGGGAAATTCCCACTGGCTTTTTCCGGTTCATTGAAACTGGATAGTAAAGTATTGTATGATCTCTTGAAACCAAGATTCACCACTGAGTCACGGCTCTCCACCTACGAGGAAAAGCAATGAGACCTGCGGACGGCGGTGGGGGGCTGCAGGAGGCCGGGGGGCCGCGCCGCACAGCCCCCCCCGCAGCCCCAGG
>JAVJGI010000038.1:5892969-5984632 GCA_035590275.1 Ibycter americanus | reverse complement strand
TCTTTTTCTTCTTCTTTTCTTCTTTTTCTTTTTTCCCTTCTTTTCCTTCTTTCCCTCTTTTTTTCCTTCTTTCCCTCTTTTTTTCCTTCTTTCCTTCTTTTTTCCTTCTTTCCTTCTTTTTTCCTTCTTTCCTTCTTTTTTCCTTCTTTTTCTCCTTCTTTCCTTCTTTTTCTCCTTCTTTCCTTCTTTTTCTCCTTCTTTCTTTCTTTTTTTTCTTCTTTCTTTTTTCTTCTTTCCTTTTTTCCTTCTTTCCTTCTTTTTTTCCTTCTTTCCTTCTTCTTTTCTTTTTTTCCTTCTTTTCTTTTTTCCTTCTTCTTTTCTTCTCCTCTTCCTCTTCTCTTTGTCTTCTCTTCTTCTTTACTACTTCTACAAAACTTGTTACTCTTTCCTTCCCCCCACCCCCCAAAAAAAAAATTCACCTCAAAGTCTGATTTCAGAGCCAAGAGATCATATGTGCAATTTGCAGTACAGCTCTGTACCTGCTTCTGTAAGAAATGTTCAATATATTAGCAGGAGCTTTGCCAAGCTAGCCCTTGGGAGCGAGGGAGAGGGTCTGTGCCCATAGCTCGTAAAATATTACAGCGTTTGGATCTAAAGCTTGGATTTGTGCGTGGTCTGATTCAGCAAAGAGGTGTTTTTGCTTTGCTGCCCTTGCAGTGAAGTGGGTAAAAAAAGGTGCCTTGGTGAGGCATAACAAAGGCGTTACCCAGGACAAGGTGTGAAGATGTTAAAGGTTTCTATAGGTGGTTCATGGCAAAGGGAACCATTAGAAGGCAGATAGATGCAGCTTGTGACAGCACTTTGATTTCTTGGAAATAAGAGAATAACTGGAAATTCCTAAGCTAGTGAAAGTTACAGGCAACCTGTTAAGACCCTGTTTTTCAGTTTTCCTACACTTGATGCTGAAACTCTGTAACACCCGGTTGTGTCACTCCTTGTGATTCACCTAAAGGACAGCATATTTCCATTTTGGGGAAAAAACAGAAGGCTGCACTGTCACACTTCTTCCCTGGCTTGCTGCCGAAGAGCGTTGCATCAATAACACACAGCAAATTACATCATCTGGTGGCTCTGTCGGCGCACATATACTGCTCTGGCTGGGAGAACCATATGCATTTCAGCGGCTGATGACCTTAGGGAAGTTGCTAAAGCCACAAGAAGTTGTTGGGATTTACAACTTCTGATTTCGCAGGGCAGGTGATGGTGTCTGGACAGATTTCTCATGTGATCTGTATGGCTGAGAGGATGGGAATTGCTCTGCCAGGGCAGCATATACAAATTACAACACAGTGTGAGCTGATGCGATAGCAGTGCTTTAAGGAGCGGTTGGTATGTAAAGAGGTGAAGGCTCAGAGGGAGCCTTCGAAAGAGGCTGTAAAAGAGGCTGCAGCCTGGTGGCTCCCCAGGCTGAATTTGCTGGAGGGGCACCCCGGGGTGTTCAAACCCTGGCGAGGCACAGCCCGAAGGGTGGGCAGGCAGCCCCCAAAGCAAACTGGAGCTGCAGGGGGCTTGTCCTCAAACCAGGGAGAGAAAAACAGGGGTTGTCTTACTCCCTGCCCCCAGCACATGGAAAAGTATTGTGGCACAGGGAATGGGGGTTTGACGCCCCTGAGCTGGGTTTTATCTCAGCCCACCTGGGGCCGTGTTTCCCCTTCCTGCTGCCGCGATGTCCCTGGTGCTACAGGTGGTACATCTGTGTGCCTGGTGCAGCCACAGCCGAGCACCGCTTTTGTTCCAGGTGTGGGACATGGGCAGAAGAGAGCTCTGAGAAATGTGGGAACTGCTGGAGCGGGTGTTCATTAGCTAGATACCTTTTTTCTTTTGTTGGAGGTTTTGAACACCTTCCTTTCTGAAAAACTGCCCTGCGAGGTGATACTGCCCAAATTCTGCCCTAAAATCACTGAACTGGCTCATAAGGGTTGGATCAGATGATCTTTAAGGTCCCTTCCAACCCATTCTCTGATTCTGTAATTAAAACCAGTCTAAAGTCTGGCTTCTGTTGGGGTCATAGTTCCAAATTCTCGTTTGCACTCCTCCATGCTGTCTTCCTGCCATCTTCTCCTGCCCTGCCTGGGGTTCCAGGTGTTAATGCCCCGCTCGCCTCCCTGATGGTGGGAATGTGGGCACTGACTGTCCCGCCTTGCAAAGGGACATGCTGCTTCTGTTTGTTGGTTTGGTTGGTTTGGGTTCCCCCCCCTCCTTCCTTGCTCAGCTCTGCCGTGGGCATGTGTGGAGCAGTGAGTCACCCCTCACTCCTCACATCCCGCACGTCGGAGGGAGGCTGGTGGCTTTCCCCGCTGCCTCCCCTCCTGCCCCCCGCAGCACCCGCCCTGGGCAGGAAAGCATTGCACAGCAAGCGGAGCGCTCCAAGGAAACACTGCTGGTGAAAACTTGGGGATTTTTTTGCAAGTTTTGAATGTGCTTAGGAAATTGGATTGCAAGACTGGCTGTAAAAGTTGCTAAAGACTTGTCTATCCCTCCTCAGCGTCTGCTTTTTTTTTCTTTAAATAAAAGGTCCTTATCTTCTCTGCCAACTTGGCAGCAAAGGTTGCAGCTGATTCCTGCATTCAAGTTATGTTTTTTTCTTCTGCAACGCTTTGAAAAATGACCATTGCAGAAACGATAGCTGGAGGAGACAGCAATTAGACAGGGAAAGTTCAAGGTCACCATACCTCCAGCCAGGGCTGGCTGCATGGCGAGGCGACCAGCTCTTTGCAGTGTAAGATGTGCTCTCGCCTTCCAGCCCCGGAGAGCGATGAGCCGCATAAGCTGCTCAGGCCCTGCACAAACACCTGAAAGCAGCGTGTGTGTGCAGCGCACAGCCCCAGAAACAAAGGTCAGTGTGAAGTGCTGGAATCATGACATTTTGCCTAAAAAAAGTTGTGGTGGTTTTTTTTGGTTTGGTTTTGTTTTAGGTTTGGGTTGGGTTTTTTTTGAGGCAGGATTTTCTTTGCCTCCCGAGCCTTTTATTTCAGGGTCTCTTTTCCAACGTGAGGGCTAGGAAGGGTACTTTTAATTCATGAAATACTGATGGAGATGTCTGTGCAATCCTGAAGTACTAAGAGCTGGAGCTGTGGGGGGAGCACAGAGCTCAGGATAATTCTAAGGGTTAACCAAGCAGCTGATAATCATCTGTGGCAAATGCCTCTTATAGCAGCGCTCAGATTGTGTTGATTTAATTAAATAATATTTAATTCAATTTTGTTTTGAATTTGAGTAACAAAGTCTGTGCAAGCTTGTTGTATGGACATTTAAATTGGATTAAGAGTGGATAAAAGGATTAATGATTAACACTAAATTAGACTAATTTTAGCTGTTCCTAATCTTATTTAGGAGAGTCTGCACAAGGAGGTTGTCAGGTTTAATTGCAACTTTGATTAAACTAGGCTTTATAGCTGGGAGAAGTGCAGGAGTTTAACGTCATCTGGAGGAAGGGCTCTGCCTGAATGTGCAAAGCAGTGTGAGCACTTCAGGCTTAACCTGAATATTGCCGGCCGGGGAAGGCCCAGGTGCGTGACCGCTTGGAGTGTCTCAGCGAGATGATGCTCCGCAGCCCGGCTCCGCTCACCGGCTTTGCATGTGCTCAGCTTAGCTGGTGCCTGGTGTGCAGCGCTGCAGCCGCCAGCTCGGGTAAAGCTGCTTTGAAATTGCTTTGGTGGGTGCAGGCGAAGCCGTGCTGCAACCGTTGCTGCTCTGGGGCAGCTCTGCAGGAGCCCAAACTGAAGTCTCCTGCTTGCACGGCTCGCTTTGCACGGGGATAACCTTGGTGTGCTTTCGGGAACCGGAGCGCCGGGAGCGATGCGATGGGTGGACGTGCTTGAGGAGAGGAGCAGGGAGCATTTCCAGCCCTGCAGAAGGGCTGGAGAGGGGTCGGCTCCCCGGGCTGTGAGCCCTGGGGTTTGCAGGTGGCTCAGCTCTGGTTTCAGCTGTGGCCCTTGGCCAGCGCTCAGCTCTGTGCTGGCAGTGTGGCCACGTCCTGGGCAGGGGCATGGCAGGCGCTGGACATGCTGTGGGTGCGTGCTGGTGGCTTGGCAGGGAGAGCTGCTGTGAGAGGGGCTGGGAGGTGCTGGAAGGGAAACAGTCATGGCGTAAGGACCAGTCCCTGCTGCCAGAGCATCTCCATATGAAGCTCCAAGGAATCTTTGGGACAGTTGGTCTGCTCAGGCACAAGTGTGCTGTACACGTTATTCCTCCAAAACACTGGAATCAAATGGGGTATAAAAAGAAAAGGAAACCCTAAATCCCAGCAAGCCATATTAAGGGCCTGTCCCTATTAAAAATAAACAAAATGATAAAACTTTGGTTTCATTACTCCAGCCGTTTGCGCTGTACTGAAGCGCTGCGTGCCTGCTCGGTGTGTCCCCACGAGCTGCGATGGGCACAGAGTGAAGCCAGGTAAATGTGGAGTGTGAGATGGCCACGTGGCTCAGCCGTGGTGACCCAGCTCTGCTGTAGCATCTCAAGGAATGGTAGCTGCCTCCTGGAGAGGAGGAGGTCACAGAGGAACAGCCACAGGGACTTTGGTGCTTTGCACCTAATATCACCCCATTTCATGCAGTTTTGCACCCAGGTGCTCTCTCAGCTGACCGGCTGAAGGCCTGGCCAGGTTCCTTTCTCTGAATGCAAATTTTTTTTTTTTTTTTTTCCATTTAATATTATTTACCTTGGAGGAAGACATTCAAATGCAACTAACACAATGCTTTTGTGCAAGAACTGTGAGTGTGGGGGGCCAGCCCCATGCCGAGTGGCACCTTGGCCTTGGTGGCTACGGGAGGTCCCTTCCCACAACCCAGCCCATGGCTCTGGGGTTTTTAGAGTTGTGGAGGGGAAACTTGAGCCAAAACCAGTCACCGAGCTGACCTCTGCCTCTTGGTGGCATTTCCCAAAATATACTGTAGTATCACCTCCGTGGGTCTCGGCAGGAGCACTGCTGAGGTGGAAGGATGTGTTGCCTCATCTGCCACACGTCTGCGTGTGGACAAGGGTCGGGCGCTGCTGGACTTTGTCCCTGACAAGTGCGAGCTCTGCGGCGCGCGCTGGGACGTGGGGCTGTGCTCACCTGCTCCAGCCTGATGTGCCACCCGGGGAGGGGAGCAAAGATGGGGCAAACCACTTGTATTTTACCCTGGCAGGATTAAACCCCATGCATGGTGAGTCCCTTGTTCCAATTCCAGCAGGTGGGTGGAGGAACATGCTGGCAGCCAGGAGCAGAAAATAGCGTGATCTCTGCTTCAGTCACCACTTGCACTGTCAGGTCAGATATGGGGCTTTAAGGGGGCCCCTGAATGCCCCATCAGTTTAAACTTTCTGCCATCCATGGCTGCAGGTGGAGGCAGGGTTGCTGTGCTGAGGGGCTCGCTGGCTGGTGACAGTAGGAATGCAGAGACCCCCTCCCTGCTCCGTCACCATAGCATGCAAAAGCCAAACTCCTGCAGACAGCAGCCAGACGCTTTCCTAATAGAATATTTTCCCCTTTAGAAAATCTGGACATGACAAAAATAAAGATGTTCCCCTGCAAGGATAACTTTATCAAACCCTCTGGTGGAAAGCAGCCGGCTTCCCAGCCCCCTGGCCCTGCCAGCTTTGCTGCCGTGTCGGTGCGTGCCTGGGGAGGGCTGTGCCGTGGGAGGTGGGCAGCCACAGACCCCCCAGCACCGTGCGGGCTCCTGTGCTGACTCCGTGTGCATCTAAGCATGTGTAAGGGAGCTGGCAGGGAAAAAAAAGAAAATTCTGACTTAAGGGCAAATAGTGACAGCGTTTGCTTTAGCTGTCACCAGGTGCATGCTCTACCGGGGCCACAGAAGAAGGCAGCAGCATAAGGAGGCTGAGTTGGAGGGGCACTGCTCCCAGGGTAACTTGAATTTAAACCTAAACTAGGCCAGCTGATTTTCAGTTCGAAGTTTTATTCGCTTTCAGAGCAGGTGTAGGGTTTTCAGGACATGAATTGGAATTTCATCAGAAATTCCTGAAACGCTTTTAAAAGAAAACATGACAATTAGTACAGACAGTGTTTTAAATCATCTGCATGTGCTGGAATGAGGAGGTGGTTTGCTGGTCAGGTTTTAATTAAAATGGGGAATGAAAAGATTAGGTGGAGGAAATGTTTTGTTACTGAAATCAGCAGAGAGAGTTGTCAAAAAGTTGCAACGTGGAACAGCATTTCTTACCCCAGACAAAACCAGTTTCCCTCTTCCCACTTCCAGCTCCAGGTCTCGTGCCACCTTCCAGGTTTTTGCTATGAATGTTTGTGTGGGTCTGACAAGATGCGCGCAGGCGGTACCTGGCCTAAGGATGGAGAGCGTGTGGGGTTTCATCCCAGCTCTGGGAAGGCAGGGGCCAGAGGGACTGGGACTCTGGAGTCTGCCCTCCCCTGTGCCAAGATCCTGCTCGGCATCACTGAGCAAATCACCCCTCTGCCTTAGTTTTCCATTTGTAATAGCAGACACCTGTACAGCAAACGTGCTTTCAGGAATTGTGTTTCAGGTGTTTATTAATCCTTCAATGAAAAATGCAACAGCAGCATTAAGTATTGTTTAATTTTGATATGCTCGAGTTATAAAATAATACTCAATTAGCATCCTTTTTCCTTAATGGAGGTTTTGTGTTTCAAGAGATTAAGTGTTCTTGCATGCAGTGCTCTGCCCCTGATTGCCAGTTACCTTTGTGTTCCTCTGAACTCCAGAGAGAGAAGTTAAAAACTAATTGAGCATGATCATTCCAGACTGGTCAGTGCTGACTAATTGGTATCACACCTCAGCTGAGTCAAAAGCTACTGAACTTGGATGGTGTCCTTGGAAACGCTCCCGAAGTAGTAAAGTACTTGTGTGTCTGTAATCCAAACAGAAAGCAAGTGTCTGATCAGAAGTGAAACAAAGCGACTCATGCAGGAGTCACATCCTTTTCAGCTCTGGCTGCCACCGCCTGAGTGCATTTGTTACCGAGTTCACTCCAGGTGCAGCACCCGGCGAGCTGCCCGAGGAAGATGAACCTGCGGTGCCTTCCTCCACTGCCGCTCATCCCGCTCCGTCACCGACATCAGAGCCTAGAAAGAGTGTGGGGAATGTGACCACACGTGGTGGTGGGGCTCTGGCTGCTGGTCTGGCTAAGGACCCTGATTAGAAATGCAGAGGCTTGGCGGGTATTAGCCATTGCAGAATGTGAGCTTGTGACACCGAGTGACACACGTGTCCCCAGCTGTCAGGGCTGTTCTGCACCCTCCCTTGTTTTTAGAGGGAGATTGGTTTTTGAACAGCTGGCTGTGAGTAATTTCTGTTCCCAATGCTGTGACCTCTTTCCACCTGAAACTTAAAATCAGCCCAGCAGCATCTTTCTTGGTTGCTGCCGGTGTGGAAGGGACAGGGTCCTCTAAAGCATGTCCCCTTCAGCCCACCACTGGCATGAAGACCTGATGCCAGCCCATTGCCACGGGTACAGGATTGCACGATGCGGAGCTTTTCGGCCTCTGATGAGCACCTCTGGGGTAGGATAGAGAAGCTGCTTAGCAGGTCACACACATGTACCACAGAGCAGGAGCTCAAATTATCCTGCCCATACTAATGTCACCGGGTGCGAGGAGGCAGCAGCTCCGTGATGGTGTGGGAGCTCCTCAGGAGCTGGTCATGCATCTCAACCTGAAGAAGAGACAAGGCATAGGGGATCCCAGATGCAGCCCCATGGCCCTGATGGGACTCAGGAGATCAGGCTCGAATGCTGCTCCAGGCTGTGCTCCGCCCACTTTACCATGGACAGATGACAGGGTTGCCCTGGGTACCAGGGACTGAGGATGCATTGCAGATTGAGACACATCAAGACAGCAGGGCCAGCTAAATACAAAGGAGCATAATAGTAAAAATGCACTATGAAAAATGAAATATAAATGTTGTAGCAATCCTCTGTGATCAGTGGGAGGGAGCAGAAAGATGCTCTCAGGACTTCCAGTGCCTTTTCCATTTAGCCTACCACAGCACCAGCCTGTGCTGGGCTGTCAGAGCCCACAAGCCTTGGAGGGCTGGGTAAGACATTCCCTGGGAAACGAATAAAACTAGCTCCTGCGGGAAATGGTGCTCTGACTCATGGGATATACCCTGCCCTAACACAGTGTTAGGGGACACTGCTGCTTTTTTTTTTGTGTGGGTTTTTTTTTTGATTTGCAGTAGATTATCCGTAAATGAGACTATTCCTTACTTTTGTTCTTGTTTGAACTTGCAAAGCCTGAAATTCCAGGTGATGGATTACCTTGCTTTGGCAAGTCACTGGGGGCAGGCTGGAGGAGCAAAAGATGGATGAAGGTATTTTGGATAATTCATTCGAACAGCTTGTGGTTGAGGAAGCATTTCGCAGTTCTTGTTTGTGTGGCAGAATTGCACTGTCCCGTGCTTTACAGTAATTTGGGGTGGAGCATCACCATTTCAGACCATATTAATGCTCAGCATTTCTGGCTCTGGCAGGATCAATAGGTGGCATTTACAGTCTTCCCAAGAGCAGCTTCAGCCTCCCCGTTAGCCTACCAGTGCTTTAGGGTATGGCTTTCAACCAGGCAGAACAGGCACCCAGCAGTGGATGTTTAGCCAAGGCTTGCAGGAGTGCCGCCCCCAGCATCACCAGCAGCCTTGCAGAAAACCAAATCAGTCAGATCTTCCTCTCCTTTGCCTTCTCCAGCATAGTCACCCACAAGAGGGGAGGAGGTTAGGGTTTGGTGGGATTTCTTGCAGAGCCTGGGTGGGTGGTTAGCGCTTGGCTGGACGAGGTCGCACTGTCAATGGGTTTGACTGCATGTGGGTCCGCTCACAGCAACGTACAGGAATGGTGACGGCAACTTGCGGCATGTCTCATCTCTTAATTTCTCTGTAAAACGTTCCAGTGTTTCTTCCCGTTTCCTTTTTGCTGCCAGGTGAGATGGGAGGAGGCATCGCTGCAGGAGGAGGAATGTGGTGTTACTGCATTGCTGAGCAGTAACAGGGTAAGGGCAGGCACACCCTGCGCTGCGGGCACACCTCAGCAGAGGAGAGGCTGAACCAGTGCTTCACATATTGTAGCCTTAGGGACAATATTTTTTTTTCCAACTCCCTATATACCTTTTCTCTGAGCTTCTGATCCTTGCCTTGCACACGTCTGTGTTAGCGTGGGGAATGGGGCGGTAGATAGCACACACCAGCAAAGCAACAGAAGCAAAGATACGGAGTCATCTGATGTGGTCTGCTCAGACCCTAACCAGTATGGGAGAGGATGTGATTTTGGGGTTGTTTCAGTAAAGTAAATGGAAAAGACTTGATGCAAGTGTTTCTGGGGGTGAAAAACTGCATTTTAGCCGAAACACAGCAAGTCAGGGGTGCCTGGGAGCGCCGGGGGTGGTGGTGGTGGTGGTGGCTGTGTGTGCAAGCTGCTGAGCTGCACTCCCAGCTGCATTCAGTGAACACCCTCAATTTTAACAGATTTGTTAAAATTTTGGTACTTTGCTGGCACAGTAAAACAAATAAACTTCTGATACTGTTTCCATTAATACTCATGTAAAGCACCAGTGACCACTAAAACAGCAAGTGCAAGAGAGCTCTGAACTAGGTCTGAAGTAGAGGAGAAAGACTTCTCATCAGCCAGCATGCAGCTGGGTACCCAAACAAGAATTATGTTTCTTAAAAAATTTGTCACTGACTTTTTTCACAGCCGATGAGTTCACAGGACTGCATTTTGTAGGTAACTCTCAAGGTCCTCTTGGGCAATTCTGTGTCTTGAGGAATCCCAGTGCTGCAGACAGGAGAGGGGCTGCGTGACCAAGCCTGCCTGTAAAGCCCAGTCGCCATGCTCGAGGTCGCCTTCGCACTGAAGTCTGGTATGTGAACACACAGTGTGATTACAGCTCACATGGACATCCCAAATTAGGCTTTAAATGATCAAGTTGAGGTGCTGATAGCGGCACTGCCTTGCCATCACGATGCAAAGCACAATGTGCAAAACCTGAGATGGTGGGTAAAGCCATGCAGCGGCTCTGGAGGGAGCTGGTTTCAAGCTGACTTGGTGGCATCCCAGCAGTGGCCACACGAGCCCCGGGTGGGTTAGCTACGATGGGCTTTCACTTGCTGGTTACCTGGTTCACGCTGCCGTCATCCTCGTCCCAAGTGATTTATGTCTGCGGCCGTGCGCCCTGTCTAGGAGCTGTCATGAGTTATACGGTAACTGGGCGTGTATGTCTGAAGATCCCTGAATCACTCCCTTTATCGTTACTGCACCCACAGGCACCTTCTCTCCCAGGTGAGGCAGCTGCGTGTTAAAAGCCGGGAGAGGAGAGAGCCAGTGCTCAGAGGGCTCTGGCGGTTGCAGATCGGCTGCCGGGTGGCACGGAGGGAGAGAGCCCTCGCTGTGAGGCGGGGACGTGCGGGACGCTGCGGGGACCGGGGACGAGGGCAGGTGAGGTTTCTGGCTGCTGGGGGTGTGCTGGCAGCGCCGCCTCCCCTGCGCTATCCTGCCGAGCTTCCCCACAGAGACCCTGCGGGAGACATGTATTCTGCAGTGATTTTTATGAGTTTATTTTTTTCACAGAACGCGGCTTTGGGCCATCGCGTGTGCCAGCGAATTTTGATCTGGAATCGATTCTGGAAACGCAGGGCAAAGGGTGAGGCTGGAGGACAGATAGTGCAGTGTGCGTGGGAAGAGGTGGCTGTGGGGGTGTGTATGGGGAGTGTGCCTCTGTGTGTGTGTCTGTGTGTGTGTGCACTCATCATGCTCCTCAGGGCATCGTCTCTAGCCGTGCATTGCGACCTTGCATCAGTGCCGGCTCCCTGCCCGCTGCAGATCGCGGTGCTGGGGGCTGCGGCTTCTCCATGTCCCCAGGGAGCTGGGCAGTCAGAAATTACCACTCTGCCGAGAGCAAGGTGCTGTGCTGGTACCTGTGGTTCACCTCAGCAATAACATAAAGATCCAAAGATAGTGGTTGGGGAAGAGGGCAATCTCTTACGGACTTTAGGGGAATCTTGTGCATGCTTCATGAGTTAGATGAAAAGCTGGGATTCTTTGTGTGTTACATATGATCTGAGCATCTGATTTTCCTCTTCATTATTCTTGATTTTTCACCCATGTTACTCTGTTGTAGATCAATTGAAATTATCTCCCTGTAAACTGAGGAGGAACGTGGAGGATCTGGACTGAGCTTTAGACTGGCATTTTCTGCTCATTTTCGCTCATGCTGCAAATTCTTCCCTAGGCGTGTCCCTGGCAGCATGGAGTCACGCTGCCAGCTTTGGCCATGGGCATTATTTGTCCTCTTGGGTAAGGCTAACCATACAGTGTTTCTGAAAGCATATGAGGGAAGCTGACTAAACAGAAACACTCCTAATGTAAGCTTTGTATTAGCAGCACTATTGTGGCAGCAGGTGGGAGACCGGTGTTTGATAATAGTGCTGGTGTTTGGCAAAAGGCTGCTCTCTGACCTGAGCAACCCACTATGGGGCTGGCTGTACAGGTATTTAACAGGGGCCACCAAACAGGGCTGTTCAGTATGACAGACAGAGAACTGAGCATCCCTGCAGCCCAAACACTGGGGTCATGGCAAAGAAGAGTTTCAGAAATAACTGTTAATACAAAGCACTTTAAAAGTGCCTTTTTCATATTAAAACTAAAGGTAATTCAGAGGCAAAGTACCTTTGTCCTTTTTGCCATATGTATTCTGTAGGTTTGTCCCACGTACGACCTTGTAGTCGGTCTGTTGTAGAAAACAGCAGACGTGCCGGCTGATGCTTGTGTGCCACTCTGACACAACCCCAAGTCCTGTTTTTCTGCTGTTCCAGCTGCCCCGCGGCTGCTGGGTGCACAGCAAGCCTGCTCCCGCGGAGCCTGCTACCCCCCTGCCGGAGATCTCCTGCTGGGACGAGCCCACCTCCTGAGAGCCTCCTCCACCTGTGGCCTCACCAAGCCTGAGACGTACTGCACACCCCACGGAGAGGTACGTTCACCTCCTCCCTTCGCGCTCCTAATCCTCACGTAGGGATGCTAGTGCCTTTACCCATCCTATCCTTCCTGCCCTTTTGCAGGGATGCGTTTAACCTGTTTCAGGTATTTATTCCCTTTCCAACCATGCTGGGTTGTTGCACCATCTCTGGTGTCCCCTCGAGCCCTTCTCTACCATCCCTATGGTTGGGAAGAGGAGGGGAGCACGAACGCAGTGGCAGGGAAAGGGCAGCAAAGCTCTGGTGTGAAGCACTGGAGGCAAAACGGAAACTTTTGCATCCAAAATATCCCAAGCCTTCCTATCCCCAGACTTTTTAGTTATAAGTTAAACTCATATTTCACTTGTCAAAAATGGGAACATTTCAGGTCTTTCACAAAGACTTGGAAAAGCTCCTGAACGGAACAACTGTTTTCAATTACGCTGGTTGTGCGGGGGCAGGAGATCATGCTGGGGAGGATAACGTTTCAGCCAGCTGCAGATTCCCAGGCTCCAAAGCTGCCACCAAATCAGAGTAAGAATTTAAGGATAAGTCTGCCTGAGCACAGAGCTGAAAGCGCTGCAGGGGTGGTGTCCCTCATGCGAGCACTTCCTAAAGCCTTTTTCTGTCAGTCTGGCAATGTTAACCCTGTGACAGCCGTGGGAGGAGCTGGAAAGGGAGAGGGTTCAGTGCAGGAGAGGCAAAAAGGGTGTTGGAAAAGATGCTTGAGAGGAAAGGAAATGGCAGACCTCCAGTGAGGCAGTGTTTTCTACAGTGAAATCCAACTTGAGAGAGACAGCCTTCTTCTGGTTTTAATTCCCCTTCAAGTTGAAGGCCAAGATGTAGCAGTAAGTGGAGCCGGTGATGTTCTTGCTGGGCAGGAGAGATTTTCATCCCTCTGTGGGCTCAGGGGTGGCTGTTGGCTGGGATGAAGCTGAGGCAGGTCCCTGGCCCTGAGGGGTTCGAGCATCACGTCCTCCTGGATGCTGGGCTGGCTGCGGCATCTGTCCTTTGTGGGGTCATTTTCCAGGCTGACAGTGGTGGTCAGGCATTTCCGCTGTTTGGGCTCCCACTCGCTTTTTTGGGAGCTGTTTTGCTGCTCCCAGGGAGCAGGGCTGTTTGCAAACCCCTGCTGCTTCTCGCAGGTGCTGTGGCCCATGGACAGGAAAAAAGCCAGCAATTATTTCTGCTCTGACTTAAGCTCTTTTTTCTCCCCTATTTCTGTTTATACTTGAGGAATGTTGTACATAAACGTACCTCTGAAATCTTCGCTTAACACTGACTTTTGACAGTGACTTTTACTTGAAGAGGAGGCTTGTACTGTGGGAAGCAAGTGTCTGCAAAACCTGGATGAAGCTGGTTGTCCTAATACCAGCTGGAGTGGGCTAGTTATCCCCTTTGCCTGGCCTTGAGAGAGCACTCTGAAGGGCCTTCGGTTGTGATCACCTGCATCATTTGTAATCTCTGAAGTGGAGGCTGGGCATCTCTCTGATGGCTGTTGTACCTCCGACGGAAATGATCCGCTTGGTGCAGAAATAGTGAGCGAGGTCTCAGGGCGGTACTGAGGAGGAAGGCAGAGAGCAAGATTGCACCAGTCTCTTCTAGTCCTCAAGTCCCTAAAATATTTAGTTTTCGTATTCCTTATACCTTACCTTACAAGGACCGAGGTTAAATGGAATATGGAACAATTAATGCTGGTATGTTAAGCTAGATTCTCCAGTTCTAGCTTTGGGAACTGGGTCTTTGCTTCTTACATATATGTGATCCTGTCCTTTACTGAAATGAGAGATTCATCATTACTGCTAGCAAATTCCTCAAAGACCCTTAGTTCCATTCTGCAGCTGTAATGGCTAATGGGGTTTTTCAGTATACCAGCTCCTGTCTTTGCAGGAGAAATCCCCATGCGCTGAGCATTTCCTAATTTTTTCCTTTCTTTTTCTACTTCCCTAATTTAAGCAAAAATTAATCCCCTGATCTCAATTTTCCTATTCTTATCCTATTAAAAAGTAAGCACATTTTATTTATTGGTTCTTACAGCTTATTTTATTTTGTTACAAGCCTCGCTCTTGTTTTGTTGCCAAATAGGTACAAATTTGGAGTGGGTTTTGCAGTCTCAGCAGAGGGCATGGGATGAGGGGTTGCTCTCGCTGGCTGCTGGTGCCCCGGTGCCAGCTGGCGGGCCCGTGCTGTCTGGCCCTGCTGCCTGCCCACTCTGGCCCCAGGGTCCTCTTTTGCAATCCTGGTGGGTCACTCACTGTGGGCATCAATTTCAGCCTCTGCTCCATTGTCTGCTCTGGCTCCAAATCCCTCTAACCTTTATATTTTGCACTACTGATTGCTCCATTCCTTGGCTGTAGGCTCAGTCTAGCGAAATCCAGGAGGGACACTCAGCGTTGCCATTTATAGCACAGGGGACTGCAGCAATGATTTGAAAAGTGATGGGGGTGGAAACCAGGCAGACCAATGCTCTTGCTTGGAAATCATTTAGCGCTTGGGAACTGGCTGTTTGACACAGCAGGGAAAGTAAAAGCCAAGAGGGAAACTGAAAATAAAATAGAAAAATAAGTGAGCCTGGATTTGGAGTTGTAAAGGCGCTGGTGTATGTGGAAAGACTCTCATTGACCGAGGTGTGATTCAGGGCCCAGTTAATTCATCTCTGTATTTAAATGCTAAGTATAGCACTTTGATAGGAATATGGAGCGGCTCACACTGCCTAGCTCTAGCTAGGGAAGGCATGGTGCGGCTTTCACGCGGATTAGCAGGTTCCCGAGTCCCCTGGCCTGGCCTGGCCCGGCCCTTCCAAGTGACAGCATGAGGGCTGTGCACACATTCGGCTCTCTGCTCTGCTGCTGGCAGCAGCGGTGCCCGTGCCGTTGTGTGTTTGCACCCTGAGAGATGAGTGCTTCTCTGGAGGGAGAGCGTTTCTTTCCTCCGGGCTTGTGCGATGCTTTCAGCTTAAAGGCATATTCAGAACTAGAGAATAGCTACAGGCTTTTCTGGTTGGTTTCTTAACCTAGAAGAGATTCTTCAAATACCCTGTATGCCGCTGTGAAATCTTTTGCCAAAGAATAGGCAAGAGAGGAGCGATGCTGGGTGTCCTTGTGCTTGTGTTGCTGCTCCATTTCCTGCATCCTACAGTGGAACAGCTTGTGTGTGTGGCGACTACGTGGGTCCTCACGCCCCAACCCTGGGAGGCGTTGGATATTAAAATGTTTGCATAAGGTTAAGGACCAAGATTTTCTGCCTTCTCTCACCTGCTTTTCATGGGCGCTTGGTGGATGTGAGGGATGAAGGGTGGGAAGTCACCTTTATTACCCCTTGTGTCATGGTTAGGTGGGATCATCCAGGTAGGAATTGAGAGATACCAGAGAAATCGAATCCGTAACTGAGTTGGTGGGAGGGGAGTGTGAGCCCGCTGGGCAGGAGAGCTCCTGGCACAACAGCGGGTTCCTCCTCCTGCTGATGGATGGTCGCAGCTGCCTGGCAGGAGTTGGTCTGTAGCATCTCTCCCTGTGGTGTCTCAGCACTGAGTCGTCTTTGGTTGCTTCCAAAAATACAGGCCAATGTCTGTGAAGGAGAATACGTGCAAGACTAATGCTTCTGCCTGCTTTATTGCTAGCGTCTGATGGTTACATCTGCTTGCCCACCTGCATGAGTCAGTCGGGGAGCTCGGTACTGATCCAAAACATGCTGCCTGCTGGGTGCCTCAGCGGGCCCTAGGCATGTTGGAACAGGGGAGAGCATGCTGAAAAGCCACTGTGCCTCCCAGCTCATTTGCTTTCCAGACCCACGTCGTCAGTCAAACTCAGGATTTTTTACACAGAAAAATGCATCCGCAAAATCATGAAATAACTGTGGTCAGATGGGACCGCAGGAGGTCCAATGCCCTGCTCAAAGCAGGGCTTCTAGCTTGGGGTATTGCGACATCGTGTCAGGGGGTTGCACTGAATAATTTGTATTCCCGATCTGTTGAAGGTAATACAGCAACCACAAGCTGCTGCTCAGTGCTTATCTTATTCTGGCATTCAGACACACCCCGCTCTTTGCAGCAGGGATATGTCCCTACCTGCAGTGAATGTGCAGAAGAAAAACCCTATTTCCCATTATTTTTTCCTCCTTCTCTTCCCTTCTCTGTATCTTTTTTTTGCCACATGACTGCAAATTGACACATATGCTGGGAGACATCACGTCATTCCCTTGCAGACAAGCTGCAGAGGCAACGGGACCCCGGCAATGTGTGCGGGGCGTGGAGATAAGCTGGTGCAGTATGGGTTTTGCAGACTGTCATCCTGGCAGATTTTAAATGAAGTTTTGCTGAGGGGAGATGATGTGAGAACAGACAGGGTGAGGAAAACAGGCACCCACGTGCTTGCATTTAAGCAAGAGAAATGAACTTCTATTCCTTAAAGCCTATACCTTGGATGTTTGTGCACCTTGTGTCTCCTCCCCCATCTCTGCTGTCGCGTCTGAATTTGGGGGTCACCAGTAAAACCAAGCTGAGGGGCAGAGCCCTCTAGTTGTGTTTTGAGCATGGCCTTGGAGCTCATTTTCCAGCGTCACCTCTGACTAGCCAAGCAAGGATGTGACATTAGATGTTACGGCTAAGAGATACATCTGTGTTTCAAAACTGAAGCACAGTCCAGTGTACCAAATACCAACCGCTCACTGAGATGTTCAACTGTGATGCCATAAACATGGGTAACTTCTACCACCTTTTCCCACGGGAAATGTATAAAGTACTTCACAGGCGAGACGAACGCTGCTCCGCGAGCCTGGCATAGCGATGTCCTGCGGCTGGTGTTAACAGGGAATGAAAATGGGTTGGAAGAGAGAATTGCATTTAACAGGTGCCTTTACTCTCAAGGTAACTTATTCTTGCTGCCCACACTATTTTTTAATAACCCTCTATCTCTCTGTATACATAAAAATTCCCGCTGCTTTCCAGACTGTCCCCAGATACGCTTGGAACTATAATTACTGTCCTTATACAATATTAATTGTGCAAGACCACACGAGGCTGCCGTATGGGAGGCTGCGTGCCAGGAGCCCGACTGACACAGTGCCTCTCGCTGACACGCAGCGGGGCTAAGTGCGGAGCCACCAAGGTCTCTGCAGCTATGAAAGGTCTTCATTTCATGACTGGAGAGAAGCAGCTTCCCATTTTTGCTGATGAATAACTTCAGTTTATTTTGAGTTTTGCACCTATGCCAGGAGGTTTTATTTCAAGGGCTCTCTACTCATATTAAAATGGCAGCTAGAGCTACTTAAAATACTTTGGTCAGAGTCCATCAGCTTGAAATTGTTTGAGGTTTTCTGCCCCTGCATGAGCAGTGAAGCATGGGAGGCTGATCAGCAGCTGGTTCACAAGGTCAGAGCAGGAGCAGAGCACCAAAAACCTGCAGCAGAGCTGCGGAGAGCACACGGGCGAGGGCTGGCTCTGTGCCTGTGTCCCTGCACACACCGCGCAGAAGTATCCCAGGTGCATGATGCACAATACAGGCATTTTTACAATAGCTCGCTGTTCTACATGATTTTTTTTTTTTTTTTCCCTTCCACCGTTTATTTCTAAGACATGAATCTGTTTATTCTCAACGTGCTAGCTTTCCCTCTAAAATGACTGTGTCGTGAATTACCTTTCCAAAGACTGGGATGAGTTTCTTTTAGTCTCTGAACCTCCATAACCCATATTGTGGGCAACTCTTAAGTGTAGCTTGGAGGCACAGAGGGTGATCAGTGGTTTTCATGCAGATCTACAACCTCTTTTACCTTCCTGTAGACCTTTTCAGCCCCACACCCCACACCTGCTCAAACACATACCTATTCCCTTTTGCTGCGGTTGCACATGTGCTGGGGGCCACGGGTGCCTGGCAGGGAGGGGACGACGTGCTGGAGAGCCCAGGGCTGCCCCAGGGGTTGGTGACCCAACTTAGACCGTGACCTCTTCATTTCCATTTGTCACGTAGTCCAGCAGCCCCAGCCTATTCCTGGCAAGCCCAGCTCCAAGGGACCTACTGAGCCCATTGCTATGCTGGTAAAAAAAAAGAAGGGGAGAGTTGGGGAAAGGTGTGAGCTTGGTAAATCTCCCCTCAGCCCGGCGCTGGGCTGTCATTTTTGGTAATTCCCTCTGTCCTGAGGAACTTTGAGACATATAGTCACAGTCAGGAATAGCAAATCCTGCTGTTGTGCAACAGAGGGGTTTCGCAATTCTCTCCAAGGACGTGAAATGAATTTTGCTTCTAGTGTTAATTTTAGTCTTAATTAAAAATGCGGGCGGGGGGAGAAAAAATAGGAGCAGGTTTTTGCACAGCTCCCGGGCTGCCTGGGGAGGGTCTGTCTCACAGTTTAAGCCCCGTTTTCACTTAGCGCTGCATTTTAAGTGTGGTTGCAGCTTCATTGCCAGCACTGCATTGTAGCTACTAGAAGGCACTTGTGACTCTGGCTGTGTGAATGGTCTAATAAGTATGCATGAATCACTCCTAATGAATAATTTAGCTGACATTAACCTTTCCCCTTGCAGAAAGCCTTCCTTCTCCCTTTGCTAATCACAGTCAGAACTGTTGTGAAGTTTAATCATTATTAGGAATTGTTTGCTAGATTATTTCTGTGGATAATTCCTGTAGCTTCCTGACAATTTGCTGGTAGTAGTCATTATCTGAAATGAGTTTTTCTGCCTGGACCCGATTATATTATTACTGATTCTTACTGGCACAGCCAGGAGGAGTTGGTAGAGCCAGGGAAATTGCATGATTATATATTTCTGAGTTCTGTTTGCTTACTTTGCAATATTGTTATAAATATTGTAGTTAGCCAACTCCTGTGTGGGATATTTATAGACAGAGAACATAAAGACTGTGGAAAATATTATGGAAACAGATCAGTGTAAAGTGACAATCTCTCCTCAATAGCCGCCCAACTGCTGAAAGGTTCCCAGGTCTGGGGGCAGACAGAGTCAGGTCTGGGCTTTGTTAGGAACTAAAACCAATCCATGCCCTAAGGTCCCATCTGTCCAGTGCTGCCCGGCCACCTCGCCGTGTGCTGCCGCTGCTGGGGCATCAGCATGGCCCTGGGGCAGCTTTGCATCTGGTGTGGTACCAGTTAGTGCTTTCTGGTCACGGGCAGCCTACTCCATGTGCGGCTTTGTGTGAGAGCAAGCAAAAAGGTAGTTCTGGACAAAATTTTCTGTTAATTTTTCTTTCAGTTAAAAAAAAAATGAAAATGTAGTTCTTATGAAGCCGAGTACCTTTTTGTAGGAATAAGAGACCTGGCTGGCTTAGATGAGCCTGGTTCAGGGGTAAGGCAATATGTGTAAGCCATGAATTAATCTTTTAAAGGGGAAACCAGAAATGTTGGTGGCCCACTGGCCACCACCTCCCACTGCCTCTTGGAGCAGGGATCTCTCCCTACCCCAGCACGTGTGTAGGGTCGTCCTCAGTGTTTGGGTTGGAATTGGCTCATTTCTTTTAAGTATCAGACAGAGAGATTTTGGCACAGAGGTGACTATAAAGTGCTACTTGTCACCCAGTGTCTCTGCTCCCCCACTGAAAGCTGATCTCATCACTGGGATCCCAAACATACCGTTGTCTCTGGTGTCACCTTATGCCACCCCAGCAACTGCCAGCCCTCACAGCAGGGTATTGCATTGCCTTCCCGGTGTCAGCGGTTAGGCTTTGTGCCAGACATGCTCCCCTCCTCTCCCCCAAACCCACTTTCCTCCCAGGATGACCCATCTGAGCCATCCTGCCCTGCGCTGCTGAGACCAGCGCCTGCCATCTCTAGCAAACACTCCTCTCCATCTTCCCCAGGCTCTCAGGCTCTGGGACATGTCGGTGTGAAGCGTGTATCCCACTGCCCCATTTGGGTGGCTGCTGCCCAGGCCACTGACAACTTCAATTTCTAGTTGAAATGTTTTACATCACTTTTGCTTTTGGGACAACGTTATCCCATGGCTTGTCCAGCTCTGCCTGCCTTGGTGCGCAGCCCTGGGAGCCTTTCTGGAGAGCGGGATCTGCTTCTCCTTTCCGTTTCATCAGGCTGGAGATGCTAAGTGCTTTGTTTTGTGCCTTGAGTACCAGCCTTCCCCCCCTCCCCGGTAGCCTCTGCACCCTCTTGCATTTCCTCGACTCCGAGCATGGATGGTACTGAGCGCCCTGGACAAGGCCTGCCCATGTCTCCCATGGGATGTTGCTGCGGGCTCTGTCATCACCTCCTATTCTAATATCCCTCTGGGACCTGTCCTTCCCCACCTTGGCCTCACCTGGATGCCTACCCCCTGTTTTGTGGTGGTCCTCGCCCAGCCTGCTTCCCTACCCTGCGCATGCCTCTCCCCTTGGCCAGTGTCCAGACCTTCCCCGCTCCCCATCTCTTGCTCAATTGCTTTCCTGCCGCTTTCTACCCATTTCTGAGCCTGCTCGTGTGGCCCCGTGCTTGCTCCTTGAATTACTTACTCAAGTGATGGGCTGAACTTTGAGCCACTCGACTTCCCACCCACTGACTTCTCACCCGCTGAGCTGTTTGCTCCCGCTCTGCTCCTGGGAGGGGCGGGGGGGCTGAGCATCGCCCAAGGCTTCTGGATGCGAGAGAAAGGCCTTTCTGTTCACCCAAACAAGCAGCCCTCTCGACTGTGTGGAAAAGGCAAACTGGTCCTGAAAAGCTGGAAAGTTTTCTAACAAGCACTGACGTTCTGGAAAACAGGGAGTTTGCTTAAAAAAGGCATTTGTGGTGGTTTGCCAAAAATATGTTTTAGTCAAAAGCATTTTTGTTTTAGTTTTTAGTCCATAAAACCATGAATTGTGTTTTTCAATGGGGTGTGAAGGAGACAACTTGAGTCCTGTGTATCGTTAGTCTTGCTGATTGCGGTTCTTCACGTCTCTAATAAACCAGCTTTACTGATGCCGTTTGTTTCTTGGTGAGTCTGTGCTGCACTTGGGCCCCTCGCCTCCTGGGTCCGCAGCAGGGTCTTTCCCTCCAGCTGAGCCAGGACAGTCACTTCCACCTGCCCTTTCTCTTCCAGTGGAGCATGAGGTGCTGCAGGTGCGACTCACGGCTGCCGCACGCCTACAATGGCCACCGCGTGGAGAACGTCCTGTCCTCCGCCGGGCGCTCGCGCTGGTGGCAGTCCCAGAACAGTGAGTACCACTGGGCATGCCGGGGTCCCCAGGACACCACAGCTCCGCGTCCCTGGCAGTAAACAGCATGAAGGGAAGAGGAGGAGGTGTTGAATCAATAGATTGGAAGGAAAGGAGAAAATAAATGACTTGGCTCAGGCAGCAAAGCAATTTATTTTCCTTGAAGTCCTCAGTCTGCACGTCTGAAGCTGCCTTTCTGTGCCCACAGGCATCGAGCGTGTCTCTTTGCAGCTGGACCTTGACCAGACATTCCAGCTCAGCAGCATCATCCTTCACTTCAGGGTTCGTGTGCAGCATCTCTGCTTGCGAGGGGGTCACAGATGATGGCAGATGGGCCCCACTGGCTCTCTGCGAGATGTGGGGTTCACAGTGCACAGCTCCCTTTGGGCTCCCTAATAGGAAGCATGCCAGGGTCCCCATCCCTCCTTTCTCCCTGTTTTTCATGGCCATTCCCCTGGGTGCTTGGGAGGAGCAGAGCAGGGTGCTGGGTTCCCATCTCACGAATGTCTGCTGAAAAATCTTCTTGGTGCCGATGTGTACTTTGTGGCTGCAGCAGGGCTGACCGAGGGGAGGGGGGGACCCAGAAGTTGATGGTAACCTGCAGGGGAGGAGATTCCTCCAGCACCCTGCTGAGACCTGAGCCTGGAGGGAGGAGGAGGAGGAGGAGGAAGGCATCCCTAGGTCCCAGGGTGGGAGCCAGCTGGGATGTGTGGCGTTACAGATGTGCCTCTTTCCCTGCTCTGCAGTCGCCGCTGCCCACTGCAATGCTGATTGAGCGCTCCACTGACTTTGGCAAGACCTGGGAGGTGTACCAGTACCTGGCCTCTGACTGCGCTGCCGCCTTCCCCCACATCCCCCGGGGCTCCCCAGAGAGCTGGCAGGACACTCGGTGCCAGGCACTGCAGGGCTACCCTCTGCATGGCGGCAAGGTAGGACTTGTGGGGTTTCCCACATGCACCCGTTACCCCCGCTGTGACCCTGGGTTTGGGGTGGGTGGTCTGTGCAATGCTGCAGAAACACATGGTGGCCTGAAAGCCTTTTGCACATATTACACCTGGTGAGAGATGGAGCCTGTGGACATCCAGCACGGCTGAGGGGAGTCCTCGGGAGGAATCCTGCTCCTCTGGGAGGAAAACCCTCACTGCTTTGTGACGAGTGAGGTGTTATGTTGGTCTTCTTGCAAAATCCTTTGCAACTCCGAAGTCTTTTCGCTGTGTTACGTGATGTTCTGCAGAGGCAGGTCCAGAGCACATGCTGCCCAGAGCATGAGAAGAAAGCACCTTGTGTTTCCTGCTTTTTAACTCTTTCTTTTTTCCTTCTAAGGTAAAATTCAGTGTCCAAGACCTGGCATCTACCATCACTACATCTTCCAGCCAGACCATTTACAGTAAGTGACTGGCCTCTTTCATATCTGAGAAAGGGAGAAGGGGGGTGATGCACCTCATGGTTCTTCCTACATGTGATGGAGAATGCTGAGCAGGGGTAACCCCACAGGGGAGCAGATCCTCTGCAAACAGAGCCTCAAGTTGCATGTTAGACTGCTGTCCTGGTGCCTCCGAGGCATCAAGGAGCAGCGTTTGCTTTTTGCTGATGACTCCAGCTGCTGCTCTTTGTGCAGATGCTTCTGTCCCTTGCTCCGAGCCCTCCATGTGAATTGCAGTGCCCTTCTGCAGCCAGTGCCTGGTGTGCCCTCACACCTCTCCTCCATCCCCAGCAGGGCTGGGGCAGTTCACAAACCTGCGGATCAACTTCACTGAGCTCCCCCACTTAGCGCGCCAGGGCTACCACTCGCCCAGCACCTTCTATGCTGTGACGGAGATGCAGGTGCTGGGGAGCTGCTTCTGCCACGGACATGCTGACCGCTGCGACTCTTCGGGAGACCTGCACGCCGCGGTAAGCATCGGGGCAAAATGAAAAGCCTACAGATGAGCTCTGTGGTATCAAGCTCCACCACATGCCCCAGGAGTGCTCCTCGGGAGACCTTGGCTGGGATGATCAGCAGTGGAATATGGGAGTCTTTCCGCTGGCCAGAGGCTGCATGTAACTGGGGGAAACCGCCCCATTTTGCCTGCAGCAATGGGGTGGTGGCCGCAGGACAGCAGCCTGTGCTACCCCCACAAAAAAACCCCTTTTTTTGTGCTGGGAAGAAGGTGGAGGGGCTTTATAAGGAGATCCAAAGCTCAGTGGCTGTGGGAGGTCATGCTGTGGGGGCAATGCTCCTGATGGTGCTGGGAAGGGGATGTGCAGAAGGTTTCAGCAAGCTCCTTCCTGCCCAGAAGGATTTGCCAGTGCAGGCTGTTAGCTGTTGTGGGATCTTCTTGTCCTCAGCTTATGATTGCCCGCTTTGCCTTGAGCGTGGTTGTCCTTGCGTGGGTGGTAGAGGTGGTGGGAATCACCCTGTCGCTGCGAGCGAGGAGCAGCCTGTCCCTGGTGCTGCTGCAGGCCTGTCTGGGTGCGGGAGCGTCATCTCTGTGCGGGGAGTGGGGGCTGGGCGGGGGCAGGAGCAGGCCAGCCGTGTGCTGGAAAGGCCGTGGGAGGATGAAGCTCTGAACTGAGCAGCTCCCACGCAGGAGGGCTAAAGCATCATCTCTGCAGCAGGTCCACGGGCACTGCGTGTGTCAGCACAACACTGCTGGTCCCAACTGTGATCGCTGCGCTGCCCTCTACAACGACCGGCCGTGGGGACCCGCGGAGGACAACGATCCCCATGAGTGCCAGAGTATGGCGAGTGCCTTTCCCTGCTCATCTTCCCAAAGCCTTTCCTAAACCCTCCCCAGCTGTGACCGACGGGAGCCAGCTTGGAGACCTTTTACTGGGACGCTTGGTGGGGCTGGATGTTAATGTGGGTCCCTGCAAAAGGCACCCCCGACACATTTGCATGCTGGGCTTTGCTCCACAGGGCTGCGGGCAAGTAATGCCGGCTCATGCACTGCACCAGTGCTCAGCCACGCTGTCCAACTGGTGCCAGTTTCATCTGGGGCGGTGAGCGGGTGTCGCCGTGTCACACAGGGGACTTGGGCACCCTCTAGTGCTGCAGCTGCCTCTGCTGGAGCGGTTTTCAGGGTTGCAGCACTAGCTGGGCTGTTTTGTTGGGTTTTTTTAGGGTGCAACTGCAATGGTCACTCGGCATCATGCCGCTTTGACCCGGAGCTGTACCGTGCCAGCGGAGGTGTGAGCGGGGGTGTCTGTGATGACTGCCAGCACAACACTGAAGGCAACAACTGTGAGCGCTGCAAAACTAACTATTTTCGCAACCAGCGGCAAGATCTCACCCATCCTGAAGCCTGTCTGCGTGAGTGCCCAGTTACCCCCTCACAGCACCTTTCCCGGAGCCCCCTGACCACCCCTCAGCAGTGCCGTTTCTTGCCTGTTTCCAGCCTGCGAATGTGACCCGGATGGCACCATGCCAGGCTCCATCTGTGACCCGCTGACGGGGCGCTGCATGTGCAAGGAGAATGTGCAGGGGGACCGCTGCCACCTCTGCAAGCCAGGGTTTGCCCAGCTGGCCAATGCCAACCCCATGGGGTGCCGCAGTGAGTACGCTCTGAGACATCCCCTGCTTCCCAGTCTGCTCCCACCCCGCCTCTGTGCTCAGAATCGTCAGGATGAGGAATCTGAAAAATCTGAAAGGGACCTGGTTCCTGGCCAACTTTGATTTGGGGGTTCCAAGCTGAAGGCTCGTTTTGCAAAGGCTTATAAAACCTCCTTGCTCAGGCTGTCTCAGGTATAAGTTTGGCAAAAAGCAAAGGGAGGTTTTCTGGCAAAAAGCAGGTGTTGGGCTGGAGGGATGCTGATGACTCTGAGGCTGCTGAGTCCTGCTGCAGTGCTTGAGGGGTTAGCACAGTGTTAGAGCAGGGCTGTGGGTCACTTATGCAGAGCACAGGTATGAAGGGAGAGATAGGAGAGCTCGTCTCTGGGTGGTTGCAAGGTCCTTCTGTGGACCTGGCTTTGTGGGAAGCTGGGCTGGTGCTCTGCACCATTTTTAATATGACAAAACCCTCCCTGTTTCAGGATGCACCTGCAATGCCCTAGGAACACGGCAGGACATGCCCTGCGATGATGAGACAGGGAGGTGCTTCTGCTTGCCCAATGTGGTGGGGAACGACTGTGACCAGTGCACGGCCGAGCACTGGGATATGGGGAGTGGCAAGGGCTGCCAGCCCTGCGGCTGCCACCCGCACGGCTCCAGCAGCCCCCACTGCAACCAGGTAGCCTAGCCCACCCTGAGCATCCTCAGGGCAGATTCAGCATCTTTCAGCAATATTTCTTTTTCATTTCGCTGCCTTCTTTTATGCATGCACCTGCAAGCTTGCTCTCTTTTCCCTTCCCACCTCTGCAAATGCTGCTGCGAGGGGCTGCTGGTGGCTGTGGTGGGTTTAAGCTGCACAGCCAAGTTCCATGGCCAACAGAGCCGTGTCCCCACTGGGGAGCACCATGCTGGGGATCGTTCAGAGCATCAAAACCACCTGTTGGATGGTTCCATCATCCCATTCCATCCCATCCATGGGAGCCTCCACAAAAAGGGCCATCTGTTCGCTGGTGTGTCCTGCTCTTATTTTCCTTTTTCCATTTCCTAGAAAACACTATGACAGGCTATTCAGGAAAATGAAAGAAGGTAGTAATTACTGAGACATGATTAAGCCATTTTAAAAGGCCTGATATTTAGAAAATAAGTCCTAATAAGAGATCTTCATCCAGGCGAGGCAAGTTAATTATCCTCATTTGTCAAAGAAAAGCGTGTGTGTCACTTCAGGCTTAAGAGACAACTGGGAAAATTAAAGTTAAATGTAAAAAAAAATATCAACAAAACCATGACAAATTCTAAGAGCCAAAGATAGGTCCCAAATGAACTCAGTGCAGGGAGGAGACCTGGGATTGCAAAGTGGCTGCTTATGGGTGATTCCTTTGTCTTTGAAGCAAAGCTTAAAACTCTGCTTTGCGGTGCTTGGGCTGTTTGGAGACTGTTGACATCTCTGTGGCTGAGCCTGCAGCCCGGCAGGAGCAGCACGGGCATGTCCTGGGGCACAGGCTGAATAGATGTCTGTGTCTGGGTTTAGTGCTCAGGAGCAGTCAAGGGAGGGCTTTCCCTAGAAAGTGCCAAGGGCTGGGTCTCCCTGATGTGTTTCTGTTTCCTCAGTTCACAGGACAGTGTCCATGCAGAGAAGGCTTCACGGGACGGACGTGCTCTGCCATGCAGATGCAGGTTTGCCCAGACAGGCACTATGGAGACGTCCAGAGAGGGTGCACAGGTAGGGAGCATCCATTTCGTTTTGGCTTGGTGTTTCTTAGCACTGTGAAATTACAGGTTATCTGGGAAAGAGCACCTGGCCCATGTCCTGACACCAACATTTCCCATGCTATTTTGCAAGAGAACTTTCCTGCCTGGACCAGCCTCCCAGTTCAACCCATCCCAAGTATCCACCAGTTCCCTCCTAGCAGCCCTAGGCGAGTCCCATGGTCATGCTGGTCTGGTCCTGCAGGGTCAGGGGCTGGGCAAGTTGCTGGGCTTGGGGGCTCTTTCTGTTCCTCTGACATGCCACCTTCTTCCCAGATGCTGCAGGGTCTGACGGGTGGAGCTGGGCTTCAGATTGTGTTGGCATCCATTTAACAGGGTCTGGTTTTATGCATATGGGAGCTGACAAGAAAGCTGGAGAGGGGCTTTTTACAAAGTCGTGTAACAGGACGAGGGGAATGGCTTTAAAATGAAAGAGGGGAAATTTAGATTAGATATTAGGAATAAATTCTTTGCTGTGAGGGTGGCGAGGCACTGGCACAGGTTGCCCAGAGCAGCTGTGGGTGCTCCATCCCTGGAAGGGTTCAAGGCCAGATTGGACGGGGCTTCGAGCAACCTGGGCTGGTGGCAGGTGTCCCTGCCCATGGCAGGGGGTGGGAACTAGATGGTCTAGATCTAGATGAACCCAAACCATTTTATGATTCTATATATACATTCATTTTTTCCTGCCTTTTGGGGGGCTTCACCCCTATATCTCTCCACCTTTCCATCACCCAGAGTGTGACTGCGACTTCCAGGGCACCGAGGACGTGGGGTGCGACAAGACCACAGGTCAATGCCTCTGCCGCCCGGGTGTCACTGGCCTCCGCTGCGACCAGTGCCAGCGGGGCCACTGCAACACTTACCCCGGCTGCGAGCTGTGCCACCCTTGCTTCCGTGCCTATGATGGGGACATCCAGCGCCTGCGCCTGCGCCAGGCTGGCCTCAGCAACTCCACCTCGCGGATGCCCCTGGGGAGTGGGGGCTCCCGCCTTGGCCCCCGCCTCTCGCAGGCAGAGGCCAACATACAGCAGGCACAGAGCATCCTCAGCCACTCTTCTGCAACAGAGCAGAGCCTGACCCAGGTGGGCAGCGCGCTCGCTGCCATCAGGTGAGGGATGGATGCTGCTGATTGGGTGCATCCCTTAGCCAGAAGGAGATGCTGGCTTTTTTTCAGTCTGCGCACTTGTCTTACTGAGCTGCTTGCAGGTGTTCTGCTTTCTTTCTGGACCTGAAAATCTCACTCTGCTCATGAGGTCACCAGGGGTGCAAGAGGACAGTGCTTCCATGTGTGCCTGTTCTGTGCAAAATGTTGCAAAGGCAGGAGGCCAGTGGACAGGCTCTGGATGGTCAGCATCCTCAGGGAATACTCAGCGTGCCTGGTCCCTGCCTGGGCACAGCCCTGAGAGCTGGCCTGGTGTGGGAGAGTGGTAGCCCAGCCCCACTCTCTGCCACCTCTGCAAACCTGCAAGGCCACAAGGCCATGGTGTGTCCTTGGCTGTCAGCTCTCTGGGCTCAGAAGTGCCTTTTCACTGGGTGCTGGCAGTGTCCCAGCACAGATGAGTCCTGCTCTGTCTACAAGTGCTTTGCTCTATACTTGAACTCACGTTTTCTGCTTTTTCTCTCCCAGAGAGCAGGTCCAAGGCATAAATCCTGCTCTTCGTTTTCTGGATGAGACTGCCTCTCTATCAAGGGAGCTTGAAGCCCTCAACAGCAGCTTGCTCATCACTAACACCCAGTATCAGAGCAAGAAGACCCAGTTTGAAACCAGCCGCAGTACAGATCTGTCAGGTACAGTGCTGCAGCTGTAAAATCTCTTAATTTGCAGCCATTAATTTAGCTCAACGTGACTGTGCCTGGTGGTTTCCCAGTGGCCGGGTGGATAAGATGGAGTTTTTAACCTGCTGTCAGCTTAGGAACAGCAAATAGATCTTCTCTCTCCAGTGAGAGGGATGCTTTCTACCCAGCCTCTGGTCCATGACCCAGGATTTCACTCTGTTGGGTTATTTGGCTTTGGGGATGGGCAGCCAGCTCGGTAGGCACTGTGTTCCTTTCCCCCAGCCAGCACAAACTCTGCTGCCGCTGCCGGGGTGCAGCAGGCGCGGTGGGAAGGGGGGAGCCCCGCTGGGACCATGTCACCGGAGCCTGGAGGAAGCTGAGATAATGAAGGCTGTGCACAGATGGAAGGGATGGAGGGGTGGGGAAGAGAGCCAGGCGGCTGTCAGGCGCTTAGGAGAAGAGCTAATTAAGCCCTGTGATGATGCTGGTGGTAGGCTGCCATTATATCCCTGCTAGATAATTCTCTCCCAGTGTCTTGTTGCTGCCTCCGCCTCCCCGCTGCAGCGCACGGCTCAGCTGGCTGGGGACGTAGGAACCATGGCGAGTAGCTGCTGCCCAGGCAGGTTCGCTCTGCACCTCGCCGGCCGAGCAGGGCTCACCGTCTGTGTCCTGACCGCTCTCCTTCCAGGCTATGCTGGAGGGGAACAGTGGGACCTGCTCAGGAGCTGGGGAGGGGACTCTGAAAGCCCTGTCCTGCCCTTCCAAAGCCCTTCCGGGCTGCACAGGGCGAAGCCTGGGATCAGCATGTGCACGTTGTCGTGCTTTAGTTTTGTTTCGATCTTTTAACCCCAACGCAGAGTTCAGTCCTTCAATGAGAGCTCTGTAGCTCACTGGAGGAATGGCTGAAAGGCATTTGGCAATAAAAGGAGCTTTCTTGTTATGCCTTAGTGACTAATCACGCTGGCTGTGTCCCGCTCTCTCTGTGCACGCAGTGTATAGTCAGTGCCTTCGTTTAGGTAGCTGTGCTGCATTTATGAGTCACGGAGGCATTTGTGTCATTTATCGGCTTTATTCCTGCAGGAGCCTTCAAGACAATCAGATCTGCTTATCAGACATCCACCAATGCCAGCAACCTTGTTGCTGGTGCCTCTGGGGTGCTGGCTGAGTCCCAGGAGAGCCGCAGGAGCGCCGTGGGGCTGGAGGGGGGGCTTGCGGAGTCCACCTCCAAGCTGCTGGCCCTGAAGGGCGAGATAGCCTCATCCCCCAACCTGACCCCTGTCATAAATAAGGTGAAGATACAAAGCCGTTTTCTGACTTCCCTGCTGCGAGTGTCTAGTTTTCAAGAGGGCCCTGTAGTGCTCAGGAGGCAGAAGTCTCATCCTGCAGTCATGCATCTTTCCTCAAACAATCTGGCATGGCAGGACAATGTCTCTGTCCAGAGAGACTCATAAATGGCATCCAAACAACCTGCTGCTTTGGGACATCAGTGGAGAATTGTTTGAGCATCCCCTGCCTGGGGATGACAGATACCAAAGCATTGCCCCCCCGCCCCCTCCCCAGCACGCACTTTTTCCTCCAAGGACTCTCTCACGTGTCAGTTCTTGTATTTCAAAGACCCACTTAATTTCTGGATGAGGTTTCTTTTATTTCTCCTTTGCTGCTTTGTTATTGCCATGGAGATCCATTTTGGTGTCTCCTAATGTACCGTTGCTGTGGAGACCACCAACCTCCCCTCTCTGCTTTTCAGGGCACCAACACGTTCCCAAGCGACCAGCCGGTGCTGGTGCTTGCACTGGCTCTGGGTTTGCATGTGCCCCTGCTGCAGTGTGCTCTTTGGTGGGTGGTAGCTCCAGAAGATGCCATGCGATGAAAACCACTGATGTCTAGGCAGAAGGGCAGGGTCTTTTCATCCCGTTCCCTCTCCCAAAGAAAACTGCACAGGCTGGAGAGGGCTCCCCTGCCACGCGGGGAAGAGGTGCTGCCCTGAGAGTAAATGAGGTGTTTGCTCCGTGCAGATGTGCTCTGTTGCGCTTCATGAGCCACTGGGGTTTAGCTCCTGCTTTGCTCCTGTTTATGCTCCGGCTTGGAGTGGTGAGGAGATGCCGACCTTGTGTTGCTGTCTCAGTGAGGGCATTCAGTGCCGCCATAACTCTGGCTGCCCTTCTCTGACACAGTTATGATCTCCAGTCACTGGGGCTCTGCTGCAGGCATTGCTGCCAGCCCCACTGGGGATGGCTGGCTCCATCCCTCATCTCAAGCCAAGCTCCTGTGGCACGAGCACAGCAAGTTCCCCAGCTCCCTTGGTGAGGGTCTTTGGCCCCTGTGATGTGCTGGTTTGTCTCGCCGAAGACACTGAGGTCTCACCAGCGAGGCGAGTGCCCTCACTGCCCCACCACTTTCTCCCTCTCCAGATCTGTGGTGGCTTCCGAGTGGAGACGTGCACGCCTGCCCGGTGCGAGGGGCTGCTCTGCCCGCGAGACAACAGCACTACCTGTGCGGCCAGCCGCCCCTGCCGTGGCATCTTCCCGCTCTCGAGTGGGGCCCTTGCCACGGCTGGGGAAGCTGCCCGGGAGTTTCGCAGCCTGAGCATGCGGCTCCAGGAGACGGCGCAACTGGTGAGTGCTGGCAGCCCTGCCTGTCCCACGGCCGAGCCCCACACTGGTCCTGTGGTACCAAGCAGCAGAGCCTGGGGACACAGCTGTGGAGAGAGTGAGCTGTCACAAATACCCAATCTCAAACTCTTTTGGAGACTTGATCATTTGGGCAGCTTTGGAAATTCAGGAATTTTTGCGTGGGAGACTCGCTGCTGTGTGCGTGGGTCCTGCCTCCCCTCAGCACAGGAGCCGCAGAGCTGAAGGCACGTGAGCGGCTCTGGAAATGCCACAAGGAAGCCTGTCCTCCTCCTGGTTTGGGATTAGTATGGCAGAAGGGGTGGGGATGTGGAAGCCTCCCTGATTCCGCAGGTCTATCTGCTCTTAACATTTGATGCAACCTAGCAGAGTGCGTGTGTTGGTGCTGTTGCAGCTTATTTCTAAGGTGCTTGCAAAGATGAAGTGAGTTTTCAAAGTAATTCAAAATACATTTCAAAGGTGTTTTAAAAAGCTAAACAGTACTGTCCCTCTTTGACAGCTTCCTTTCCAAAGCCAACCCTCAATCTTTGACGTTTACAAACCTTTAAAGTGGTGGCATATTAAGAATGAGGAATAGCATAATTTTAAAGTGCCTTGCCCAGTTCACTCAGGGCTGAGGTAGGGCTGTTGGGCTTCCAGATCAAGAAGAAATAGCTCCATCAGGATATTGTTATTTGCAGATTAAAACAACAGAGACGTCTGCAAACCAGATTCAGAGCAATACTCGGCGGCTTGTGGAGCAGATGACCGTAACGAGGACCCAGATAGAAGGAGATGTGCGGCGCATCCAGCAGTTCATCCAGCAAGTTAGAAACTTCTTGTCAGGTAGCACTCTACAAACTGTAAAGTATGTGTATGCAGGTTGGTTTGTGCGTGGAAAAAACCTATTTTTTACAGTGATGTTATGTATGAGAGTACAGTACAAGGGAGGCAGCTGAATGGCTTACCCCCAGTTAAGCTCTCACATATCCAGTTTATCTGCAGATGGGCGTTTATGTAGCAAAGGTAGCGCACATCCTCTGAGGCAGCGAGGCAAGCTTGGACAGTGTTTTCTGAAAAACAGAGAAGAAATTTCAGCAGTACAAAAGTCTGTGACTTTGTCAGCAATTGCAGTTTGGCCAGCTGATTTGCTCAGGCTTAACCGTGCTGTTCAGATTGATGCAAATTAATCCCGACTGTTTTATCTGTGTCGACTTCCCTGGAATGTCACCAGGGCAAGTCCTGCCTGCTTCCTTACAGAGGCATTTGGGAGCCATCTATGAGATCCATGGGGCAGGAGGTACCACACAGTCTTGACCTTCTGTACCTGGGATTTTGTGGAGGGGTCTCCAACATCCCCTCAGGAGCAGCTCTCAAATATTACCTCTAAAACAATGACCTGAATTAACACAAGTGGGAAGCCGTGGAGGAGGTGGGCTTTTGTCTGTAGCACGGACAACAGCTTGCTTTGAGTCCCACTCTCTGCTGCAGTGCCTTGTGCCATCTCCGGGGCTCAAGGACAAACCCATCCCCACGGCTGGTGCTCCCCGAGGATTTGCATTCGGCATTGACCCGATGCAGAGAAGCTTACCGGCAACACTCCCTGACCGAAGATAAACAGACTACCCTTCTCTGGAGCAGGCTATTAATCAGATGAGAATTCCTTGTTGTCCTATAAACCAATGGGATGACTTATTGTTCGCAGACAGATTGTAATAACATAATGAGCCTCATGAGCATTAGCTGAATAAGAAAATCAGGTCACTCGGTGCTGCCTGGTGTTAATGATGAGTGAAGATATTTGAGCTAATCGCTGGGCTAATGTCCCTTGGGCTCTGCCTGCTTCTGATTCCTCAGATTTATTAACTTTTATTTGTGAAATAAAAAAAGGCTTGTCTTGACACACAACCTCATCTGCTCAGTGAGGTTTACCTGACTGTGCCCTGAGCTTAGCCATGGTGTTCTTGTTGCCAAATTAAAGGTATCATTTCAGTCCCTTCCTGAAAGTTTTGCCGATGTGAATGAGAAGTACATTGAATTCAAGGGGATTAAATTCAGCGTGGATCCTGGCAGCTGTCTGAAATGAAGAGACTGTGCGTGAGAGCATGCATGGCTGGATGTCTGCCCTCATCTTCCTTTGCATTTGTACTCCCACGTTTCCCCTCTCCCGTTTCTGATGCTGTCTGTCTCTTTGCTCTGTAGACAAGGACATGGACCCTGCCACTATCCAGGAAATCAGTGAGTCTGTTCTCTTCCTACGTCTCCCCACGGATGCTGCCGCCGTCCTGAGAAAAATGACTGAGATCCAAAAATTGGCGACTAAGCTGCAGTGCCCAGAGAGCATACTTGCCCAGACAGCCGAGGACATCGCAAAGGCCAAGCAGCTTCAGCAGGAGGCTGAACAAGCCAGGTTGGTTGGGGTTCCAGGGCTTTTGGCAGCTGAGGGTCACTCAGCTGGAGTGAACGTGTTGGTTCTCAGTTGGGTTGAAATCTCGTTCTGCTGGAGCTGTACTGACTTGGATAATCTGAAGTTTTAGGCCAGGATCA
Source organism: Ibycter americanus (assembly GCA_035590275.1). Lineage (NCBI taxonomy): Eukaryota > Metazoa > Chordata > Aves > Falconiformes > Falconidae > Ibycter > Ibycter americanus. The sequence continues at coordinate 5,951,385 of JAVJGI010000038.1, read as the reverse complement.
TACATGTCCATGTCCATACAGTGCCTAAAAGAATGAGTCTGCAGTCTCCACAGACACCTCCCTGGTGCCCCAGTACCAACAAGAAAATCTGGCTGCCAAGAATAAATAGTTGCTGTTATAGATATGAGAACAAAACAAGGTCTTTACCAAAAGTAATGGAGGCTTTTCTCTATCTCTTGAGTCCCTGTGATGAGAGATGACAGGATTGCCCTGGTATTACTTGATGTCGGTGACCTACATCCTAAATTGCACAAGAGAGCATGAGGAGATTAAATGGGCTGTTTGTTTTCTGGGTGAAAGTTGGGAGGATTATCCCATGGTCCCTTAAAAAGTAATTACAGAGTGTCCTTGCAAATTTGGAGCATCTACTTTGTCACATGTTGACTTGCAGCAATATCCCAGAGAGAAGGTTAGTGGGATAAGTATGTAAACTCCTTGGTAGTGTCTGACACCTGCTTAACCTGCTGGAAATGATGAGCCAAGGGAGCCTGGCTTTCTACAGAGAGCTCTATCACTTGGCCTGAACAGTCCTACTGCAAGCAGAAAAGTATTCACTGAAACCGGTTCAGTAGTTATTGCTTTCCCATCAATACTTTTTCTTGCACCACCTACAAAATAAATGCGTCAAACTAGTTTAAAGGAAGGTGTTTCTCTCCCCTTCTCAGTTTGTCTCTTGTGCATGGAGGTATGAGATGGAAGTAACACTTCTCTTGAAACCTGCTGGAGTGCAGTGTGTCCAGATGTGGGGGTTTGTGGCTTTTGCGTGAGGGAGGTTGCAACCTTCTCAATAACCATCCTGTCTTGGTTCTCAAACTTCCTTCTTTTGTCTCTGCAACCTTGATTTCCAGTCCATGCAATTATCCACACTCACTCCTGGCTGTTTCCCACATTTCCCCAGGAACCGGGCAAATGCCGTGGAGGGCAACGTGGCAGAGGTTGTCAGGAATCTGCGGCGAGCAAACACGGTGCTCCTGGAGGCCCAGGGTGCTATCAGGGGCTCTGGCTCTTCCGTTAGGTTCATCCAGGAGCGCGTTGATGAAGTGAGTGATGCACAGTGACTTCCCAATAATGATACTGTGCCCTGCTCACCACTCCTTTGAAACTTCCCCGCTTGGTAGAGTCCTGCACCAGCGCAGCTGGGAAAGGGGGTCTGATGATGCTTTTGCTGTAAAAATATCTTCTTTCTGCTGTGCCTCACTTGCATGCTTCTCCAAGCTCCAGTCATGGCTCCTGCTGGAGCCTGCAGGACCTGGGGCTGCTGCACTCCCTGCCAAAACCCCACTTCTGCGACATACCCATTGGGCCGCGTAGCTGATCCCTGCACAGAGGCAAAAAACCATCAGCAGCGGGGTTTGGGTGTGATTTCCTTCTTAATGTGGAGCACTCTGCTTTTAGATCGAGGCTGTTCTTGGTCCAGCCGAGAAGAACGTGAAGTCCATCGCGGGCCAGCTGGATGAGCTTATGGAGAAGCTCTCTCAGCTGCAGCGCGGGGCAGACCAGAACCGCCTGCGGGCCACCGACGCGCAGCAGACGGCCGGGGCGGCAGGCGAGCAGGCCAGGAGCGCGCAGCAGGTACCGGGCTCCGGCTTGTCGCCGGCCGGGGTGGGCACAGCTGCCCTCCGCTTCCCCGCTGTCGTTAGACAGCAAAGCCAGCTGCGTCCTGGCATGGATTTTAGATAAGATGAGGAGGCTTTCCGGTTCAAGCCGTGGTTTGCCCGCTGTTGTGTCACTTCTTATTAATGTCATGTGCGATATCCCACTACTGAATTTTTCCAGGACCTTTCTCAATCCTAATGCTTTTTGCTGGAAACTTATTTTTGCTGTATCTCCTGCCTGAGGCAGAGTAGCCCATACAGCAGTCGGTCAGCATCTTTGTGAGAACATCACAAACTGTTAAGCGTTTGTATGATAACATAGTGACAAAGCTCTAGTGCAGTGTCTGTTTAATATTTAAAATGGTTTCAACACTGGAAAATCCCCTTCCCTCCAGTCTATTTGCTTGATCCTACCTGCACTCCTTATTTGCTTTTCCACAGGCTTTCGAACAAGTGAAACAAATGTACGCTGAGCTGAAGAGAAGGATGGAGCAGAGCCCAGCTCTGGGAGAGCAGGGCAGCAGGGTGCAAAGCATAGACCTGGAGGCACAGGCTCTTTTTGAGGAGACTTCGGCCATAATGCTCAGGATGGAAAGTAAGACTCTTTGTGAACTCAGTGTAATAATCTCATGCACTGGGGAAGGGCTTTAGACTCCCAGAGGGGTGAGGGGAAAAGAATTACGAGGAAGACGACCTGCTTTTGGCAGCGAGATGGTGTGGATTTGGGCTGTATCTGCTGGTGCTGTGTCAGTAAATTTAGAGTTCGCAGGGGTGTGTGTGCCGCCGTGGAAGGGCCCCCCTGCCTGCAGTGCTGATGTGCCCCTGTTTTCCTTCACACGCTTGCTTCCATTTTTAAGCATTCAAAACTAATGGCTTTTTTCGGAGCAGTCGCGTTGGTTTTTTTTTTTTTTGCAGGGGAGAAGGGGGAAGTGTTGGGGTGGTTTTTTTTTTTGAGGGGGAGAAGGAGGAACGCAGGATGTTAGTTTTTCTTGCCCCACCAGAGCTGTGCAGGAGGGAGGTGGAGGCTCAGCTCAACCTTCTGGGGAGAGCAATGGCCTTGGTGCCTTCCTCCCATCCAATCACTGCGTAACCCTTTCCTGCCCTCTCTTCTCAGCTTTAGAGACAGAAATTCAGGAAAGCAACAAGGCTTTGGTGTCCAAGTCGGCCAAGCTGTCGGGTCTGGAGGAGCGGGTGGGCAGGATCCGGGACGCCATCAACAAGCAAGTTGCCTACTACGAGAGCTGCTCCTGAGCGAGCGCCCGCACGCCAGTGGCGTTGCCTTCCTTCTGTGCAGACACTGACTTGTGTATTTATTCCCATTTTCTGGCTGGAGTTCTCATGTGCCTATTTTAGCAAATGGAGTTTCTGTACCTCTGGAAAACAGCTGCACTGAGCCAAAGGAGCAACCCCAAGGAGAGGGCTAACCTTGGCTGGACTGGCCGAAGCTGCCCAGTGGTTGGAGGAAACAGGGGGAGAGACGCTGATCTCCCATGGCAAATAAAAATATCCCCAAAGTTGTTTTTTCCAGAGGGCTTTATAAACCAAGAAAGTATTTCTTTTTCTTTTGTTCTTTGTTTTAACAAATTCAAGCTCTTTAAGCTGAATTTCACAGTTCAAATTAAAACCCTCATGTGGGGTCTTTTAATACTTTTATCTATATTACAGTTAATCCTTAAAACTTGCCGTGGCTTCAGTACTTCCCTCCTAGATCTTTCTTCAAATAACCAGACCACAGAAATGGAGGATTTTATCTCCATCATATCTATACAACATATCTATACAAATAAGAGGAACACAACCTCATACTCAAAGGTGAAGTCAAATGTCTTGTTTGACTTCCCACCACAATCTGCTTATTTGCCATGTAGCGCTTTGCCAGAAAAACACCAGAGCAAGCAGGCCTGCAGATGCACCCGGAATGCTTTAAAAGGGACTTAATAGACCGTTTCCACATCAAATTTCTATGAATAACCAAGAGGCACTTTACAAAACAAAACTCAGCTTTATTAAGCAAGTATTTATTGTGCAATTACAGACTTGGAAGCAGGAAATTTAGACCTTGCTGTGATTATTATCAGACATATGGAGGCCTGTTGCTAGCAGGTTGTCTCTCCTTTTGTAGCTGAAGTGACAACTGTGCAGCCCGGGCAGCTGGTGGATGCTGAACTCCAGAGCGCCAAAGCCTGAGACTAACCAAAACCCAGGGAGTGGGTAGGGTGAATATTGTAAAAATAATTGACCTGCCACTGAGTAAAACTCTACATGGCTTTGGTTTATAGGATTTACATTGTGCAGTGCACTTCTTACACGTTGGACAACTAAACAGTGTACAGAAAACAAAAGCTTATAGCACTGAGCAAGGTATGGATAATATACACTGAATATGCTAGCAGTAGCCTCAGACTTTCCCTTGCCCTCTCCCAGCTTTAATGATCCAGAAACACCCCGAGGTCACTGCATGGATGGATTCCTGGGACTAACGTGCTGCTTGTCACCAGTCGGTCGCTGCTTTCTGAGATGCTGCTGCCTGCCTGCTCCTGGCAGGACACAGCCTCCTTTCTTGCTTGCACTGCTGATGTCTGGCTTTGAAGTGCAGAGAAGAGTAAAACAGCCCTTCTGTTTCTGCAAGAGAGAGAAATTCTGTTGAGAATTGCACTTTGTTTCACTAGACTGCTACCTTCAAAACGTGCTCTGTTAATAAGAGGTAGCATGGGGGTTAGGAACAGCTTAGATCTCTTTGTGTGCCATAGTTATAAAGGGTTATTACATGTCTGATCATTGGAATGGACCTTTTTGGAGCCGATAGTAGATTTTACTTGCATTTGTCTCTTCCAGTAATCCTTTGTATATTACAGTCCCGTTCATACAATCTCATCAGTAGACAGTGTCATAAAAGATGATAGGTAGCTCACTTTATGGAGCTTTTGTGGAGAACTATGCTAGCATATGCTCACCTTTGAGAAACATTCTTTATTGCAGGATCTAATAGCAATACTTCTTACTGCTCATATATAATGTGGTACAAATGATAACAAATTAGCTAGTCTGGAATTAATCCAAGCTATAGTCAAACAGGATTTTTGTTGTAGTCTGCTCAGCTGCAAAATGAACCTCTCCATGCTCTGCTCTCTGGTAACAAAGCAACTTCAGTTGACCTGCCTGGACCAAATCTGGGAAAGGGCACGGCCCTTTAGGCTGCAGAGATGTCCCGCCTGTGCTCAGCCATGGACCAGCAGCCTGTTGTCCGCCCTTTACTCATGCTCATGGCTGAGACCCAGCTGAAAAGCCCTAATACCAGCTGATGAAGCTGTTTCGTTCCAGTGTGATTCCCAGTGAGCAGCTTTGAGTAATAGTAGAGTTCGATATGACAGGTCCATGCTTGGCTTCCCCTCACACGTTCCTTGAGCAACCCTGTTGTAAATGTACAAGTCAGATTCAGAATCACTGGGCTGGCCTTAATGGAGGCTGAAAGATGATTTCTTCCTTGAAAGATGTTTTAGTTAAGGCTTTTTCTGTTGCAAAAAGCCTGTGAGTCAATTTATTTCATGTACAATCACTTTGCTGTTTCTGGCTTTCCCTTTTTCGTGCCGTAATGGTATTAATTAAAAGCAGCTGGTGATTGGGTTGCAGATCACTTACCACTGGCGATGTGGTGAGCCCAGTGGCTGCCTCCTCATCACATGATCAAACAAACTCCAGTTTGCCCAGTGCCACAGTGAGAAGAGTGTTTACTGGTTTTCATTGGAACAATAACTTCTGATTTGAAATGGCTGCTTTGAAATGGAAGCATTGGAAAAGAAAGAAGAAAAAAGAGAAATAGCAATTTTTACAATCATTCTGCACGTGAACTGAAATTATGTTTTTAATGTAAACAACCTCAGCTGCTGAAGGCAAAGCTGAGCTGGGTGCGAGTCAAGACTGCAGCAAAGGCAGGGTCCAGTCACTCAGCACCAGCTGAAAAATTGGCATCAGCAGCTTTAACCACAGGCAGTTTCAGTTTCTGGAAAGCAAATGGGCTTGAGTCCATGGAGCGTGGCAGTGGAGTCCTGCTGCCTCAGCTCCCTGCAAGCTTTGCCATGCTGCCTGCGCAATGTGCCTCACCTGGTGCTGGTACAAGCATGGAAGATGCTTGGCTGGGCACTGCTATCCAGCCAGCCAAAGCGTTTGCTTCTGTCCTTATTCCTCCCTCCTTTCTACCTCCACCTGGGGCTGGCAACTTATGTGCCAAGGAACTCCTTCCCGAGATGGTTATTCCCATACACCTCATTGGAAGTTATGGCTAATGACTGGGATACCTACTGGGATTTTGCAGATTTTTTAAGCAGCACTGTCTCGGAGCAGAAGGAAGTCTTTGTTTTCTCGTGCCCCATGCAGGCTGGACTGCAGCCACAAGAAGTTCTGGTGGGTGGGCTATAGTTATCCGGCAGGACCAGGTGGCTGCCCATGGGCAGTGCTCCATTCTCCGAGTGGCTTTGCAGCTTCCCCTCTCTCATTCCTGTGTCTTGCTCCAGCTGCGTGGGAGGGTTTGGACAGACCTGCGTGGGGACCAGGGGGAGCGATGCATCCTTGTCTTCATTTGGTGCTTCTGGCTGGGTGGCCACCATGGCTGTGTCGGGTCTGGACGCCTCTGAGACTTGTATAACTGGGGGGTTGTTTTCAGCCGCTGCGTGACCGTTCATGTGGAGCTTTCTCATGTGGTGCACCACGGCTGCAGCGTTGAAGGCTTGCTGGGGAAGAAGACAAAAACCCCACAGTGAGCACCTGGGGATGCCAGGCTGGGTGGGTGCTGCAGACCAGCCCCCTGAGGCAATGACTGTGTGTGTGTGGAAGGGGGTACAGTGCTGTCCCAGTTAGCACCCACTGTCTGTTTGCACAATATGCGGGAAGTGGGACGTGCTCGTTCCTGGCATAAACACCGCAGTTTCCACTGAGTGCAAACTGCTGATGCTTTTGAAGATTACAACCACTTCTACATGAGGAAATCAGGGGGAACAGCTGTAAATTACCCTGCAGTGTGAAATGGAGGCTAGAGCTGAATTTTGAACATATTTAAAATGCTATTGTACACGTGCTTCTTAATGGCATTTTTCTCTCCACCTAAATTCTGACTAAAACTCTTGATATAAATGAAGTACCAATTTATCTTTGAGGCTGAAAGGAGGAAAAGCTGGGTTAAGTTCCCCAAAAGACCTGCTGATGGAGCGCCAATTTCACTCCCTCAGTATAAAGGCAATATTTCTTTCCCCCTCCCCTTTACTTTCTTGGTGAGGCCACTTCAGTGCAATGTTTTGTGGCGAACCTACCAGTATGCATTGCAGCAGGGAATATTGGTCCAAACATACTATAAACAGGAACTGCACACAATTTTCAGGCAGCCTTTGGAGGATCTCAGGTTTTGGGTGCTTACCCACACAGCCGAAGCCTTGCTAGATGGCAGCAACTGGCATTTGTTAGTGAAATGGCTCTAGGCTCCCACCAGCAAACGACTTACCCTCCATTTGCTCTTTGCAAAGTTTTTCTGAATCTGAGCGCTGACAGATGGGTATATGTCACGGTGAAGGGCTGTATTTCCATTAATCCTGCAGATGGGGAGAGAAGAAAATGGGCTCGTAGGCAGATGGCATTTGTAAGGCATTCCACATTCTGGAGGCAACTAACTGCTTTGTACGTTCAATCAGCAATAATTAAACCCAAAGGAAAAACAGCAACAAAATGTAACACAAACACACACTTCAAAGCGTGGAAAAGCTCGGGATGGGATTTCTTCTTTGCCTCTGTTTATGGAGGCAAATATGCACAAATTGCATCTTTAATTATTCATCATTTTCTTTCTTTGCACACAAAAAAGGAACACCCAGGGCCACGCGGAGGCAGGTGGTGACGTTGATAACGGGGGCTGGGGAGACACCCCTGTTCTCAGCTACCACCGAGCACGCGGAGCCCGATGCAGAGGCTGGTAAATCCCCGAGGCCACCAGCTACTGCTGGGGCCCTGGTCCCCTCACCATGGGTGCCGCAGGGCTTCTTCACAAGTAAACCTCTTGTTTGGGTTTTTCTCCAGTAAATGTCTGATGAAATCCTTGGCTGTTTGGGAGGGGAAGAGAAGCAGAGAAAAAAGGTTATTTTGTCCATGTTCTGAGTGCGATCCTAACAGACAGGGCAAACGCTAGTGTATAAACGTTGCAAAGGTCAGCCCCGAGAAGGAGGTGTTTGTACCGCTTCATTACTCCATTAAAGGGAGATTTTTGTAGTGAAGGGCTCCAGATGAAAAAATGTTAGCCAGGGATGTACCAAACTTCATGCTTAGATTATGTGAATTTGAGATGAATTATTCAGCTAAAGAATAACTCTGTACTTGTAAGACAGTGCAAACTGAGCAGATTTAGAAGTTGCTTTAAAGAGCACTTACATCCCTCCTATTTTTAAAATTTTGTTTTCTTTTTTTGCAAGGAGGGTTGCGGTGTTTGTTAAGTCCTAACAAACCTCCTGCTAGTTTTGTTTGTATGTTCAAAAGATTGATGTTCAAAATCCACTGCTAAGATGCTGGCTTCAGTAAACTCGGTGCAGGCGAGCTCCACAAGCAGATTAGTCTGGTGGAAGTCTGCAGTGGTGGCTGACACGGCTCGCTGTGTTGCTGTAACAAAGTGTGATTTGATGCAAAGAAAAGCAAAGGGCAAGAGAAAAAACCTCAGAAAAACAAGGTTAAAACCCCCTGGAGTTCCTCTAATTCTAAGGGAAACCTAAGCCCACTCTGAGCTCACTAATAATTTGTGAAAAATGGGGTTATGTTAAAGAGAGGCTTCAGCCGAGGATGCTGTGTTATAGGCAGGTTGCAAAGTACCCCAAGCTCTGCCAGTGCAGCTTGGCTTTGGTGTCATCCCGCCGCTACTGCGGTGCCAGGAGCCTCTGCAACCGATTCCCATGTCTAGGGGTTTGCTGCTGCGTGAGTGACTCAGTTCAGTGCTTCATCCTTTCCCATCCCTGCTGAAGCAAGCAAAGGGCGTTTGGGGGGTGTCTGGGTTGCGTGGGGGCTCGGCTGTGCAGACTCTTGCCCACAGGGCTTTGGGTGGCAGCTTGTGGGAGGGAGCACAAGGCTTTACCTGATGGAGCTTTACCTGACTCGGAGATATCGTCCCAAAACGGAGACTCGAACTCATAGTAGCCTTCCTTAATCTTTTCGAACAGTTTGGATTCGGTCTCTTCGTAGAAAGGAGGATACCCACACAGCCTGGAACAGAGCAGAAAGCCAGCGGTCCTTCAGCGCTGCCGTCTGCATCTGCACGGCCAGTCTGGGCACGCGCGGGCAGCACGAGCGAGTAAGTAACAGAGGCGGCTGCTCTATCCATCCATCTGTCCCTCACATCTAAGCGTATTGGTAAAGCTGCAGAAAAGAGTTAGACTTAACTGCAGCAGCGAAAGGACAAAGCCACAGCTGGTACATAGCTGCGTGGTGTGGGAGGAAATAAAACAAAAAGTATCGAGGGAGATTGAATGGTATTTGTAGGCAACTGAAAAAAACCCCCGAAGCATAGGATGAGGCACATAATAGAGGAAATGTGATTCCTTTCATCTCTGCTCCAGTACTTGATTCCCCACATCCCTTTCATTTCTACGGTCTAGTGAATCTGTGCAAAGGAAGAATAGAACGCTGCTGTATTCCCGCAGCAAAATGGGAGGTCCAGTATCACCTCCACTTCAACTGCCACTCTACAGAGGTGTATGAAGTGATGAAGGAGTTGGGAAGCTCATGGAAAAATAATTGGGATGCTGCTTGCTCTTACTCACAGGATATAGGTGATGACCCCAATGGACCAGCAGTCTACGGCTTTGCTGTATGGTTTCTGAGCAAGGACTTCAGGGGCTGCAGAACAGCAAAACAAAATGAAAATTCTGAGCAATAATAAATTATCCAATACTGGGAAAAACAGTAGCTTCTTATACACTTGGCCTCTGAGGTGCCAGTGCAAAGAAACAGCCAGTAACAGCCCTATTTACCAGTTGGATTGGTCTGTGCTTTTTGTATCTATTTTATGCCATTGAATAGAAAGAACTACAGACTATTTCTGCCTGCATCCTGAGGTTTTAACCAGTAAGCTGTGGATCAAGCCAATGCAGTCTGGTGGACATGAAGCAAAATCCCATTGTGTTAAAATTATTTCTGTAATTGTTCAATAAATGCATGACTAACACTGAAATACATTGCTTTGAAAGTTATCTTTTTCTTTGCACTTTTAAACATTCTGAGATTTTTCAGTCTCTATGCCCATTTGTAATCCAGTCTTTATGTGGGCCACGCAGTGCATATGTGAGTAACATGTTGTTAATGTAATTCTGTATTTTTTTCCTTTCTGCTAGGCAATGTACTGTATGTGCACAACCTTTTTTCCAGACAGTCCACCGGCACAAGCCCATTCCCGGTCCTTACCAACATATCCCGGCGTCCCACAGGCAGTAGACATGATACCGTTCTGTTCCATTTTAGACAAGCCAAAGTCCGTGATCATGATTTTTGAGTTTTCTTCAGGAGTAAGGTAAAGAAGGTTTTCAGGCTGTGAATGTAGAGCAGTCAGAGGTTGAAATTTATGGTAGAAAAATGGAAAGGAACAACGGAAAGTCATGGGGCAGAGCAGGCAAAACCTGCAGTCACACCAGCTCCCCGACAGGTCCCACCTTCAAGTCACGGTGAACTATTCCATTTTCGTGGAGGTACTTCACTGCTGTCAGGACCTGGTGGATCACCACACTGGCATCTTTCTCAGTGTAAACTCCTCGTTCCAAAATTCGATCAAACAGCTCTCCCCCAGATACCCTATGGAAATGGTAGTTCAGAGAGAAAAAGAGTGGAAAAAAAATTTGAACAAAGCTAATCATGCTTTTGTGTTAGGCAAGATAACTTTTTGGTCATTTTACAACTCCACCTCCAGCAGAACTGTTCCTTGGGCAGCAGTATTTCTGAGGCTGAGGCTGATGGAGGCTCTTGAGTGCAATTTCAGGGTGCCAGTAAGCATGACTGGTGAGCCTAGGGAATTTGGGTAAGGTCACGACTCAACTCCCAGCAGGTCTGAGCCGCAGGCATCCAGCACTGCAGGCAGGACTGCCTTCAGGCTCCGCTACATGAGCGGATATACGTTTTTATGTGATTGCTTCCTTTAGCTAAATTTGCAAGCTAGCAGTAGCAGCCGGGTGCTCAGAGCTGATGCCCGCAGCAAGCTGCTTTCTCTGCGCTGACATGTTGCCCATTTTCATTTCTAGAAACCCTGCATGGCACAGCTTTAATTAGAAATACTTCTGTCTCTGCCCGGCTAAACTGTGATGAATTAATTTGCATAAACAGATCCTAATCTTGGTTTAGAAACTTGCTGCTAAAATGAGCATGGGCCAAGGCAACATGAGAAGTGTCCAGGTTAGTTCAAACCACATGGCTGTCGCCTGGTTAGTGAGGGGTGCTTGAATTGCTCCTGTGCATGCAACTTTTGCATGTGAGGGACTCCAGGGTGTAGGGGCAGAAATACAGTGCATCGCCCTCGTCCTGCCACTCTTCTCCTTCTGGGGCCTGCAAAGAAATGGCTCTGCTGATACTTACAGCTGCATGACCAGGTAGAAGTGGGTTGTGCTCTCATAAATATCTTCTAAAGTCACGATGTTTTCGTGCTTTATTCTGCAAAGATAAATGTGGGTCAGAAACAAACCTGGCAAGGACTAAAGTGGCTTTTCAAGTGGAGAATCCAACACTCCTGCTTTAATCGCCAGTGAAAATTCACTGGGTTGTTCTGTGGCTGATCTCCCTCGCCCTGTGTGGCAGAGGATCGTTGACGCGACTGCAAACTCCCTTCGGAGCACCAGGCACCAACAGCGGAGGACCAGACCCTTCGTTTTCAAGCAGCTGCCTGCTCTGCATCAGGCGTGTTTCTTGGACTACAAAAGCGTTTGCTCTGGCTCTCCTTTCCCTGCATTCTGCTCTGCTTTATCTAGTTCCTTCCACAGATCTGGGGCAGCGCAGCTGTGTTGGGGTTACAAACCCAGCCAAGGAATGACAGAAGGAACTTTACTAATCTGCTAATTCACAGTAATATTTATATATTCTTTAAAAAAGAAAGTCTTATTTCTTTATCTTATTCTTACTGTAGAGCCACACATCTTATGAAGGGACATTTGTTCTACTTTACGTTACGGCGTCTATGTACTCACTTTTTCAACACTGCTATTTCATTCTCCAAGCTGCTATCCCTTGTGAGAGGAGACTTCTTGATGCATTTCAGAGCAAAGAGCTTGCCAGTGCTTCTTTGCTTCACTAGGAAAACTTCTGAAAAGGCACCTCTGCAGAGAGGAGAAGAAGTTGTACTTCAGTAGATGCTGCTTCTGTGAACTGGAAGGATACTTACAGAGAGAAAGAGGAAATAGCAAGAAAAAACAATATGGTACTAATTTAACTCTAAGTGGATGCTGATTGTAAAGCTAGAACTGCATCGCCAGCAGCCCCAAACTTAGGATATTCAATGCAAGATTATGCAATACGTAGAAAAAACCCCCGCAATTTTCTCTGTTTGTAGAGAAAAGATTATTGTTGCGTAGTTCATCATGAATTCATGTTGAGGTAGTGGACAAAGAAGACCCCTGCAATGAAATGAAATCACGTTCTTCAGGACTGCCTGTAAAGACAGTCAAGAGTTTTACTGCTGCCTGTGCCTGGCTATGGGTGAGCTTCAGTGCTGCCCGGCTCAGGGCACACCCCAGGGGAGGCAGATGGCAAACACGGTTTCGGTGTGCCTTGGAGGCTGCAGGAGGAGGCACCGTCATAGAATCATTTAAGTTGGAAAAGACATTTAAGATCGACGAGTCCAACCATCCTCCCACACAGTTCCGATACCACAGCCTCGCAGCTTGCTGCCTTTCAAGGAACTTGTGCACTTGAACCCATTGGGACTGGGGGGATTTTCCTGCGTAAGCACAAGCCCAGCCGAGGGGCTGTATCCATAGCCACCTCGCACTGGGGTGGTCTGCAGCTCAGCTGCCCGCTGGGGTTAGCAACGCCCCCGTGGAAAGATCTCAACAGACTCCACTCTAACGGGGCCAAATTCCTGCTTAATACAAATTGTGTTTCCTCAAAGTCCCCGTCGGCTTAGAGTAGTCCTTCACTTTCCCTGGTCAGCATTGCCCTGAGGACTGAGATAGCCAAATTGCAGTGAGGAGAGCCCAGTTAAGCTGCAGTTTGGGTGTATCAGCCAACATTCTGTATATCCAAAGTGCAAAATAACTGGATAACCTCAGTTAATATTCTAATTTGGCATCTGCTGTGTTTTCCTTTCTGCAGACTCTGCTCATACCCTTAGTGACAAAGTGACAATGAGCGTCATGTATGTTCCTGATAAGGGTTCAGCTCAGTGCAGCGATGAGCGGGTATTTATAACATGCCTAAAGCTCGCAATCCTGTTAAAGGTTTGTCTTGGGCAGCTGAACATGTGTCTCGGGATAGTGACAGTGCATACTTTGCCAGGTTAGTCCTCAATAATCCTTATCAAATGAGCAACAGATTAATTGATGGCAGTTAAATGGAACTTACCACTGAGTCTGCAAAGCCCTGCAGGGAGCCAGAGGGCAGAGCGAGGAAGGTGAGTGCGATGGAAACACCTTCTTTGTTGGGATGCTATTGCAGCAAACCCAATAAACAAGGGCAGAAAACCTCTGTCTTCTGTAACCCCCTAAACAAAGAATGCAGCATGCTGTGCAGATAGATGGGCTGAGCACGGAGCTGTACCCATCTGGCATGCGGTGCTTTGCTTGGGTGCCTTCGTTAGTGAGTGGCAGCCAGTGGTGATGCAGAGGGAGCGGGAGCCTGAGGCAGCTCCTTGCTTGGCTCTGCCTTCCTCCCCTCCTCCTCCAGTGGGCCCTTGAGTGCTGCCAAAACAATGTGCAAGACCACTGTGGCTGTGGGGAACTGGGCTGTGCCAGGACTGGTTCCTAGCAAGGAACCCCCCTGCTGAAACCAACAAAAAGCCCCATAGATTTTTGGGAAAGCATCCCAACAGATGAATTAGAATCTTCATTTCATTCTGTAAATGCTACATGATAGTCTTCTCTCTTCTGGCCCAAAAAGCAGGTGATGTTGGGAGCTTTTCTTTGCGTCACACATTTTCCTCCTTTTATCCATATAAACTCTGAAGGCTGTTCCATGGAAATGCCTTTCAAGTTCCTGAGAGCTCTCAGGGAATAGGCAGGGATGTCCTTGCTGAGGTCCCTAATCCAACCACTGTGAGTGCTGGGGGGAGGTGATGGTAAGTTGCCAGGCAGTTTTGGGTCCTGGATCTTCATTTGTATTCTTCAGCTAGCTGAAGTGGTGCATGTGGAAAAAAATCCCAATTTCTAATGCTAATTTTTCCTATTAATATAATAGTAGGAAATGAACAACCTACAAATCAGATGCTGGGGCATCTGTTCTATGTATCTGTCCCAAACAGTTTATAATAATTATGCCCCTTATTAAAAAATGATAAATCAACAAGTTGGCTAGGAGAGAACAAAGCTTTTTTTAACCTCATTCCTTTAGAGAAGGCTGCTGGATAATTTAACTGATTTCTGAGGCTAACGAGGAACATGATAATTAAAATGTTGCCGAGCTCTGAGGTAGCTGTTTTTTCTGAGCTTTGTCGTGGGTTCTGAAGTCACAGAAAATTTGGCCGTGACAGAACTCGCTGGTGGAGGTAATTCAATTCCTCCTCCACCACCTTGGAAATGTTTTCTTGTCTCATTCGCATGAATAGGCAAATTAAGCTGTTAACTCACAGAGAAGTATTGTACAACTTGAACATCCTTTTTCTTGTTTCATCCCTCAACTGAGTCAGGGCTGAGGAGCTAAATATATGACTTATTGTTACAATACCTCTCTCAGAGCCATCCCTTGACCTTGCTTGACCTTACAGCACAGCAGACCAGTGTGCTCAGCAGGAAAAGAGCAAAAACTTAATGAAGCTGCCGTGCAGGCTTGGAGGGAAAGGACGAAAGGGCAGAGCTGACCTGCAGCTGTGCTGTGGGGCTGGTGGGGAAGGAGCTGCTTCGGTGCTGCTTGGCAAGCGTAAGCCATGAATCAGAGCATCAGCAGCAACTGTGCAAGCAGTGACGGGGCACCCACCCCCCACCTGGAGACTGGGGTTTGTCTCAGAGGGAGCTGTGTTCTTGGGACATTGGCCAGTGCCAGGATGGGAGCCACTGCCTAGAGGTGGCTCTGCCTGTGAAGCGCTGTGGTACTTACGATCCCAGGGCCTCCATGAAAATGAATGTTTTTCGGATGTTGCTCGTCTGTTTCTTCCAGGAGCTGCTGTCGTCCTCTTCCTTGCGACCCATCTCCTCCAGAGTGGAAGCAGGGAATGCTGTGAGGAAGAGGAGGAGGAGTGGTGACTGATGTGGCAGGCGCTCGCATGAAGAAGATGACTACCCAGGAGCTAGCTGGATTCAGGATCCTGTGAATGGTTTTTGCTTGGTCGGAGGGGTCAGACTTTTCAAGCATGTGAAATTTTGTGCTGCTTTTTCTACTCACAACTGTTTGTGCTGCACATGTCCTTGCCATTGTGTCCCGCTCTAGCCATCAGTGCAGCATAATACCAGATCAGCTGGGTAGGAGCTGGTGGCCATATGGTAATACTCTCTTGTCAGTATACTCATTTAGCGCGTGTTGGCAATTACAAATGTTTATATTGTGCTTCATATTTAGTGGTTAAAAAACCCCTGCTTGAAAGGTTGCTAATTTTATCTACAGCATCCATGACTTAATGTATTAAAAGTTAGGTGCAGCTAGCAATGGAGATGGATTATAGTTGAGCTGCTTTGTTGCTCAAATAATAAATAGTTTAAAGAGCTCATGACTGCAGGGAGGGGAGTTGATAGAAAATGTTTTGTTGATCTGTCTTGTGCAGTTTGCACTGCTGTCGTCTTTAATTTTTGTTAATTGACAGATTGCTTTTGCTCTGAGTCATAACCTTCCCATTGCCTTTTTCTCGCAGGGCAGCGATGCCAGGGTGCTAGCTGCTGTGGGAGCCCTGGTGAGACGAGGGGCTGCCCAGCTTTTAGTGTCCTGCCCTGCTGGTGCATCTCTGTGCTGCAGACGGGGAGCAAGCGGTCCCAGCGTGCAGAGGGTGGTGAGAGCAGCTTCCAGAAAATGCAGATTTCTGGAGTCACCCCGGCTCTGCGGGGCAGTGGCTGAGCGCTTCTCGGTGTTGGAGGATGGAGCTGCAGGACATCTGGTTTGTCAGTAAGTGCAGCCATGGGACTCCCGGCTGATCCGCATGTCCGAAACATGCACCGCCGCTCATGGGCGGCTTGACCTTGATCAGGTCCCGGTCCCCCACCTCCCCCCCACCCCCACTTAAGCTCTTTAGATGCAGGCTGGGCAGCCCTGCTGTAATGCAGAAAGTAACGCTGTCAGCCTGGGGGGAGATCATCAGGAAGGTGGGAGAATTAGAGCTTGCACAAGGTCTGGGAGGTGTGAAATGTTATACAAACATCTAAGCACCCTTAATAAGATCAGGTCTAACATTACAGAACTGTAAGTATGCTGGAAGGTGGGAAAGAAGCCCTCGGGCTAGAAAAAAAAATTAAAAAAACCCAAACCCAAGTGGCTCGTCTACAGTATCAGGATACAAAAGAAATGGGCTGAAAATATCCCCAGGCAGCAGGAGCTTGGGTGCTGACGGCAGCACGCTTGGCACGTGGAGCATCTCCTTGGTATGTGGAGCATCGCACTCCCTGAGAGCAGGAACGGCTGCCCCAAAGCCTATGAGACACAGATGAGCCTTTGAAAGATAAAGCCGAATTTTTTTTGGTGTAAGAATAAGTGTTTGGAAGAGGCAGAAGTATTAAAGCAGAGAAAAAGCTGAAAGATTTTATTTCATGACAGGCAGCTTAGATACTGAATTCCTCCTGAACCTCGTTTATTTCCTTAATTAGCACAGTTTCAGGGTTTTAAGCTCCTTGACACAATTTTTTAAAGGTTAACTTAACATCATTGAAAACAAAATTGACTCACTTGTAAACAGTTGAAGGCTTCAGTCCATAAAATCACTAAAGGCCAGGGTGCACCTGACCTTTATTTACCTTCTGGTTTCTGATGCATGTGTAACTCCTAGAAATACAACTCCTTATCAAAACCAGCCATACACTGCTGTTCAGAAGCTGTGAAGATCAAAAGTTCTTCACAAAAATGCTGATCAGTTAGTAGAAACCTTTCTGCCCTTATTTTGAGCCCCCAAATGAATTTTTCTTTCACAGTCACCCACCCATCCTAAATCTTTACAAATGTGGAATGTCACAGAAAGAGAATTTTCAGCACAGACATTCAGCTGCTGGTGGAAGATGAGTTTCATCCACTTTAAATAAATACCAAATGTAAGATGCCAGTGCAGTGCTGAATGATGGGTAAAATTCAGATGACCTCTCTGAGGTCTTTCCCAGCCTACTGTCAAACAAAGAATATGAAGAAAAAAAAAAAACCCAAACCCAAAAAATCAAGTAGGTCAGCCTGGCCCCGGGGACAAACAGTATTTTAGTCTCTGTTCCCGTGCAGCCCCTGCACTGAAGCACAGTCCGGTTGGCACAAGCTCTTTGGGGCAGCCTGAGAGTGGCGTGGAGCAGAGACATCCCTCCTGGGGAGGCTGGACCACACTGCCAGCACCAGGGCAGAGGTGGCTGTGTGCCCACCAGCAGGAGGGGACAGCGGAGCCACGGACACCCACTTCTGTGAGTTTGGCCCATTTGAGCATGTGTTAAATTTACTCAACATTTGCTCATTGAAGCTTGATTCCCTGAGTATTCTCATGTTTAATTCCTCGTGAATTCAACAAGTTTCTTTTTAAAAAGGATTTTGCTTCTAAAGGAAGGTAGTACCATGTTTTCTTTAGCCTCCTGTGAATCATCTGTTCATCTTATAGTTCCTCCTTCTGTCACTCTCTGTGTACGGCATTTGGTTTTGCTGGTATCTGGAGGGAAGGCTGGATGAATAGCTCTGACTCCCTACACGTGTATTTCATTTCCTGCATTCTCAGTTTCCCTGTGCCATCATGAACAAGTCATTTCCTGCCTCCCATCGCCTTTCCACGAGGAAGGGGGGTAAGCGCTGCTATTTGGAGAGCAAAATAATGAAATGTTTGAATTGCCCAAAATGAAAAGCTGCATATGTGCTGGCGTGATGAATGCTTGCCCACCTTCCTCCTTCCTCGTGCTGGGTCACATTCTTCTCAATACTTTTTCCTCTTTTGATACATGGGAAAGTATTTGTAGAGGGGCTTGGTGCAGGATGCAGGGGCCTCGGTCCAGCCATGATTACAGGCTTATGAGACCCGTGGCTTTCCTGATGCAGGCTCTGGGAACTCCTCTTACTTTCTCAATCTAGTTAAGCCACTTGTTGCACTTCGCAGCAGTTTGTGAGAAGGCAATGTTTGATTTATTTGTCGTATGGTTTTGGTTATTTATTCAGGCTCTGGCTCAATGATGCCCTGACCTTTCTCGGTCCTAGTACACAGTGTATGGGTACATGGGGTTCAATGTATCTGCTGTATAGCTGAAGAAACTTTACTTTCCACAGGAATAGAAAACATCATAACAAAAGTTGGGCAAACAGACTGTGCTTGGACGAGCAGGTTTTCCTGCCATATGATGTGTCCATCTGTGCGCTTCCATCATGCTCCTGACATACTTCATTTGTCAGATCCATCCTGACACCCTGTTCACATCTGCATCACCCCTGGCTTGGTGGGCAATGTCTGCCAGCCACGGCAGTGAGATACATGGACAGAGTACACCCAGTATGCATTTGAAAAATGCATTATTTTAAACACCTAATCTAGAGAAGGGTCCGTGTTTGCTCTTTTGCCCATTCACCTTTTGATAGTGCAGGAACAGTGGTGTGTTAAGATTGCATAATAAAATGGAATTAATGTAGGTAAAGACCTTTGGAGATTAAAATTAAGTACATAGCATAGCTTTAATTTGTTTAACTTCCCTCTTCCCCATCATAACAAATTAAGCAATATACAGGACTCCAATATGATTGAGTATATGCTGAAAGTAGTAAATAGTTTCAATATTAATGTCTAACCTTTGGGCCCTTCTACAGACTGAGTCAATAAATGTGACTGCTGCTATACTCTGTTTGATCCAGCAAATGACACATCATTGCTTACAATGTAATGAATGTTATTATGACCTTGCTTAAATATTTCCTGAAGAAATTTGTTCCGCTTTCATATCTCACAGTAACAAATCCATCTGCAGACAGACACTCGGCTTCTGAATGGATATACTGCATTAGCAAAATTGTTGTGAGACATGATTAATAGTCTTGTGACAAAGTTACATGTGGAGGGGGAAGATACATGCTGCTTTCATGGTTTTGTCTTTAGAATTAGAAAGAAGTTTACAGCAAAAAAGTCAAAGGGCTTTGCTTTAAAAAATAACACCAAAACAAGCAATCTGCATGTGAATGAATTAACTGTCAGGCCAGCCTCTGTGTTCAGGGACAAAAGAACAAGAAATTGGAAACATGAGCTCGCCCTTAGAAACAAACCCACATTAAACATCTTGTATTCATCCCACCACTCTGTCGATTCAAAAGCAGTGTGTTAACTTAGCAGTCCTTGATGAACACTTGCAAAATCACAATTTTCATTATAAACATTTCAGATTCCTTACAATACTTTTGAAGTAAAACGTCAGAAGGCAGCTTTCTATGAAATTGCTAAATATAGCACGAGTGCTGTAGGATACTATAAACGTCTGTGCAGAGAAGTCCTCCAGTATTTTCCTGTTACTAGATAAAAATCGATTGTAAAAAAAACCAAACAGGTTAGCCAGAATCCCACCTGCTTCACTGCACAGAACAGACAGGAAAAGCAAATGGCTATGAAGGAAATAATGTTTTGCTTACCCAAGTCAGCACAAACAAAGCAACTCCCGTCCGCTGCTGCTCCGGCTCAGCTCCCACGGTCTGCGGGGATTAGAGCCCGCCTGGGTGCTCACCGGCAGCGGGGAGGAGGCGATGGCTGAGCCGTGATGGTAACCAGGCAGCACTTCGCGGGGAGTAAATTGCCACGAGCGCGAGCTGCCTGTGGGTGCGCGTGTGCGTGCACGTCGCTGCGATCACGGCGGCGGCACCTGGCAGCGCGGACGCGGGAGCCCCAGCGCTTCGCCAGCAGGAATTGGTTCGGCTGCTGCTGGGAGAAAGGGGGCATGGTGGGCAGCGGCAGCCGCGCCTCGCACGCGCCGAGTTTGGGATTGAAATATTCCTGGGTGGAATGCAAATATAATTTGCTTTAATCAAACAAATGGCTTCTCGGTATTAAAAAAACGCCCCGTTTTCTTTTGTATGATGTTGGGAGATCTCTGGGGCTGCACAGTGTGGAGCGGGACTGAGCCGGGACAGGGTTTCCCACGGGGATGCTCCGGCATCCCAGCCCTCTCATCCCCAACACTGGGACAGTGATGCTCTCCACCATTTTTAGATGGCACAAAACCATGGAGAAAAATCATTGCAGCAGAGATTAATCTCCATCACCAGAGTTTTGGACTATTTTAAACCATACAATGTGTTTATTTTGACTTTCAAAACTGCTGTGTGTGTGCCTTCCCAAGAAGCACGGCACATATGAATATAGGAAATATTCATAATTCTTTGAATCTTTTCTATAGTGTAGGATTTTTGGAGATGGCAATAACAGCTTTACTGACTGCACTCTCAGTTGATTTACACTGCCATCTAGAATAATGCATGAAAAAAGTGCATATCACTGCGAAGTTTAGTTTTATATGAGGAATAAATCTACTCTGAGGCAATGCTAGAAAATCACATTATTTTTCTTAAGATTTTTTTCTTCAGCATCTTAGTTCCAGGGCAAAGGCTGTTTGGTATTCTTCATTTCTTCGTTGGCCGGGCTCCATCACTGTGAACTCCATAGCGTTAGGGATTTTGGTCAGATTTTCTGGATGTGGATTTGAATGCTAAGGTTTTCTTTAGTGCTAGGTTTCAGTGGAATTTGCATTGATCTGATCTTGAAATCCTTGTAAAGCTTCATCTGTTCCTCCCTTCAATGTCTTCCATGAGGCAGCACCACAAGCTGTTGTGTGGCCTCAGCTGTAGCTCTTCCTGCGTCCCGCTGCCGGCATCCTGGGTGAAACACCAAAATCAGAGTAACATGAGGTCGTTTATTAGGGTATAGGTACACTGTATGTATAGATATATGCCCTATATGTATGTGGGCATAAACATGACCGTGCAGGTCAATCCCCCTGATCCTGTTGCTGCACAGCATTTCCATTTGCACCCTGGTGTAGCAGAAACCCTTGGCAGGGAAGCACAGGATGGCCCTGGAGCGGGAGAGGTGCTGGCCACTTCTGCCTCTTACTCTTTCATTCCCATCCCTTAATTCTCATTTTAAGGCATAAAACCAATTTAATGCTTTCAGTATTATTGTCTTTGTCACATTCAGTTCTCAGCTAGTTTCTTATTATTTCATACAATTTTGGATTTTCTTATTAACTTCTTTTACTTTCTCAAAAGCTTTCGATAATCTTATCCTAACTAGAAATTTAATAGCCAGTTAAGACTTGTGTTGTGAGATAACACAGAAACAGAGGACACCCTGGACCACAGAGGATGTTTTGAGATCGATTCTGTAGAAGGAAGCCACGCCGAGCGCTGCCCGCGAGCAAGTAGATGTGCAGAGGGCAGGCAGAGGAGGAAAGCAACAAGTCCTTTATTGAAATAGGTTCATTATGATCATAATTCCTATTAGAGTGCCAATAAGGAGAACAAACTGGCATCTCTGCCTGAGCATCCATCTTCCCTGCGATGCTGGCGTCTGACCCCCGGGTCTGGTTTGCCTTGCATGGGGAGCGCTGGCTGGCCCTGCACGGGGGGCACGGAGTCGGCCCAGGCTGGGTTAGTTGTAGGCTGATGAAGGGGAAATGAAATTAAAAACGGCATGATTCGTGATAATGCAGTTGCTTTAGGAGAATTTTAAGGCAGAGATAATGAGGATGAAAGGGAAGCATTTACTGTGCTCCAGTCCTTGGAATTTGTATGGTGTTATTAGTTGTGTCGAGGAGGAGGAGGAGGCGGTTGTGATAAACTGGAGTGGGTATGCACGCCTTTGTCTTGCTCTTGTGGCACTTTCTGTAAATGTATTATAAATCTTATAGGAAGAACATGACTGCAGCAGGATGATGCTAGGGACAGCTGACAGTTAGAAGGAGGAAGAAACTTGCCTGAAAAAATGGAGCAGGGCTCTTCAGTATGCGAGAGCTGCAATGTTCTCCACATCAAGAGTGTTTAGAGTTTGGCCTTCAGAAACACACCGTGAAAAACACCAACAACCCAGTGGGAGCAAGAGGGAAAAGCTCCCTCATGTGCTTGGCTGTGGAAAGAATCAATCGAGATGGTGGCTCTCGACCTTGCCTGATAGAAATCTAGGACAGCAGGCAATTCAGTTCAGGGACTTTTGCTGAGCTCTCAATGGGCTCGAGTTAAAATAGCAGTTATTAACCAAAGACACTCAGAGCGAGCAACAATCTAGTTTTTAATGGCATGAATCAGAAGTGAGGAGGTGTGATGGAAGCCAACAGCACAATGTGCAAATTACAGCAGCCTGTTTGCAGAGGTGTTCGAAAGGTGCCGTCAGCCCCGTCCCTGCAGGCTCTGCTCTTCTGGTGGGAAGTGACCTGGAACACTTCTGTCAATTTTTGCAAAGAAGCGAGAGAAAAAAATATCTGCTGAATATTATCGGTGAAAGGGCAGCAGGGCTGTTTGTGCAGGAGGCGCATGCGCTGGGGTGTTCAAACAGAGCGGTTGTGACACCCTGAATGTAAATACAAACTCAGAAAGCAAAGACAAAGAACCAGTGTTGGTAATCTCAGGGTTTTCCAGGAGCTTGACTCATGGGTTGTAAATCCTCGGGCCTGGCAGTCCCAGAAGTGCAATCCGCAGGTGGACAGGCTCAGGGCTGTGGCAGCCTGGCTGCTGCCTTGGCTCGGCTGTAGCATCCCCGAACGCCCAGGCTGGTGCCAGCAGAGAGCACTGCAGCCCATGGAAACAGCGTGGCCTTTGGAGCAAAAGTAACATTTCAAAATCAGGACTTCTATGAGCAATGCAGATGGGATTTCTGAGCGGTTGGCTGGGGAAAGGTGTCATTCTAGATGAGCTTCTTGAAATAATGTGCAATTCGATAATGTATTCCTCTCAAGTGGAATCTATAAGCATTATCTGCTTTCCTTTGTTGCCTTAAAACACAGGCACTGACTAGAAAGCAAGGAGGTTCCCTCATTTATAGCATGATTGGGAATGAGTTGATGTGGAACTACATGCTGCTGCTTTGCATCTCTACCGTCTCTGTTGGAAAGAGTTGCTCCTTTCTACAGGCTTTGTTTTTATAAATAAAGCAGTTAGATTGGCAACTGAGTTATCGAAAGAACTTAGCCGCAGGTTTTGCGCGTTCTTCTTAACCTGGTAATTATAATCCTGGGAACTAAGTGGTAACCATTCATTTTCAGATGGTGAAGAATCGTGTAATTAGCTCCTGATAGGCATGTGCTGTTAATTAAGCTGTTCAGTGGTACATTTAGTGTACAGCTTGGTTATCTATCCCTTAATAATGCCAGCTAGCACATCTCTTGTATTGCCTTTGTTTTCATTAGAAAACTGTCTGTCTGGAATGTGTCCTGACCCACTACACAAACCACTGTCCCAGAATTTACACACATCCCCCCCCCGCAACCTAAAGATCAGGCATTAAGGGGCTGGGTTTGAGAGTTAATTTCTTCAACAGAAGAATGGCTACTTTTGAGTCACATTTATACCGTATTGCACAACGCCAGTCCATATGAGGTGTATTTGATCGTATGCCCAGACGCTTGGCCATCCTGCTTGCCGGTGTTCAGCCTCGCATTCCTGGTCTGCACAGTTCCTGCTGTGTAGTGCATTTCCCATGTTGATAGTTCATATTTGGAGTTGACTAATAGGAAGTAGCAGCCAATTAGGAACCTAAAAGGGCCTTTCATTAGCTTTTTGAAAAATTAAGTACTAATTATGTAGGTTTGAATAGATGTTTACTCAAGGGGTTAATTATGCATCCATAAAAAGCAAAACTTAATTTTGTGCATCTGGGGAGGAGAGGCTCAGGAAATCACGGTGGCTGCTGGCTGGTGACGCATGTGAAACCTTGGAAAGATCACCCTTTCCAACCGCTGCCACGGCTGCTCGTCTCTTTGGAGAACCATAGAGGGACTGACTGTGCCTCGCTGGAAAGACGGAGATAAGTGATGAAAAGCGCAGACTGGGACAGCCCGTCTCCACGCTTCACCTTATTTTCTGCATCCTAACCATGTAAGTGCTGCGAATGCATTGAAAGCTGCTCCTGGGCTGCCTTGCCTGGTGCTCCTGGGCTCTGCTCCCTGCTGCCATCCCTTGGGCTCGTTCTGGCCATCGCCCTGGGAACTTCGGCTGGTGCAGGGCCGGGGGCTGGGACCACAGTGGAGAGCAGGCTTTGGCCTCAGTGCCTGGCAGCATCCTCTGTAAGTCATCAGTGATGTGCCTGTTCTAAACGGGAACTGGACACCTCCCTGCTACGTAATCCTGATGAGGAGATGGTTAAATATATCAGTTGTTACAGAAAAATAGAGGTAACAGGAGCAGTAAAGTTCAGAATTTCCAGAACAACTATTTTTACACCATGTGATGGCTGTTAAACACCAACGTTACTAAGGCATTCCCAGTAAAAATATAGCTTTCTTTTTTTGGTTAAAAAATAAATCTTTCAAATTACTGAAATCTGGCTGAAAGACTTTACCAACAGCAATTTTTCTTTGTCTCCTTATTACTGTGTGCAGTAAATAATCAAGGAGATAACAGGATTGTAGAATTTAGCTTAAGAAAGAATCCAATTAGATTCTTCTGGGCTTGTCTCATATGGGATTATGTGTGTTTCTGTTAAGATTTTTTCCCCTCTTGGGCCAGATAACAGTTTCAAATCACTTTTTCTATTTTATCTGTGATTACAGGCGCAAAAACAAGAAGAAAATCCTCCTGTGATACACCACCACCACCTTCCTGATCTGCTCAGCACTCTGGGAGGAGGATGGAGACAGCCTTGATCTGGGTTTCCATTCCCTCCCTCAGTGTAGCCAGTTGCACCCTGGCTCTGCATGTGCCTGGGGATCACAGCAAAACACCGGGAAGGGCAACTAAGGTATAAGGAGAAGATGCTGAAAAACTGCCTACGTCACTGCTGGAGAAGTATGTGGAAGTCCTGCCAAACCAGCTCCACATTTTGAAGTATCACATGAGAAACATCATGATGCTGGGACAGGACATTGAAGTATCAGAAATAAAATGGACATCTGTAATAAACAGATATCCCAGCTGCTTTTGTGTTATCCAGAGTTTGTAGGTGGTTCTGCGTACCTGCAAAATACCCCTCTCGAGGCAGAGGAACTCACATGGTGAAAATACTGACGAACACACTGGCTAGAGATCAGTGTTTGGGAGTTTGTTAATGAAATAATTTTTCATGACTCCCTCTGGATTACCTGTTGCTCTCAGGTACGGTATGATGGCGTTCCAGATATTTTTTACATGGGTGATATCATCAGCGTAATTGCGATGTAGACGGATTTACAGTTTCCTGGGCTCACTATCTCTGCTTCTCTGGTGCTTCACAGCAAGTTTTAAGGAATGTGGGACCACCCTGCAGACTCAAAGGAACCGTCGTCCACAGGGAGCATCGAGCAAGCATGCGGCAAGGCAGAGCAGCAGGACACGAGGTCTAATTTTTGCAGGAGCAGGAGTGTTTGTTTTGCTTTTTGAGTGATGACAAGTGAGCAAACAAGATCTGAATTTCACATCTGCTCCAAAGACTTCTCTTACTCTCTGTAAGTAGCCAAAACATATCAGGAGTTGGTAAGACAACATGTCTGATGGATTTATGCTTTTTTTTCATCAGCTTGCTGAAAAGTGGAAGCTAGATGACAAAACATTTCATAAGCAGTCACAGAGTCCATCTCTCGGCATGTGGGAGTACTGATAAAAGCCGGCTTTGCCTGAAATTGTAAACTGCACTTTAGTTGCCTTGATTGGAGCTCTGTAACATCGTCCTTAAGTTTCCCAGGAGACTTGGGTGACCATCAGCACTTGGAAGTGTTCACATTACTCACCTACACCTAAGATGACCAGAGACATGGTTTTGTATGATTTCCTGAGGCGCTGTTGCTCACAACGGGCTGGTCCCCTGGTTTGGTGATGTTCGGAGAAATTTTTGTCTGCCTGGATCCTGCTAGATGTAATTATTCCGAATATCTGCTTTCTGACCATTTGCAAATATCTGTGGGATGGCTGTTGGCAGCTAACATGTCTGCTGTGACACAGGGAATATATCCAAACCTATTTAAATAATTTTTTCTCTGTTCTGTTTAAAGAGATGGCAGTTATCCTTACGGGTAAATAGACTACCTTCCAGGTACTCTGTCATCTTTAGACACACCACACAGTTCATTATAGCAGCACTAAATCAAAACCACTTCTTGTCAGATGGAACCTGCCCGCCTCCTTCCTATGAAATTTGACAGTCTACACGGCAGATAATGGCTTTCCTGCTCAGGTGACCCACCGGTCCCTCTCAGCCGCATGGTCTAAGTGGGTAATTGGATGGTGACATAGTCTCTTGGGTTTTTTTCCCTAGAAGCACAATTTTTCTAAGCACGTTAGAGAATAAGGCAAGAATAGGTGAGTAAAGAAAGGGATACATTACTGAAATATGTGCTGGATGTCCCTGGGATTTGGCATGCTGGGAAGGCAGACCGCAGAAGGTGGCAAGGGAACAGGAGCCTCTCGCTCTCGGCAGACAGACCGAGCACACCCCTGGGTTCACAGCCTTTCTTTAGCTAAACCCTTTCTGCAGCTGTTTTAGGCAGGGGCAGTTTCCAAACACACAGTCTCTGCTCCTCACACCACTGCAAAAGCCCAGTACCTGCATCGGGGGCTGTCCCCCCTCCGGCACCCCAGGTCTCCTCGTCCCACATGGGCTCATGTGTATGGACATTGTGAACTACATGGCAGTGATGAAAGAAGTGCTTAGATATCAATGTGGTGAAAATAATTATTTATTATTAAGGTCTAAAAGCAAGTCAAGCTGCCTAGGTGGCCAAGTGGAAGAAGGTGATTTTTAGGTCCATCTTTCCCACCCCCAAATATCCAATTTTTTTTAGTGAAATTGGCAGCAAGAGAGTTGTCGCCCAATGAATGACAATGATTTAGTGTACAGTGATGGACATAAACCCCAAAGTTAGAGTGGTGCAGGCATGTTCCTCAGCCCAGCCCTCTGCCAAGGATCTTTCATATAAGACCAGAATTATGACGATGCTTAAAACTGGCATGAAAGTGCTATAGCTTCTAACATCTGAGATTTATATTGATTGGTTTTGTACCAGAACCACCTCCCTCCTCATGAAGTTGCACATCAGCTTTGAGATGCTGGACAAGAGATTACCTGCCTTTCTCCTGATTTATTGCAAGAGTCATCTGGTGCCATTTGATTCCTCCTGGTATGAAATCATTCATTATTTATATTGCAAAGAACTAGAAATAGCTGTCAGGTGTCTGTTTTCACGTTGGCATTGCAGAGAGGAACGCAGAGTATTCTAAGCATCCCTACCAACACGCAAGATGTAAAAGAGAAACTGCCCTGAGGCCACCTTTGAAGGAGAAAAACGTGGAATTAAAGTGTAATTTCTATGTGAGATGCTGCTCGGGGTTCCTGTGCTGGCATGCAGAGTACCAATGCGCTGTGGGGAGATGCACATCCTGCTTACCACCACCCGTATGCTCACAAACAGCCCCAGACAGCATGGAGAGGACTTAGAACTTTTTGTCTTTCTGCTTAAACCTGTCTGTATGATTTGAGCTCCACCGACCTTGGTCTGGGAGGTTCTCCTGAGTTTAAGCTGTTGATTTGGTTTTGCTTGGTAAATACGTTTCTGGGCTGTGACCCTTATTGTTTTACATCTTTGTTTCATTTCAAGCTTCTGGTTCATGATAATGTCACAGCTCAAATTGCAACCAAAGCTTTAAGCATCTCTCACAAGGAGATGGGGGGAAATCACAAAAAGAGTTGAAATACAAGATGGTGATAGCACACCACCACACAAGGTGAAGGTGGATTTAATATGAAAACTTCATGGTTATGGCATCAAGTTTTTTATTTCTTGTGTGCATGTGGGCACACAAGGCAGCGCTGCCTTCTCTTGAATTACAGTGTAAAACCAGATTTGGAAAGAAAGGCGAAAGGACAGACAGGGTGGGAGCTGGAAGGAGGTATGGGATTCAGAGCCAGGAAAATCAGGCTTATTCGGAAAAGGTGGTCCTTTTGGAACAGAGAGGCCTCTGTAGATGCAAATGCAGACTTGAAATCATTCTCACATGGTGTTTCATTGAATTAAAATGTTAATATTTTCTGCAGATAATTAATCGAGAAGCAGATGAACAGCAAAGACCACTCTACCAGATACTTCCTAACAAAGCATTTTCTCCTTATTATCTTCTATTGCCTTCCTACTCTGTTTAAAAAAATATATCCAATCACATATGATATATTAGTGCGGATTGCTGCCAGCGTAAGGAGCCAAACAGTGAGTATCCTGGAAGATGTGGATGCCAGTTCCTCAGGGAACAAAAGGGACACTTGCCAAAAGGAAGGCAGTTTCCAGAACTTACTAATGAATTTGCAGAGACATCCCCAAATGATATGTCCAGGCATCTCACTAGCAGGATAACTATTTATTCATCATGTTTTTACTTTGTGCTCTTGTTCAGCACAAAACACTTCATATTTGATTTATTAAGCATGAGTGACTGATTTTACCAGCGCTGGGGTTCACCAGCGGGACATAAGATGTGTGGTTTTCACCAGCATTTCGGTCCAGCTGAGCAGCTGCCCTTGACCCTGCTGTTGGCAGGATGACACGTTTTGCTTTAGATGACCTTTAATTGCTGCGTTTTCCTCTCCATTGTCTTTTTAATGTATTTTGGATGCATCTTTAGCGGACAGTGATGATTCTTTGCAAACTCCTCTCTCGGTACCTTTTATCGGAAGCCTAGTGCAGGGTGCTGCTGCTCTCTGCCTCTTCCCATGGAAATGGACTTTCACAGGGACTGTATGTTTTGCCACAGCACAAAAAAAAAAAAGTCCATATGCATACTGTTGAGTTGCAAAATATTTACTCCTTGAGTAAAGGTTTTGCCACAGAATGCTCTTGCTGTTGGGAGACAGCAGAATATGGGAGAGTTTTGCAGGATGCTATGGGAATGGATCTCAACCCACTGCTGGCGTATGGCTCGCTGGGAGCAGGTACAGTCCTACAGGCTGGGCTGGCACCGTGTTCATGTAATGCCCCCACTCCGTCCTGTGCTTCACATTCTGTCAATAAAATCATGTTTATTAGCAAAAGTTCATTTGAACATTATTAATCTTTGAGGCTTGATATTTGTTTGCTTCCCTTCCCATACCGCAGAAGCCTACATTCACTTCTCTCCCTCAGGAAAAATAAATTACAAAACTTTTTGTGCAAGAGAAGGAAGAAAAAAATCAGACCATTTTCCTGAGGCCACAGAATTTCTCAGATATCCATTTCAAGGTGTTTATTACAGCCTTTCATCCCATCCCCTCACTGTTGAAACTAAATTTCCTGCCTGGCAACAGATGGGATGCCAATTTATTTTTAGCAGTTTGTTTGCTTTGACTGAACCCTTAACAGTATCCTGCTTTTAAGTCCTTGAATTACCTTGGGGGCTAACAAGCTGGGCTGAACTTCTCTGCACAAGGAAATTCAGGAGAGAAACTACCTGTGATGAGGAACTATCCCAGCTGCATAAACCCAATGTTTTACTCCATCTAGGGGACCTGGAGTATGTTATGACTATTAACTGGCATGCTGAGCAGGCAGGTATTAATTTATTTTACAGGAAGGAAAACAGCAGAGATTAATGTCACCTCAGCAAGGGCTGGATGAGCGTGTAAGGTCGTCTTCAGTCTTAGCTCTCCAAAAAATCTGACAAAAGATACAGAAATGTGTCAAATAGCCTTAAGACAGGCACGTCACCCCTGTTTGCACAATCCTGTGCATACAATTTTTTCTGGGAAAGCAACAGTTCTATACAAACCTTCTCATTGCTTTTGTCTGAATGAGGGCAGCTGCAGACACTACGAACTTCCTTGTAATTTAGACGGGGAAAAAAAGGAAATAAGATAAATTTATCCTTCCTCTGCGCTTTTCAGACTTTTGAACCTTCCAGTGTCATTTTTTTGTATAAGGCATTAGGTGTGTTGGCAGTGGACTGGCCTGTTGGCCTTGCTAATCTAATAAACCCCCTGGATTAAAAACATTTCTGTGGGCAGCAGCTGCCTGGAGCCCTGCTGCGGCTCCATCCCAGCCCCATGTACTACCCCAACGCAGCCCCTTCCCACGGGGGCAGGGAGAGGTGATGGGGCAGGGAGAAGGAGCCGCTGGAGCACAGGGATGCAGACAGAGAATTTTTGCATCAAAATTAGAGCATCCCACTGTGCTGGAGCCTATTATGTATTTGGAAGGGGTTATTCCTGCTAAATATATTCACATATAAATAAAGTAATATTGTCCTCTGCCTTACAAATTTGTGGAAAGCTAAAGCGGAGTGAGGGGAGAGGCATACTGCTGGGAACAAGGCTCTGCTCAGGTGGGGTGAAATACAGCACCTCCGCCAGCCCCTGGCATCTGCTTCCTTGCTCTTGGCTCTGCAGAAAGGCTAACCGCCCCAAGCTGTCATCTCTACTCATCGTTTTTTGGCTAAACAAAGCCAAATCCCATTCTTACTCATCACCACAAGCATTCCGCAGCAAGACTTGCTTTCTTGCTCTCCGGGCTGGGAGGTACGCATATGGATGCACAAATCCACACAGAAACTCTTTGGAAGACTTTTTAATGCTTTCTGTAATGAATATCACAGGGATCATTTCTTTAAATCGGCCAATGTCTCTGCAAGCTGTCAGCCGCTGCTGCGTAGAGAACAAAGCATCTCCCTTGTGTTCCACTGAAAAGGTCTTAATGAAGCTCTGCCCATTTCTGGGGAGCCTAAAAATCTTTGTGCTCATTCCAGCGTAAAGGTGTATACAAAATACCAGAGTTACCGTGTCTCTCTCGGGGCCTGGCTAGAAAATGAATTGCTTTTATTGAAAATATTTTACTGCTGGTCTCCTCTCACCCATTTATTCAGTTCTTTGCTAAAATTATCCTTTGAGTTGCAGAGAGCACTTTTAGATCCCTCCTTTTGGTTTTCTCCCCTTAAATGGCTTTTAATAATTAAGTGTAATGGAGAAGCTTTGATTGGATTCCTCACTCAGATGGTTAATTAGGTATACCTAAATAAGTTACAAAATTTACTCCTCTGGACTCAATTCCTTTTCCTTTATCCAAACTAAAATACACTATTCTCTAGAGAGTTCTTGTTTGAGAATTGACTGAAGGTAATTATTTCACATAATTAAGATCACTAGGCAAAGTAATTTAATTTTCTTCCCTGCCTCTTCCTCCCTCCAAGAAATGTAAATGTCTGTGTTACACTCGATCAATAAAAAAACCTTTTCAAAGGTTAAGTTGGCCAACTATGCTGTTAAGTTAGAAGAGACTAGCATGATGTGAAATCTAGTAAAGATGTTTAAAAAAGTAATGAAATTTCCAATGGAATGAATTTTTTTTTCCTCCCCAAGGTTTTTTGGGGTTTAGATCAGGTTTTTTTGTTTGGATCGTTGTGCTTTGTTTTTTTTCATCCTGCATCTCTGCTGAGGGCAGAGCAGGGACAGCAGATAAAAGACATGAACCTCTGAGGCCAAATTAGTTGTATTGAAATCAGCTGCTCTGGGGCAGGGTTGGCTTGGCTGAGACCCAGCAGGTGAACGAGAATCATTGCAGAATCATTGGAGAAAGGTGAATTGCATGGAAATGACGAGGGTCCATAAGTGACGTGCAGCAAACCCTATTTAGCAAGGACTGTAGGAGGACAGCAAAAGAGAGATGGAGGTTTAGGGCCTTGCAAGACTGGAAAAGCTAGGCAAGAACAGGTATTTGGTGTTTTTAAACTTTTTTTTTCCTTCTGGTTTTTTTTTGTGATCTCTGAGTGTCTGGTTGCTACACAACTTAGGTACAATGTGTGGTTAGGGAAGCCTGGAAGAAATTTGTTCAGTTCTTTTTGTTGCTGTAAGTAATGGGAGAGGAGAGGGTTATTTTTCTCTAGATCACAATGTTTTTTATGTTTACTAACCTTTCTATTTAAAGCTAGAGAAGAGATGAAGTTAAGAACTCCTTCCTTTTGTGCTTGGTCTTGGGGCTATGAGGCAGGGACCTCTTTACCAAACCAGTTTTATGTAACCAAAGAAACTGCAAAGCAATGAGGTTTCTCTTTGTTCAGTGAGATTCAGAGTCATTCCAGTTCCTACCAGTTTTACCCACTTCTTTTTTTCTTTTTGCAAATGTTTCTTCTTGTCTTAGCTGTATTTTATCTGTGTCCTGTGCTGCTTGTGCAGAGAACTGATGACATTTGTATAGAAAGCATCTTTCTATAGTTCCCTTTCCCTCTAACTCTGTGGTATCTCAAACTGCAAGTTCAGAAAGTGTTTAGTCTCTGTGTGGTATGTCTGAGTACAGGCAAGCAAAAAATAGCAATACTAAGTCTTAAGCAGCTTTCAGGATTTCAACTTTATTCAATCCTGTATCCTGGGCTGTGCCTTAAGCCCAAACCTCGTCTGCAGTTGGGTCAAACCTTCCTGACCGCGTTAGTGTTGCCTGAATGTAAAAGCCTTGGGCTGTGCTGGGAGCTGGGCTCCTGCCTGCGCAGTCTTGGCTCCAGGTGTGTGAGCAAGGAGACGCTGAACCGGTCACCTTCTAGGCATGGAGAAATCTCTCACTGCTGCAAAAGCCTGGGCTGGGCTTGCTAAGAAACGAACTACAGACTAAAATGCTGGGGATGTGTCTGCATGTTTGAAGTTGTTCTCCTTGCTAAAGTGGTTTTTAGAAGGCAGAGTCCCTGCCCCTGTGTTTACCTTGCACTGCTTTGGCCTCACTTTTCAGAGTTTACTAGATGCTATTGCTGCTTTTTATGGTTGTTTGTAATATGATGCATGCTTTAGAGAAGCAAAAGGTCTCGGGCTGTTTGAATGTGACTTTGTAGAAAGGACAGATCCTGAACAGCATGCCCAGGTCTCTAACAAGTGCCTGCAGAGGGTTTGGGAACCGTGATGACTTCCATAGCACCATGTTTCCCACCCAGAACTGCAAGCTTCCCACCTGTTAATTTCCAAAGCTTGGCTCAGTTTTTTTTTTAATTCCAGTCACTTTGCAATGACTGCATGCTTTTATTAAAGCTTTCTGGTGTGTGTTTATTACAATTTCTGTTTTACAAGGGCCACTCACTGAAATGCACAAGCACTTCAGCAATCTGCCAGTGCGCGGCTTTGAAGGCAGCGTAGAGATGAATACCAAAGATCTGCTATCTTAATTAGTACAAGAGGTTACGGAGATGTTAATACCTGATCTTGCAGGGCTGACAGAAAGGATTAAAGGTTGTGGAGTCAGTTGCCTGTAAAATAGAGGGTTCTGGGCATTACTGTTTTTCCTGAGCTCAAGCTAGCAGGCTGCAGCTTCGCTTGCTGGGGTGAACGTGCTTGTTGGTGTGAGTCTGAGTTGGAGCACAGGGAGATGTGTGGCTTGTGCTTTGGCCGGGGGTGGGAGCTGCCAGGAAGGTCTTAATTCCTTCAGGCTTTGATGGTATCAAATTCTATCAGAAATAGTTGAAATAATGCCTATGCTTTGTGGCTATGAAACATGATCTTTCGATACATGTTTTCCAAACAGCCTTGCTGTTGGGAAGCTTTGTGGGGTGCAGGCACGTGGCATGTGTCTTATCCGCACCTATTCCTTCAAACTCCTGTGACCTGAGGCCAGCAGCGCCCGGCGATGTGACTGCTGCCTGCAGCACCTGCACGAGGTCTGCTGCACAGCAGCCAGGAACACATTTTCTCCAGCAGTGTGGCAAATGGGAATGCTTGTTTCCATCACACTGGGATGCTGAGCAGCTCGCATGTGAGGGTCAACAACAAGGAAGAGGCACCTTGGGAACCCAGCTTGCTGCAGGGCTGTGTGCCAGGGTGGTTACACTAGGGAAAGGGTCACTCCAGTGGGTATTTGTGGCAATTAATGGAAATCAGATACTAGATAAGATGTACCTTTTGCAGACCTGTTCTCCCTGGCCTTGCTCAATCTGTTCTTGCAGATTATGTCATTAAATTCTGGAGATGCAGGCAGTCCCCTGTAACAGCGAGAAGCCCTGCTCGTAGTCCTAAAGCAGTCACTGTGTGGGCATGGAATAAGTGATGCTTCAGTCTTATTTGTAGCCCTCAAGATTCGGTGTTGCGGTAGGGTGTTGGAGCCCTAAGCCCACACTGCTTCCACAGTCCTTACCCTGAAATGTTTGTATTTTCAGGCCCTGATTCTGCAGTAAGGTGGTTTTGGCTGAATCTTTCAGGATATCTGTATGTGACAAGTAATACTCAACCTGTCTAAAGGTGGTAAAAATCTTGCTGTAATTAATTAACTTATTGTATTTTATGATGTTTGGTGTGTCTCCTTGGCACTCAGAGGATCTCAGATCTTTGATCCGGAGGGTGTGATTTATTGGGCAATTATACATCTACACACCATCACTCATGCTGGAAAGAGGCGCTGTGATCTCATCAGTCTGGAAGAACGTGACATGGAAGGACTTTTATCAAATGAAGAGGGGGGGGGCTGATGGATGGACAAGTCAGGGAAGTATTGATTCAAGCCAATATATTATTTTCTACATTAATATTGTGCAGACAGTAGCAAATAGAGACCCAGTACTAGTGTTGGTGTTTTTTCCATGATGAAGAATTACCCTTCTGTGAAGTTTCATTTCAATGAGGAATGATGTTTTGGGACATTAAATGATTTCTTATGGAAATGTTAGTTCTTTCATTATACAAAGAAACGGGCAAAATACACAATTATTTTTCTTGTGCGATAAGGAAGAAATGGTGTGAGGTTAATCCTCCTGGGGATAAGGTCTGGGAGAAGATTTTTCTGGGTGTGCTGCTCTGCTTTGGGGGAGGACTTAGAAAATAGGATGCTGCAGATCCTAGCAAGGGTATATGACTCTCAGAGCCCATCTGAGAGAGCACAACCAGCAATAGCCTGTGGGTGTCTTGTCTCTCCAAGAACAAGCCACAGAAGATGTGGTATGTTTCTATAGGTGCATTAAAAGGAATGGTGGCCCAGGCCATCCACCTGAAGGCAAACATTGCTGTGGGTCTTGGGGGTGGATGGTGGCTATGGAAAGGTGAGATCAGGAGAAGGTTTTTAATGTTTGGTCCTGTTGACCTTCCAAGTGGCTCCTCATAGGGGCCAGAATGTGTTACATGACACAGATTTCCCCCTTTTTTAATTTGAAGGTCATTCCTTGGAGTTTAGCAGAAGCTTTTCTGGTGATGATGGATGCATTCCTCCTGCTATCTGTTCTACTTTGTAATAGTGGATTTATTAACATATCAACAGAGCGCTTCCCATATTCATCAGGGCCAGATGGTGATAAGAAGGACCTCTGCTTTAAAAATTACCTTCCTCACTTTCTTCCCTGGCCCCCACCAACAGAAGAAAGGGAGGGGATTAATCTTAGACTGAAAGTGTTTCAGTTGATGCCAGCCTCCAGAAATCATTAGTAAGATAACCAGGTAACGAGACTGATGTAAGAGACCTTGACTTGTGCTGACAGAAGTGTGGGTGAACCACTATGCAGCATTTTTGTTTTCATTGGGTTCGGGCTGCTTTGTAGAAGATATGACACAGGTCTGCAACAGCAGCTGCTGGTAGAGGTGGTCTTTGTTCTGCAGACCACACGTGTTCCATTACTCTGGCAGAGATAACCCACCTCCACTGGAGAGATTCAAGAGATTATTGTGCCCTGTAGAGTTCTCATGGCTTGTATTTCTTGAGATACTAAAAATTTAGGGTAAAACAATTGAAGATGCTATATCAGCGTGCACTGAACTTGCACGATAATGAACTTACTTACAAATCAGGTACCCTAATTTCAGTAGATGAATCCCTTTCAGCTCAAGAGCATTAATGCTGCTTTTCTCGTGGCATCAAGCATCCAGTTGTTCTGTGTGCTTGCCATGTATGTTGGCTCACGCTGACTTTTTGCTTTTCATGTCCTATGAAGACATGAACCCAGGCTTGGAGACCAGCAAGGTCTCCATGTGAATTCCCCCATTTGCTGCTGTTATCAGAACAGGGAAGACTTTCACCTGACTTCTCTACCTGTTAGAGGGATGTGAAGGTTAGTTTGAACTCCTTTGGATAAAAACGCCACGGAGGATATCTCGGGCCACTTGGCCTGCTTGTTCGTCAGGCAGTAAAACCGGGCAGCCTCTGCAGGGGCATCTCACCCCAACTGTCGCTGCTCCAGGTTTTGCAAACAGCAAGAGTTCTGCTCCACCGAGCAGAGGATGGGTGTATTTTCCCCTGGTCCCCACTGGAGGTCACTGGAACATTGTTTACCATTGTCCGTTAGAACAAAGGAACTGCAAAACGGGCGTTTTGTGAAATGAATGTTTTAAATTTCCAGAAATTCTATCAATTTTACATATGAAAATAAATCTGCAAATTGCTCGTAATTCCTGTGTGTAAAGGGTATTTTATAAATATTTCTTACGCCCTG
The DNA here is from genome assembly GCA_035590275.1 of Ibycter americanus. Classification (NCBI taxonomy): domain Eukaryota; kingdom Metazoa; phylum Chordata; class Aves; order Falconiformes; family Falconidae; genus Ibycter; species Ibycter americanus. Next base: position 5,914,999 of record JAVJGI010000038.1, on the reverse strand, counting down.
AGGAGATATCAGCAGAGTCTTGATTTTACAAAAGTATGAATCAACTGATAGGAATTTTGAGAAAGGTTCCTGTAATGGGTTCTCTGTGCCCCAGCTTGCTTTGTCATATTCTGATGGACGTGTCCTAAGTGGAAAAACCATACCTTAAGCCATTTGATGTTTATTGTCAGGAAGCACAAATATCACCAATCATTTTGCTGCATATATGTTATTGTATATGTTGAGAAGAAGATGAGCAGTTTGGTGTTCCGCAAAGGTCACTGTATTAAAATTTGTTCAGACCAAAGAGGCAAAGAACATCTTTCCTCCTCTGCCTTTGTGTGGGCAGCAGTTCCTGCCTACTCAAATTTTTGGGAAGTCTGCTCAGGTACACCTCCTGTCCTAGATAGAGACCCCCCTCAGGCATGCACTTGGTGCTGGAGCAGAAGCAGATGCTAGACTAACAGGATCTAATTATCAGTAATAAGAACAGTTTGGCAACTAATCATGGAATCGGCAATAAAAAACCCCAAACCCCAAAGCTTCTCAACCCATTTATCAAAGTGTGTGCAGTTGCTGTTAATAATAGACCAAATAATAATTAGTATTAACTAAAAGGATCCCTTTATATTTCCCAGTGATATTTAAAGCCAAGAAATAGACTCCTGACTTCTGGGTGATATCCAGTTTCAATATAGCACTGGGATTTATATTTTAAAGTGCGTTTGTGAAACGTATCAGCTTATGGTAAATTAGGTGCCATTTGCTGTGAGTTCTTGACTGCAAGAGTGCACACAGTCAATCAACTAGAGCAGTGCTTGGTCTTGTTGGAAAATGTGTGGGAGGAGTTGGGGATTTCCATTTCAGATGTAGGTACTTCCTTTAAGTGTGTTCACACAGGCAGCTGATGGATCCCAAAACCCTGCTGGAGTATTTCTCAGCTAAATAGCTATGCATACATGAAAAATCTCAGAATGCAATGCTCCACAAACATTTCTGTTACAGAAACAGTTTGCTATTGAAAAACTTTCAGCAGAAGTTTAAACTACTTGGAAGTCCACGGGGAGCTTGGGTTTGGGGCAAGGAGGGAGCAGGGACAGCCCGAGCAGTCTCCCTCAGCAGGTGCCATGTAGGTCTTTTGCTGCTGCCTTTTCCTGGTGCCATTACCAAATGTCTGTCCGGTGAGTTAAGATAATCTCTTGGCCTCTGACACTCATCAGAAGCCTCATGGGAAAGTTTTGGGTTTTTTTCACAGCTGGCAAGGTATTTTTCTGTTCTTTCATATAGCCCCCTCCAAGTTCCCTGTTGGGAAAAATCAGATGAGTAAGGAAACCCCCGGTTTCAGTTCTGCAGCAGCGTGTGTGGGAGCGCAGTGCAGCGCAGCAGGCTTGCAGGGGTTTGAAGGAGCCTCTGGCAGACAGAAAATGCTAAAATTAGTCTAATGGCCTGGCTGGAGTGTTGGCTTCAGGCATGCACTCCAGGTGAAGACCTAAACTGAAGTGAGATAAATATCTTACCCGTGGCTCTTAAGATGCTTGCCCATCTCTGCTACCCCACACCTGGGAGGATGCGGCAGTGGCTGTGGGAGGGTCAGCCCAAGGGAGATCTGCTGTCGGGCTCTTCACAATGAAAACACTCGTATTACAAAGACTTCAGAAAAGTAACGCTTGATTGTGTTTAGTGAGTAATTTTCTGAACCTAAATAACAGGTTCATCTCAAATTGATGATGAATGCAGGGACTTCAGTCCTGAACCACAGAGATTTGATTAACACATTAAAACGATGAGGTGCTCAGCTGGAATAAGAATCTACTTGCCTATAAGCGCTCTGTAATATACTGTGCTTGAGGGATCGATGCTAGATTTTTGTGAATACAGTGCTTTTTTTTTTTTTTTTTGTAGATTCAAATGGGGCAGGCCATCTCCTGTAATGCTACTGCCAGGTATTAAATTCCAGAGGTGGAGGTCTCTGGTGCTGCCCTTGTTTGAATTTTTTGGCAAATGTGAGGGACAAGAAAGCTGGCTTCATATAAGCTGCCAATAACATATTATCCCAGAACATGCCCAAGAACTATCCGTCTGTCAAATGCATCAGCCTCAAGGAGATTCAGAGTTGCCTTGAGGGGTGTGCAGGTATCTGAACAAGCCAGGAGAGATGCACCACAGCACCAAATCTGAGCCTGGACTGGGTCTGGAGCAGAACTGCTTGTGCTTCATTTAAGAGCTTATCCTTAAATGTTTGCACTAAAGCCCTGGAGCCTTAAGAAAGAAGATGCAAATAACTTGACTCTTTTCCCATGGAAGCAATTAAGGAACTGTGTTAATAAGAAATCAAGTTGTTTGTAAATTTTAATGGTTTAAAAGATGCCCTAGGGAAATCACAGACAAATAGGACACTGTTTGATGTGGACCCTTGCTAGCCAGGCAGCTCCACCTATGTTGTAGATGTGATCAATTAAAAAATTATCAGGAGAAAATGACGCATTCTTTTAATTTAATGTGTTTAGCCAGAAGGATTTTCTAACATAATGATTGGAGGCTAGAAGGAGAGTGTCATTTTGTTTAATTTCCTCTCCATTTAAGAAAAAGGAAAACTGTACTGCATCTTACTATAGGAGGGTTGGGAATGCTAGGAGCAAGATCGGTGGGAAGTTGCGTTAATATTGCATGTGATGACCAAAAACGGATTTAACATTGTGCTGGTAGGCAAATGGCATCAGCTGCATTTATTTGAATATCAGGACCTGTCTCTGGTGTGGGTTTGATGCTTGCTGGTGTCACACAGCGCTGCAGGGATGGGAGCGGGGTCCCAGATGCCAGTGGAGGATGGTCAGGGTGAGTTGCCTCAGCCATGGTGTGAGTCCGTGTGCTTGGTGCTTTCAAGTCAGGAGAGAGGCAGTGTCCCCAGTGGGGCTGGAGATTTGTGAGTTTTAAAACCTGGTGCCTGGAAGTGCTGCTGCTCCTCAGCTGACTTCCCCTCCCTGATTATTTTAGGCAGGCAGCTGACATCCCCTTGCAGGGGTTAACCCCCTCCTCGCAGCCTCACTGGCTGGGTGGCTTGGTCCCTGCACTGAAGATGGCTTTGCTGGGTGCTCATGGAGCCGTTGTGGGGCCAGGAGGTGACAGTGTGGCACCGTGTCTTCATACAGGAGTGTCCCTGCTGTCTTACACCTCTGTTCAGTGTTTCATTTGCCTGTGAGGGTTCATCTTTTTGTGGAGTTTCACATACCACCTGCTTGCTGACACCAGCTGGTGCTGCACTTTGTCACTGGTACGCAGTGGGCTGAGAAAATATGGAGTACAGGTAGCAGTTTAGAAACAAACAAAAAATATTAAGACATCAGATTTGTTTTATCTTTCAAATCTGTGAATTCAAAGCCCATTTCATCATTTTGAGGCCCAGCTTGTGCTTTACGTAGTGTGAGGGTTGGCAGCATTGCTTCTACTGTGGCTTGGAAACAGTCCTGCAAAGAAGTCCTTTTGGTTTCTAAATGCGCTAATAGCTGACATATGCGAAGAGAGTGAGCTGTGGTTTTCATACTGCCTCAGTAGCTAAGGAAAATATTAATGTGACAGGAATAGAAGATGGAGCTTAAGGCACAATACTTTTATTTGAAGCAGGTGAGAGCTGGGGAGTGACTAAGTGACAACTGCGTTTACTGCTGTCTGGGTATGTGATACATATGTGGTCTCCATAGGGTTGAATTATTGTGATTTACAAGAAATTCACGGAACTACATTTAGTTTTATTTAATGTATGTCTACACATACACGAAAATCAACAGAAGATTTTGTTATTGCCATGACACGTTCCTTCTGACTTGTTCACTCCTATGATTATTGCAATTTGTTTCTCCTGAAATTTCTGTAAGGCATGACAAGACACCAAAGTTCTGGTGAGTTACACAAAGGACTCCTTTGCATATTAAAGACTTTGTATTGTCACTTGACTAAATTTGGGAAAACATCTACCACTGTGAGTGTCATTAGAGAGAGATGCATTCCAGTGCTCATTACTGGGGTGCTGTGACAAATAGGTGGAGGAAGGACTATAAAGTGGCAGTGTGCTTTTTTCCCCAAACCTTGTCGAGGCTCATTTTGCTTCTCTCCATCTCTAGCAGTCTCAATCCCTTGATAATAAATGCAGCTCGCATATGAACAACCCCCCAGACTGATTTCTTTCCACTGGAAGAAGTGATTTAAAAGAAGACGGAAAAAGACATTGAATGTGTTCATTATTGATAATCTTAAAGATTTACTGTGGGCTTTCAGAAAAGCTGCTGCCTTAAAGCAAACTGCTTTTATCTTCTTTTTGTTTGCTTAGTTGGCTTTTGTGGGTTTTGTGGTGTGTGGGTTTTTTTTTTTTGTTCAGTAGCTCATGTAGGCAGAAGCTTGAATTTTATTTTTTTTGAGGCGAAAATTGCCAGCCCCTGCTAGCAGTGGGAAAACTCAGTAGGAACTCCATGAGCATGTGCTTTGCCAGAAGAGTGGTGCGTGGACTCATCAGATCTGGCTTTAGGTGCCTGTGGCCACTCAAGGCAGCTGGCTCTTCCTGTGCTTGGGAGCATCATGGCATCACCAGCACAGCAGCTGAGAGCCCTGGTCTCTGGGAAAGGGCTAGGCTCCTACCCTTAGGCACCCAGCTTCTTTAAAGCATTCTGAATTAGGCATTAATTGCAAATATTTAAAACAACAAAAAACACCTTGCCAAAATAATGGGGAAATTGGCTCAACAGCTGAAGCTATTTCTAGTCTGGTCCTTCTGAGCCCATGTGGCAGTACCTGATCTCTGTTCTTGGTTGTGTTCTCCTGGACTGTTTCAGAGCACCTGCCTTGGGCCCAGGGTTAAAACATTCTTCACATGGTACATAATTGCATTACAGTGCAAGAAGCCAGGAGGAAATGGAAGAGTAAGGGGGAGTTTAATTCGGATGACTCCCCAACTGCTCCTTCGTGCTAGCTCAAGGAAAGATGTTGACAAGGTACTTATCACAACGGTTGGTGTTTTACTGCTTCCAGGTTTCTCCTTGAGGGAACAGAAGCAGCTGATGCGGTGCAAGAGATGGGATGGCAGATGGGAGTCAGGTGCATACTGACTAAGCCAAAACATAGAAAACCAGGAGAAAGGGAATCCATACTAAAAGGCCTGAGAACAGTGAATTTCTCCATTGGGTTCTGACCTTCCTCAGCGCACATTAAAGGGCAGAGGCAGTCACCCTGTGCTCAGAGTCATTAGGTATTGGGGATGTTTAAAGTACAAGATACCAAGCTGGGAGGTGTGGACCAGATGTGCTCATTCACCTCTTTGCCCTTCAGTCTCCAGAAGTTCCAGAATCTCTAATTAAAGCCAAAAATAGGTTCAGGGAAGAGCAGATGGCAGTGGGAATTGGGAGGTGTGAATGAGCTTCCATGGGGATATGAACTTGTTTCACCCATGCAACCTCTTGATGGGCTCTGTGAGAGTGTTGTGCTGTTCTGAAACAGCTGCCTGTTGGAGCCAGGTGGGGAGATGGTGGAGAGATTATCGTGGGGAGAGCGGGTAGGTTACGAACTTCAGCTCTGTTCTGAGCAAAGCATGCTTGTTATTTCAGAGTAATTAAGTTTCCTATATGGATGACTTGGGAAGTGGAGAGCACCAACCCAAAGGTCCATGAAATTGAGAAGCAGCAGGTGCTCAATACCTTGAAACATTCATGGACACCCAGTAGAAGCTTGCTTACCTTTTCCCCCCCACTCTGTCAGGCATCTCTGAACTTGAGAGTATTTGCAAACAAACATGAACTTTCTGGAATTTAGATCCCAGAATAAAAAAAAAAAGGGTCCAAACCGTTGTGTGTTGTAGGGAAGGAACAAAGACGACCTGGTAGTATCTTAACTAAGTTGAGTTGTACAGATGGATACTATAAAAGCAGTGCAGGGAAAATTTTACCCTGATGTTAAAGCAAGGAAACAACTTTGCTATCTGCTTGTCTGGGGACTCTGGACATGTCATCATCTCCCTGTTTATGCTCTCCTTTTGCAGAGTGTGCTTTCCTCAGTAATTGCCATGCAGGATCTTGGGAGGAAAGTACCATGTAATAGCTTTTTGGCACAGAAGGCTTAATTGGCTGGTTGAACTCTTGGGCCTTTAGGGGCCTGATGGCTAAAAAGGTTTTGTGGAGTTCAAAGTAAAACAGCTGGATAATGTTTAGCACAATACTAATAGGAAATACAGAAAATTTGGTGTATTTTCTTGTTGGATTCAGTAGAGTGTATCTTTAACTGAAGTCCCTCTGGTTTAGGGTTTTCCTGCATATATAAGTAGAAGCTTATCAGGCAGATGTAAATTTGGTGACATGGGGCAAAAGCAGAACTGAATGAACTTTGTTTTTTTCCCAAAGAGGTAGAATGAGTCAGGTAACTTGTGCAGGAATTGGTCAATTGTGCGCTCCCGTTCGCCGTTTCCTCAAGTGCCTCTGCCTTCCACATCGTGGCATTTGCTTCTGAAGCGAGAGATATTTCCCAAAGGTCTCTGGGCATGTGTAGCTGTATTTCATCCCTGCAGTTAATTCAGCAAAGAACACTGGAACACAGAGTATCAGAAAACATTTTCTCTGTGTTCAGAAAGCAAAACCATATGCTCAAACCCTGTCATCAGTTCAGAGGCATTTAATAACCTCATACTTCACCAATCAGAATAATTAAACAGGCTCATTATTTTAAATATTCATTGCGTCCAGATTCCATGTTTGGCTTTCTTGGTCAATTTGGTTCTTGCTAATCTGGGGGAAGGAAAGAATGTTCTCTAGTGCTTAATTTGCATTAAAAACACTATAATTTGTAAGTAAATTGGAAAGCTTTTAAGTGAAGAGGGAACATCAGTGACTTGACAGTCAAAGCTCTCCTTTGTTTTTCAAGCATAATGTTCCAGAAAGATGATCTTCTTTTCTTGGAATTACATGGTGGTAAGAATGAAGCCTTGTAATTGTTCATTAATCCATGATTATTAGGAGAGTGGTGGAAGAAAGCACCAGAAAAGAAAAACAAACCCAGAGCGGGTAGTATCTTGCCTGTGATACCTTTACTAGAAAATGGATTTTAAATTTTTTAAGTTATTCAAGGGCGGGTAAATTATGGCCAGAAGAGTTGCCACTGGTCTGTGTGGTGGAGGCTGGGGAGGTGGAAGAACTCTGCAAAGTGCAGTGAGACCTCTCCCTGCCTGCTCCTGTGCCGAGCCAGTCCAGCTGTTCAGCCCTGGCTGATTCTTCCTTGGATCCGATTCTCTTTTTTCCTTTCCACTATTCCCAATTGTGCAAGACTTCCTCTTGCTGGTAAGAGTGGCCCACAAGGAGTAACAACTGAAACTTGGCCAAAAGGAGTAAAAAGAGATGAAGGTGTGTCACTGTGGCTAAACAGTGTGTGTGTGTGTGTGTGTGTAAGTTTCTCCAATTTTTGTACTTGACCAACCTGACACGAAGAAAATGACTTAATTAGCGTGATTTTAAAAAATGCCCAAACAGACAGGCTCTACTGTTCTTCCCTTTCTGGTATATCTGATTGCATGCGTATTTCTTGGAAAAATCTTTGTGTTGTATTGAGGATGTGGCTTTCTTTGTTGCTCCCACCTCTATTTAGGAGGAGGAGGGGAGAAGAGTGAGAAATGCAGCAGAGAAGCTTATTTCAATGCAAATCTATTGTTCATAATTGCAGTTTTAAAATCTTCTCAACCTTCAGCTGAACAATGATAAAAGAATAATGGCTGTGAATTATTAGCTTGTTCCTCTTACCTTCAAAATAGTTCTTACATTGTGATACTTTTATTTGTTTTGTACTTTTTTTTTTAATGTATGTGGCTTCTGTGGCCTTCATTTTCTTTAGGACCTCTGATAATTCTGCATCCATATTTTTGTTATGGATATATATCTAGGGCTAAAATCAATTAAAAAATCTCTACTTTCTTCCATGCTTCCGAAGTAATTGGGTCCATTTTTCTATTCTGTTTCTAGGCCAGGATAATGCAACTAATATTGGTATAAAACAGAAGCAATCTAGGGAAGCTGGATGGGCTGGTTTGTACTGCATTGAATCTTTTCTGTAGGTATTTGCAGAGGTGGGCTCAATTCTGAGCTGTTAAGCTGCTTGCTGTCATTGAAGTCCAAATTTCTACCAGCTCTGGTACTCGCACAGTGAGCACAGAAAGCAGCTGGGGTGAGGTGCAGCATTTCACACCGTTGTGTATTTCTTCTGCATATAAATGGCCTCTAGGTTATACGGGGTGTAGGGAAACCAACCCAAGGGATTCTTGCCTTATGCATGCCAATATCTGACAGTCTGGATCTGCTCACAGAGCAGAGGGTACTACTTCATTTTTATTTGATTTTATTTTCATTTCTCAATTTTCTTTTTTGCAAACATTTTAGAGATTTAATGGCAGCCATGAAAATTTCTCAGAAGGAAAGGAAGAGAAGATTTGAATAGCAGTAAATAATAACAGAAAGAGCCAAGGTTCCTAAATATGTATGCTTCAGACAGCAAAGCTACAAGCCTTGCTTTTTTCCAGGCTTGGTGTTAAACACCTTACCTTCCAAATCATGGAGCCGTGCTGGTAGCAAGCAAGTGCTGTAACTGATGATTATTTATCCTCTGTGGCAAAAGAATGGCAAATCGAGATGGATGTGTTTCCACCTGTCTAAACTGACAATTTATCACCCTAATTCCTAATGGATCAAGCATTTGCTAAAAGAGGATAATTGTTTGAATGTGGAACTTGGCTTTCTGATGCAAGAGATTTATGATGTGTCAGGTTGTGGACATAAAGTATAACATCATATTATGCTAATTCTTGTCATGCTTATGCATGTCATGACAGTGTAAGACTGTGACTAATGCATGAAAGTAGCAAGTGTGTCTGAAATGGGGAATGCCCACTACTGATTCAGAGGGCAAGTCATACAGAGACATGTCCTGGAAGTAGAACAACCATATTAAGAGAACTAATAAACTGAGGTGGAATGCTGGGTTATTCTGTCTCTGTGCTTAGAGCTAGCTGTTGGTATAGCAAACTCTAAGCCATGGTGTTCCTGCACAGAAAAATCAGTGCTGTCTGATTGTGTGGACATGAGCTCCCCCTCATCTCCAAAGAGGGCATTGTGGATTTTTTTCCCCTGGAAGTGCATGAACAATATGAGAAGAAGGTGGAGTTTTCCTTAGCAGGAGGTATTTGTAAGAGGAACACCAAAGTTCCCAGTGACTGAGTGAGAATGATGTTAAGGATAACTAATAACAAGCAGATGAAGGAGCTCTGCCTTGGTTAAATGGCTTTCACCGCTTGCCAAAGTAGCAAAGACATGTCTCATCACCATTGAGAAGCTAGGACCAGACTGCTAACGTGTAAGTAAGAAGATAAATGATCAATGTGTAGAGCAGGAACGTCTTCTGCAGCCCTGCAGTTCAGCATGTTCTCCTTACTGAGCCTCTTAATCGGCCATCTGGCTGGGGCGGACTGCGTTTGGAGGGTAGGAAAAGCCTGGCTCATCGTGGAGGGTATTACACCCATAAAATTCAGGCACCTTTGATTGGAAGCTGCTGCTGGCATATGTTATCCATGGCTGTTGAACACACATTCGATTCTGAGGACAAACACGGAGTTGTCAAGGATTTGATTGTTTTTTTCTCAGCTGCCTGAGGAGTGTTAAACCCTATTGTTTTTGACAATGCACCTCAATTAGGTCTTAAAAATAAAATTGGTAGTACATGCTCTGTGAAATTGGAGGAGCTGTGGTGGATTCCTCAGAGAACCGAGCTGCTTGATTTAGGCTTAAGGATGATGTTTCTCCACAAGGGAGTCACCAGTCACAATAATTACATTGCTGTCTTCTCATAATATGATTTATTTAGATGTTGCCGTATGAATTAATTCTCTCTAATTGCTGCTCTTCTCACTGTAAATCAAGGTTTCTTGCTTTCTGGAGAGTAGTGAACATGATCCTACACTGAAGTAATTAGTCCAATTAGAAAGGAAAGCAGATGTGGAAAACCAATTACTTTCAGGAATGTGTCTGCTCCTATGTAGTCCAAATGCTATTCAATCAAAATGTAATAGTAGTTTAATAAAACACTGTTTTATTTGTAAAATCTATCCAGCGTTAAGACTACACTGGCTCTTTGGGAGGAACCAGTTTGGCTTAGCTTTGTGGCTGGTGAGCTTTCTTCTGACTCATTCCTAGTTTAGACAACTCTAGCAGAAGAAAGCACACGGTGATCACTGTGAGCGAGGGCAGGATCCCCTTCCTTCTCGGAGACATCGTCCTGCAGTGAGAATGAAACAGGCTGCTGTCCTTGGCATTAGCACACTTGTCAAGAAAATATCCAGCAGGGAAAACACCAACAGAGGGTGAAGTGGGTCATTACAGTTGCGCCCTGATTTTGGATGGTGGGTCCCACCAGAAGCTTTGCCCACAGCTAAAACTACATCAAAGGGATGAAAACAGAGTATGAGTGTGGCCCCATCCAGCCCTGTGGGTGCTTGCTGGAGCTGTGCTGGTGCTTGCTGCTCTCCAGTCATCTGAGATGTGGGCACAAACTGGTCAGCAAATGCCCATCAGCACCCAGGTCATGTCCTGACCCAATTAAGAGCTGCTGTTAAAAAGGAAATGCAAAAGAACAATAGCTGTTATGCTGGTGATGTGAGAGCCCACAATCCCTGCCAGGTCTGGCTGGAAAGCTTTCCGTGGAACCTTTGGTATGTCGCTGGCATGCATGGTGCAGGTCAGACTTGCTTGACTGTGTCAGTGGGGTTGCAGTGACTGATGTTGCTGGAGAACTTAAACCTCTGAAGCTCAAGATACTTCAGAAAAAGAAATAAATCTGGAGGAGGAGAAATGCAGCTACCAAAGTGAGAGGGAGCAGAGATTTGAAAGGAAATAGTTGACAACAGTGTTGCAGGAATTTGAGGATGAATTGTGCTGCTGAGCTGAGAGTCTCTGTGGGGGAGAACTGATCTTGAAAAGGTGTGTGGAGCGAGAGGAAAAGAGAAGGCACAGAAAATCCTAATGCATGTTGCAGAACTGAAAACGTGAGCCAAACCTAGTTGTCTTTATGCAGTGCACTCATTTGCCACCACTGCTGGAGCAGAATGAGCCCAGTAATGAACTTGCATTTACCAACAGTAACACTGCATGTGGGGCTGGACCTGTCAGTCTCCCTCTCACGCTCTCACTTTACATCTGAGTTCTACAGTATTTATCAGCAGGGATTTTTCAAATTTACAAGTAGCAGCAAGCTTCCCCCAGTCTCTTCCACTCAATGCAGTTGTCAAATTCAGCATTTGTGCCCAGCCTGAAGTAGTGTATGCTTATTTCTGAGAGAGAATGGCCACCAGACTGCAGCCAGCGCTTGCAATCGTGTTTCATCAAAGCAATTCTGCAAAGTTTTAGTGTAACAAAGATTTCTGTTAGACAGGCAGGAGCCTGCATAGTTGGAAGAGGTGGTCCTATGTTCCTATGCCCACCATGCTTCCCCCAGTTTGGAAACAGGATTTATTTTACAAAGGATGCACCTAGTTTAGCATACAGAAATAATCCATAAAACATCAAGTGCAAGAAATGGAGGGAGGCGAATGCTCGGTGCTTTTCCCTGTAATTAATTTCACAGTGCTGTTCTCAGAGCGGCGGCTGTCACAGCCCAGCACCAGGAGGGGCTCGGCCAGAGAGCAGAGCACACACAGCTCGTCTACCGGCAGTGAGCCAAACAAAATCCGAATGGCCTCTTTGGGGTTTGTTTTTAAGCTCTTCATTAAAATACCTGCAGAGGAGTTTTGCATTGGAGGTTCACCCATTTATTTTCTTCTATCTACTGCAGAAGACAAGTGTTCTCATAATTGGGCCATTAAAGGAGGTGTTGAAATGTTACTAATTGTCAAAGGCAATTAAGTGTAGCAACATGTCACAGGTAAATTAACGAGACTCCAGGTGTTTTCAGCAAATTGCATTTATGTGGGTGTAAAACAATTCTGATCTTTTCTGCTAGTTGTCTGTACAGTTTCAGTGTACTCTGTTTTTTGGTGTGTGTTTTTTCCAGAGGCATGTAGCTATGCATCAACACCTGAACTGGCTGTATTTATAGGGTCTCTGGTAGGCTATATATTGTATATCCCTGATTCTTTTTGAGATGCTTAAAATCCATAGCTACTGTTTTCTGGAGGATGTTCCCTTTTCTAACCAGGCCTGTGTATCCAGACTGTTTCCAGACTTTCTGACCCCACAGGAGCAGAGATTGTGCCAGTTCCTGTTGCTTTTCCAGACTAAGAGGTGCTTCAGAGGGAGATCCAGCTATTGAAGCAATAACTTGTAATCAGTGTTCCAACAGATTCAATTTTCTCTCTCTCACTCAACATCTTTCTGAGGTTGTCAATCTGTAATTCATAGTCTTGATGTTTCATTGTCATGGCCTTGCATAAGATGTATGAGCAGCTGCTGCATCTGCCTGGGTGCAAAGAGTGGATCCAGAGGCAGGAAACTAGATCGTGAATACTACTGCAGGCTCTGTGCTGCGCCTTGCAATAGACATCCTTCCCTCCATCCCACTTGCTGTCCTTCAGCTTCCCCTTGATCCTCACATCTCAAGGCCTTGTTGCCTTTCACTTGGTGCTCAGCTGCTGCCTCCCTTTCCCTAATGCGGGGGTCTTGCTGCCATGGGTGGCTCCAGCCTCCCTGGTGCTGCATGTCCCAGTTGCTGCATCTGTGACCCCCTTTCAGTAAGTGACCTGAGGCTACTGCCCTCCTCTCATACCTCTGAACAGACATGTGGAGCTCTGCTGGTCTGCATATCGGCAGGCAGGACATGTTCCAAGGGCAGCGAGTCACCTCCTTCATGATGCCTCAAGCAAAGTGTTTGTAGCTACATGTGCATGGGACAGTGCAGCCAGGCAGCATGGGGCTGTGGGATGACCCTAAAAATCTTCCTGGGGAGCACTGCTGTAAGGGTAATACTGTCTTCAATTATCCCTCCTTTGGTCACTAGCCTGGGCCTTGGCTCTGGTTCTGCCACGGAGCTTGTAGGTGGCCTGAGCTGGCTGCTGGCCAGGAAATCTTTTGAAGACCCAGATAAGAATTAGAGGTCGGTCAGTCTCTGTGCTCGGACCCTCAGCAGGAATAATAGAGCTACTGCTTGGAAACGTAGTGAGGATAAATGCACTGATGGTATTGAGATTCCTGCAATGATTTGCATGCAGCAGTAGTGCAAGTGTCTCTAATACCCTGCAGCCACTCTTTTTTTATTGACTAGCACATCTAGTTAATAACAAGATTTTGTAAATGTGACTTTATTGGTAAAAATATTATGAGGAAAAAATGCACACATCCACATTAGTTTCTGCTTATTTGTGCACCATACACACAATATGTACAAGCTATTGTAACATGGTTTTAAGCTTTGCATTCACTAAAATACCGATTTGTCTATTGAGAAGTATAGGAGCTGTAATCGCAAGGTTCCTGCAGACACTTCTTATTACAAACAGTAAGAATGTTGTTATCTTTGCTCCATGCATAGCTATTTTCTGGAGGACCTGCAGTGACCCAAAATCACTGCCGAGAATATTCAGAGTTTTAATCTTTGAACAAATCTCATGGGTTTTATTTCTGGTTACAATTTTAACATGCAAAATCTGGAGTTACTAAATAGAGAGTGGCCAGCAGCTGTATTGCTCCTGCCAAAAACGATGGCATACTGCCCTCCCCCTGCAGCTCACAATACTGTAGATATTAGGAGGGACCACAAAAGGGTGGAACTGTCACATGGTCCCATAATTATCGCTCTTTGTTCCTTTTCTCTTCCTGATGTATTGGATGCCCTCCCTGCGAAGAGATTTGTGATTGTGTGTGTGTGCACACGCGTGTTTGAGGGTGGGTGAAACCCTAATTGTATATTATTAAAATATTATGATTTTTCCCTTTCCAAGCTGTAGCAATATGCAGCACCTCCCTGATGTCTTGTGCAGCTGGCTTTGACTGGCACTTGCAAGGTTATCCTCCAGGTGCTGCATCAGAAATCTTTTGACACAGTGTCAGTAATTAAGTGTACAATTAAGAGAATGTCTGCAATTAAGTTCAATCAGTCAGTCAATCAAATTTACATTTGTAAAGGGTTTCTAAAGGGCCTCTTATCCAAGCCTCCCCTCTGCTTCAGAGCTCTGCAAAGTTATCACCAGCCACAAGGCAACGTTTATTTGAAGTGACTCGAAGGGCTATAAGGTTTGTGTTGAGAGGGTGTCTCAAGCCTAGCTGCCTGCTGAATAAAAACTGACTTTAGGTAAGGAATTTAGGCACAACATTGAAATGTAACTATTAAAAAGGCTGGGAACTTCTGCCTTTTCTAGCTATCTGTCTCCCTGGGCATTCAGCTCAGCTCAGTAGTATTATTTCTCCTCCTCTTCCCTATGGGAAAAAGTCAAAAAGGACAGGTACTTTGCTGATTTTGTGCCATTTAAGGCACCTCTCAGCTTATGACAGTCTTAGTTTTTGACAGGAGAGTTGGTGTGGCTGTGCGCTTGCTGCTTTTGTGCTTGTCAGTAAATGAGTCTTAAGTGAAAGTACTGCCCTGCTTGGGGTAGTTATTTGTAATAATTTTTTCGAACTATACCAGTTATAGTCTATACCATGCTTGCGATTTTTTTAATCCCCCTACAGCACAGAGGATGAGTCACAGGCGCAGAGGACTGTGCCAAAACACTTTCTGGGAGTGGAGCAGCTCACGGGTTGCAAAGTGCATGGTGGAAGACACCAGCGTCAAAGTGCTTGTCTGTGGCTTGTGGGTCTTTGTAATGGGAGTTCAAGAAATGCTGTCTTTGAAGTCAAAGCAGCTGGCATGGCTCCTGCTCTTGCTAATGTGCCCTTTTCCAGAAAAAGGTGTCTCTTGAGAGACTTGGTTACCACATTTGTCTGGCTAATAGTCTGTACTCTGTGAAGTTGATGCTGAGCCTGTTGGTAACCAACATTGCAAACAATTATGCTGCAAATCAACCCATTTTAATGGAGTTCTCCAGTCTCCCAGCACCGAGTTGCAGTGACAGACCCTACTCAGGACTTGGGATTCACAAATACCAGAAGGAGAGGGCTCTGGGTTTTAAGATCTTCTGTGCATGTGAACTTTGTGTTGTTGTGGGTCTGCAAATAGTAAAGAGTGAGGGGGGAGTAAAGCAACTAGGAAAGGGTGGGTCTCTCTGTATGGGTGTATCTGGTGTTAATTAAGCCCCTTTGATAAGTATAGGCTTAATGTAATGCCCCAAGTACCAGTGCTGGTGGCACCAAGAAGCAGCTTCCAAATACATGAGTGAAGGCCAGTGGCTGGTACTTTTTTCACTGTTTTGCTTCGATCTCGTTCCTGCTGCCTGCAAGTAACTTGGTTTTTTGTCTGAATTGCCAGTTCTATACCATCAGTTGCTTTCTAAGGCCTAGAAATACTCAGCCTTTAGACTGTATCTATTACTCCAAAGAGTAACTTGAGGACTTTTTCTCTGGTGCTACATCAGTGTGAGCAACAAGCCATGGTTCCTTGGATAATGAGCTTGCATTTACATAGCACCTGTCATCTCTTAAAGGAGTTTTGCTAACTGCACAGTGTATTGACAAAGACTTGTCCATAGCAATGTGTGCTCTGGCAGTTTGTCTGATCTCGTTACATTCATTGCTTTAATGTATGGAAAGCTGTTAGCCAAAATGTCCTTCATGTGGAGGAAAAAAGAACAAATGGCTAAGTGATATATTACTTGTAGTGCTGTAAATATTCCCTAGCATATCACTAATACCCAACTATATTTCTGTCTTCATCCACAGAGCTCACAGTGCCCTACAAATGAAGACCTCTTATGCCTGGGAAGCTGACGCCAGCCAGGGAGGAAAGGGTGTGAAGGCAGCAAGTGCTGTATCGTGCTTCAGTGGACCTTCGGCACAACCAAGCAGCTTCCCAGCACGGGGTCCTGCCCTCTGGACCTGTTGCTGCCCAGGCAGTGGGAAGGTAGGTACCCTTATTTTATTACCCTTAACTGGTAAATAAGTAAACTTGTGCATTTTTCATCTGCTTATGTTTGACACGTGGTACTTGCCCTCTTGCACTTTCACTCTGTCTCGCTAAAGAACTCCCAACTTGCTGCCCATGTTCTTGTTACCCTCTACCATTAATCACCACCAGAACTTTAAGGAATGGCTTGCTGAGATCTCGGTTGTTTGGGGATGCCCTGAAAAAAATACCTCAGGAAAAGATACTGAGTTCTTTTTTGTTTGTTTGTTTTGTTATGTATTTCAAGATACCTACCGGGATGGAGTGTTAGATGACTAGATAAAAAAGTATAGAAAACTGAACCAGAATAGAGTTGGCTAGGTGCTGGTTTGAAAATATGTTGTGGTCCTGTTATTGCGATGATTTGATTTGAAATAGAGTGTAACTTTAACACTAAGCAGAGAAATCTTTTTTTTTTTTTTGTAAGATTCAGAACACACCCCCTATCTTGGGCTTAAGAATGAGCCTGGAAATAAATGTCAGAAGCTTTGACAACTTGCAGTGCTGACTGGAAGAGCTCAGCAGCACTGTACGTGGAAGCTGGCTGTTGGCTTTCAAGGGAGCAAGCCCTTCAGTGGTATCTGTGTGTTAAGAAAGCCATCAGCAAGTAGTTTTTGAATGCTTTTAAAATCAGTCAAATAGAAGGAGGAGGGGGAAAGAAGGATTAGGCAGGCAGCAGAGAAATAATACAGGACGATAAATTCTTGAAATCTGGTACTAAATCTATCAAGGCAAATAATATGTCCTGATGGTAGGAGGACATTATTTGATTTTTGTTTTAAATTTACCAGACCTCATTTTTTGGGGGCATTCATCTCAGGGAGGTGAGGATTTTGAAAAGGCAATTACAAATTGGTGAATGATTAGTGTTAGATGTGACACTTTTATGCATCAAATATACTTAACTGCATTAACCTTCAAGGAATTTACACTGACACCTTAAAAGATCTATCTTGTGCTCAGCCTGAAAAAATCTAAATTCCCCCTCAACTCCAATCTTATTTACATTCATTTTATTACAAAATAAATGGGTCTAAAATTTTAATGGAGTTTTGCCAGATTCTGAAGGCAACGTGGCAGGAGAGTTGGAAGGAGGCAGGCATTGCTGTTGTGATCCTTTAGACAAAGTCCCTCAAGGGAATGTGGAGCGGTGCATGTGTGCTGAAACGAGGTTACATTCTGGTTTCTTCACTGGATATACCATCCTAGAAGGAAGATGACTGAAAGCGATGAGGTTACATGTCTAATTTATCCACATTAGGGTTTAATTTCCTGCTAATAATGTATTTAAGCCTTCCAGAGCAGCTTGTGGTCTTTGTAGACTTTTAATCTTTACATGTTAGGCAGAAAGTAAGTACATTTTCAAAATGGGATTCTTACTGGAGACTTTCAAGAAATATTCAGGTCATTAAAATGCCCGGTGTACTGCTGCTCTCCATTTCCCCAGCACGCTCGACCTCTGTTTAGATGCCTGGTGTGTCCACATTTCCATGCAGTTGCCCTTCTCTGTCAGTGGGAAGCAGTTCCTCTTGTTGCTGATTCATCTCCATGTCTCTTGTGCTTCACTCCACTGAAATCTGGTTAGGTATGAGACAGACTCCGGTGGAATGAAGGACAACAGAATCCATGGATCATCCTTATTTCACTCGGAAAATGCAGGAGAGTTTATCGCATATTAACATACCTTTTAGGGGAGCACAGCTGGTACACCTGAGATGTTTGAATCTTACATAGGAGGTGTGAAACCCCATGATCAATGCTCATGGGGATGCTATGCACTGAAACTTTCACTTGCTCTTTTTATCCTGTATCCCTGATTTTCATCCAGTTTAATTTTAGCCTGTAACGTTACAAAATGTACTTGGCTACTTTGTTAACTGTGGGAACAACTTACCAAAGGATATAGCAATTCTCCATCTTTTGAAAGTCTTAAACTATCAGGAGCTTCTCCAAATTAAATGCTCAAGGGTTTCAGTTTTTATGGCTTTTACGAGGGAGGTCCAACAAGATAATCACCATAGTCCCTTCTGGCCTGAAACCCCTGAATCTGCAAAAACCAAAGAATGCCAGTAGGCAATTTCCTTCTACGTGCAGGTTCTTTTTAAAGACCTTCAGCAATAACAAGAATGTGTTAAGCTACTACTTCCCTTTAGCCTAGATAGGGGAGAAATAATCTTACTGAGTCACAGCCCCACATGATATGGTAATTGGAGTCTGCTTGCTTCAGGCTTCTTGTAAAGCAAGGGCAGATAGCAGAGCAAGGAACGCATCACTTGTCCCAACATAGCACTGCCAGGCTGCCACTGCTCATGCACATGCCTTGGTGCATCTGTGAAATGGATTATGTATATTATGGGATTGCCCTAAGGCACTATGAAGATTCAAATAGTTAAGCTAAGCTCTGTCCAAACCCTCTAAAAGATGTGTAGCCTCTTCCAAAGAACTTCCAGTCTGTGAAAGAGACAAAAATAAAGAAAATTAAGACTGCTAGAAATACTCCCCCCACAAAAACCCAGCTCAACCCATCCCTGCATCTATGCAGTAAAGATGTTTCTGAGATTCTTGCAAAGGAATCTGATTATAGATTGAAATATTTTACCTTCTTCTGTTATGTCCTGTTTTTATCAGTGAAATTAATACTGAAGTCTGAATATAGTGTGTATACTTAGCATTGCATGCTGCTTCTCATCTAAAGAATGGGAAACATTAAGAAAAAAATTCTGCCCTGAACTACACAAATCCCATGAGTGAAATGAAAGCTCACCATCTCCCAGCAAGATATGGCAAATACTGTTTCCAGTCTGGGTGGCTGTTCTTCACAGGGAGATGAAGCTGAATTAAGGGAGCCAGGTCACAGCTCCTGCCTCCTTCATGTCTGGGAAAAACTGACACTCAAAGTGCCTAATGAAATGAAGGGTCCAGTTCTGAGCAGCAACATGTTCTGGCAGCTCTCCCATGCACTTAGATAATTTAAGATTTCAACTTCTAATTTGCTTGTACTTCGCAGCTTGGGAAAAGATAGGTTAGGATGCAAAAACTTGAAGATGAACTGAAATGCTTGCCTGTACTTAAGAAAAATAATATAAATATACAAAACCCCCAACAAAACAAAAAAAAAAACCCCAACCCCACCCCAAAAAAACTAACTCACAAAACCTACTACTATGGAGGTGCTGATAGAAGGCTTAACAGAACAAATAGTTTAGGGTGTTTCTCTCTCCCTTTTGCTTTTAAATATAAACCTGCTGCCTGTTGCTGCGTTGAAGCCTCTCCCTTCATTTTGTCAAGACATGTTAAAAGCTTTTGGGTAAGTCCTGAGAAAGGGTGGCCTAGGCAGGAACTCATCAACTGAAATTCCTCTATGCAATCCTATTTGAAATGCTTTGTATCAGGCAAGTTACAACGGGCTTTACCACCATAAATGCCTAATGCACAGCTTCCAGCTATTAACCACTTCGTGCCTGGAATTCACAAAGCCAGTATGCCCAGGAGAGAAAATAAACAGCTGCAAGGCTGGCTTTGGCTTCAGCTTCCTTCAGGAACGGCTCAGATTATTAAGTAAAGGTGCTTATCGACAAAATCTTACATTAAAACAATGGTAATAAACTTGAAATACAAGCTCCAGGGACCCACCTCCAACAGCTAACTACCCCTCAGCCTTGAACAACCAATTTTAACTAAATTAAAGGTTACCAGTAAGAAGTTGAGTTGTTGGGTTCTTTTTTTCCAACCTTTTAATGAGATACCACTTGGTTTTTGCTTCTCTCTGGGGAGAAGTTTGAGAGTCAGGCTGTGGTCTTTTGCATCTACCTGAGCAATAGCAAAGGTCTGCTGCATCCTCAGAAGTGGCAAACCTTTAACTGAAGGTCAGACAAAATTGAACTGGACTTTTCTGAACTTTAAAGTGAGCAAATGTTTCTATATTTCTTTTGTCTATAGGGGAATTGAGAGATACAGACGCTTTGAGCCAAAGCTCGTTGCATTTGTTACATTAAATGGACTTTGTGTTAGGCCTGGTGATTGCAAGCCCTGGAGACTTTCAGCGCGATGCCCTGCCTGCTCTCACAGTGCCACTAACTCAATCCTGGTTAGAAAGGTACAGAATAACTTTTCTACAGTGAAACATAAGCTTGTATTTAAAATTAAGCATAAGTTAAAAACTGCTTTCTGAAGCTCAGATCTGACACTAAGTGTGACTTCCAGAGGCAATGCTCTTCTGCAGCCCCTCCCTGACCAAGGCGGACCTTCGCTTGGGCCTTTTCTAGGAAATGTTCCTACTCAAAGCATGTACTGCAGCTCATTTGGGGATTTCCATTTCTCTGCCTTACTCCAGTGTCACCTGCATGTTTTCCCAAAGCCTTTACTTGAAATTAGCCATGATTGGTTTTTAAAGGGAAAACAGCTTTGTGTTACTCTTGATTTTTTGGCAAGTTTTACAACATAGTAAGAAGCTGAATTTATAGTTGGCTTTACCCCTGTGCATTGCAGTCAGAGGAACATGATTTCACAGCAGTAGCTGAAGTAATTTACAAAGCTCCTGATTCTCCATTTTAAAAGTGAGTGAGAAGGCCTTTGGACTCTTCTCTTTTGCTGGAATGCAACAGCGTAAACAAGACATTTGGAGGAGGGTGAGCAGCCTGAGCCTGCTGGCCCCCCTGATCCCAGAGATCAGCTCTGCCTCTCAGGAGAGAGCTCACCTAGCCTAATCCTTGAGCACCCATAATGCTGAAATATAATAGCAGCACAGGACTCTTGGACTTCAAAGACCTTAGCAAACGTGCCAATTTAAAGCAAATTAAAACTCTTTCTACAAGAACCACTCACCCCCCAGTATCACTACTTTCTTGAATATTCCACTTAATATCTCTGGATAGGTAAGAAAGCATATTTCAAGTGATTTGCATAGAAAATCAAGAGAAGAATCAAGTGATTGAAACTAAGCTAAATCCTTACAAATGGTAGTTGAGAAGGCAGCTCAAATGGGATGTTCATCACACTAGTGTAACTCCAGAGCAACTCCATGGGTTCCAATTGAATTACACTGTTATTAAAGACCAGTGCTAACCACATAATTTCTACCAGTTTAGGAAATACCTCTCCATGTATCACCAGTTGTTGCTTTGAATAACTTCGCTATAACTGTGACTTAAAATACGCGTAGGAAATGTTTAAGAAGCTTGCGCTTTTCCTTTTAAGAGCTGTTTCCTGGCCTCAGTTTCCAACCAGCAAAGGGCGGCTGCGTTGACATTCATAGGGAATAAGCAGCACTTCTGTGGAATGAGTGGTATCAATACAGCTCGTGAGAGCATCCTGCATCTTCTCTCCAATGCAGCAGCCTTCCAAAGAAACCACCTTTACACAAAGCGACTCCCAGCCACAACGCTCCCCCAGTTCACAAGAGTTTTAGGCAAGACATAAGGACATGTGGTAGTGCTGTTCACTCACCTGTTTTGGTTAGCTAGGTACCAATCCCGTCTTTCAACTGCTTTACTTAACTTTAAACCAAAACTAAAAAAGAAAAAAAAAAAAAAGCAAACAAAAAACCTAGGGAAACAAACTAAAATAAAACAGCTGGTAAATAAACGAATTCAGGGACTACTTCTTGTCGTCTTTTTCAGCCTTCTTTTGAACAGAATCCCAGAGGCGGTGGAACGGAGTGAAGGAATGGTCCTTTATTCGGGTGGCACCGAGTGCTGGGGTGTCCGGTCCAGCCGGCTGCGCTGGCAGCGAGGGAGAGATGCAGCGGGAAGAGGTTTGCTAGGGGAGGAGAGGCAGGGAGAGGAGCGGAAAGGCGCGCAGGGCACTCTTTACACCAAAAAAAGTGCAGGGGATGGTTTAAAAAAAAAAAAACCCAGAAGTGTTGGAGCGGGGAGGAGAAGCTCTGCCCCCTTCCAGGTGGCGGCGGCAGGTGCAGTCTTTATTTGCGCGCCTGCTCAGGAGGCCGCGCTCACCCGCGGGCGCAGCCAATGGAGAGGGCGGCGGGTGCCGGCTCCTCCCCGCGCTGCGCGGCTGCCCG
>JAVJGI010000038.1:5877888-5892951 GCA_035590275.1 Ibycter americanus | reverse complement strand
CACCGTGTGAGTGGCGTGGGCCAGCAGCCGGGCGGGTGCTGCCCGGCGTGGGGATGCGCCGGGCGGGTGTTTCCAGGTGTCCCTTGGCTGGCGAAGGGCTCGTGTCCGAAAGCGTCAACGCACAGTGATAGCGAAAGGCGTTTTCATCTTAATTTTCGTTGCATCAAACTGCCTGAATTCTGTACTTGCCTTTCCACGTAAGAAAAGTTTCACTCTGCTTTTGCAGAGCTGCTAAAGAACCAGAAAATGTGTTTGAGAGCTAGCACTTGATGCAATGTGTTGCAAGGCTGGGACCATGATGTAATCCCTGTAAACTGTTCAGGTAGCAAGAACCTGATACCGCGGGGGTATCGCCCTGTAAAGGATTTTACTAGAAGAACTTTGTGGAGCACAAAGATGCTCTGCCAAAGTGCTTCTGTGCAATGGTTTTAATTCCAGCTCTAAAGGAAGTCAGTTCATAGTGAGACTCCTCAAGTTGCACTGGGTGAATCTGTTGAGTCTTTCCCCCTTTTTTAAAAATAAACCTTTAACTTTGCCCTCCTTTCCTGTGCAGTGCAGGGGTGGAAGGTGCCCAGCCCCCTGACTGGCACCAGTGATGCCACGCGGGAGCAGGCATGGCACTCCCAGAGCAGGGCCTGCCCCTCAGCATCCCGCGCTGTTGCTGTGGGAGAGCTCTGCAGGCCAGGCTTGAGGTGCCTGTACTTTGCATTTAGCAAAAATATTCTGGAAGGCAGGCTACTTCTGGATCTTTTAAGTTTACTAATCTGCATGAATCAAAAGATTTCAGTTAGCTTGCCTTTCCGGTGGAGCAGGGTGCAGATAACTAACTGAACTACCCCCACACTCCCCCTCCCTAAATTTCACTTCTTTGTCTTTTTATAGTGCTAACAACTTGCTACCATTCTTCCACGCTGTTTTCCATGTAAGGACTGCACACGAATCCTGCTTTTCCATTTGTTCATTGAGTGAACCAGAGATTTTAAATCCAGGCTGCTTTGGTTATGACACAGGTCACAGGGTTTGCTGCTGTAATTTTGATTGTGTTGAATTGCACTGAGAAGCAGTGCCTGTCATGACTACCCATAATTATGAATTAAAAGTTCTGATATTTTTTTTTTGCCACACATTTTAAACGTGGAAGTGAATATATCTGTCTGTAAATGCATCTGATGGAATACTTTTAGAGACAAGGAAGTTAGTGTTTTTTTGTATGAGAAATACATACTGCACGTTATTGCTATTCATTGCTTGCTTTATTTTCTTAGGGCTGTGTGAAACAAGCCAAACTCTCCACAATTTTGCACTGCTGCACAGTTTGAAGCCAGGGCAGTAGTTCTTTTAGATACAAATTGGTTCTTTGTTTTATTTGCTACTGCAAAATTACAAATACCCTTAAAGTTTACAACTACTACTGTCAAGGACAGATGCGGTGGGGCTGGCTGTGGCATGGATAGCTGGGTAGGAATGTAATATTGTTCCATAATACCCAATCATTTCAACTATCAGTTCCCTTAAACTTTCAACACATACCCGTTAGGTGGAAAAAACTGCCAACACATCATAAAACTGCTGCTGCAAGCTCTCAAACCCTGCTGATGGAAATATGTCAGGGGATGAAGGCTCTTCCCTGCAATATCTGAAAGGCACATTCCACTGTTTGGCTTCCAAGGAGGAAACCTGTGTGGTCTTGAAGGCTTGTCAGCTTTGACCTCTAAATTTGTCCAATAAATGGAATCAAATTATTTACTTGGTCTGCAGGTTTGAGACATCAAACACAGCAGAGGAAAGCTCAGGGCCACGTCTCCTGAAATTGCCCACTGTAAATTCTGTCCACAAGCAGGTGGAGAATAATTACTTGAGGGTTTTCCCCCGTTTGCCTCCAAAGGTTATTTATGATTGTGAAAAACATCTTTATAAAGCAACTGCCTACATAGGAGTAAGGATTAAATGGAGCCCTCAGAGTATACATTCTTAATATTTCCCATCACAGAAAAATGAACCACAGTGTAACAGTTTTGCTTTTTTATTTTTCATGGTTTCTTTGACTCCGCTGTGCTTCAGCGTGACCAGCCCTCCTGCACCCTTTCCCTGCTCAGCACTTACTCTCCCACATGCATAAAAGGAAAACCATCTTGTAACTTTTCTGAAGTGAAGCCAAAAAAACCTTGTTTGATCCTAGGGAGTCATCTTCCCTGCTCTGTTCTCCTGCAGTCTCCTTAAACTGTAGCTGTGGTGAGACCTGTAGCACTTGCAATTCATCTGTGGGAGCACGGTTCAGCTTTGTTAGACACTGACCTGAGCACGTGCGTTACTTGCTCCGTCCATCTCTTCAGCTGCTCCTGTCTCTGGAGACAGGCATGTGCTGAATGAAGCTTATTACTGTGAATAGTGGGAAATACTTGTTGCAAAACTAAGACTTAAAGCTTGTAAGAAAGCCTTTGTATTCCAGAACAATAGAGGAAAGGACGAAGATTGAGACTTGCTTAGGTTTCTCTGAGATTTATCCCTGTACTAACCGCTTGTTTGAGACTACAGATCTATCATTTGAGTTACCAGTTACTCTTGCTTCTTTTTAAAGCCTGCTTCACAGGTATTCTTGCTTTCTGACGGTAGCTACTCAGAAACATATGTTCTCATTTACATCACAGCAATACAGGAAACATGTCGTGTTTCACCATTCAGATGAGTTCCCTGACAGGCAGACGGCTCTGGGATGGCATAGGGCACCTATAGCAACTTTAAGACTGCATCTACTGGAACTTGCAAGGAAAAAGGCAGAATATGCCAAAATGTTTCCAGGGCCCTTGTCCTGGTGAATTCCCATCTACACCAAATGGCATTAGATCCTTAATGGCTTGGTGTAGTCAAGACTCTAATCACACTCCTCATTCAATGAGTTGCCTGTACAGAAGTCAATCAACTGGTGACAGGTCCCAGTAATTTTATTTCAAATATTCTCAGCCATAATTGTTCATTTGCAACTTGCAGAGGAAAGAAAAGCAATTACACCAACCTCTCATCATCTTCACCCCATCCCCAGGCTCCATGCAAGTTTACTTTCTCCCTTTCACTTTCAAATTTAAAAGAAAACACTGCCTCTGCTCTGTTCCCGTTGCCCCTTTGGCAATGGGAGTTGGCATGAGCTAGCACACCTGGTTTTGCAGCATAGTTAAGTATCTGGCTCTTCCATGTTAATATGTTTGGTTCTTTTCCTCCTTTAGAGGCATCAGATTCGACTGCAGCTTGTATCCTTGGCAGTCTCGTGCATCTTCCCCGAGCGTTTGGTATCAATGAGCCCACAGCAGAGCAGGAAGGCTCCCAGCTCCTCCTCGCTGCCAGATCCGGGGAACAGGGCTTCTTCCATGCTCAGACTCTTGCACCCTCTGGTTGTGGGGAGTATATGGCAAAGCAAGCCAGAGCGGGTAGGGTCAGCAGCTGCTCTGAGTGAAATCCAAGTGTACAACAAATAGCAGGTAGAGCTTCCAAAGTAGAGAAGTTACAAAAAAGGTGCCGGGGGGTGGTAGGGCAGGGTAACTCACAGTCTGTGCTCCTTGAAGGGAGCT
Source organism: Ibycter americanus (assembly GCA_035590275.1). Classification (NCBI taxonomy): domain Eukaryota; kingdom Metazoa; phylum Chordata; class Aves; order Falconiformes; family Falconidae; genus Ibycter; species Ibycter americanus. The sequence goes on along the minus strand of JAVJGI010000038.1, from coordinate 5,889,388 downwards.
CCCTGCGCAGAGGTAGGGAGGCCTCTTGCCCTGTTGTTTTCGGCAGGGATCCTCTCAGACCAAACCAGTGTGAAAATAAACACATGGGAGCACAATAGGGCATTGGACTTTTCATTCGGTTATGACTTCTGGAAAAAAAATAAATATTGAGACTTTAAGATATTTCTTTCCAGGTTTGGTTTTGGCATTTCCCCCTTGTTCTCCTCGTTCATCACTAAAGAAGTAAAACCAAAAAATAAGCAGAAAAAGGAAAAGATGGAAAATAGAGAAGCAGAGGAAGAAAACCATTTTCCAGGAGATTTAATTCTGTCTTTGCAAAAGGGAACAATTCCATGAAAAATATTTGCTTCTTTAAAAGAAGGAAGTTTTTGAGGAGAAATTATCTGTACATGTTTGGTGGTGGTTTACTTTTTTGCTCGGCTTTACTTGATTGCTTCAGAAGTACCGTTCACTTAAGACACCACTGAAAAGAACCAACAAGCTGTAACCTGCTCTCCTGCACTGTTACTTCTAGGTGCCAGGTCCATGTTTCAACACAGCGCTTGGGGCTTATAAAAGGATGCTGGTGACACATCACATTAGCTTTGTGTTTCCCACCGATGTTTATGGGATGGCAAACTAAGGCTGAGTTTAAGAGCATGCCTACAGGTGCTGAGAGATTGGAAAGGATCTTTTTGCCTTTCCAGTAAAGTAGAAAATTGGAAACCTCACTGTTTCTTCCATAGTGTTTTTCATTTTGCTGTTTCAGACCCTCACGTTCTTGGAGGTATGAAGTATTAAGCAGCTAAATCCTGATGCGTTAAACCAGGAAAAAGAAGGAAGCCAACCTTTAACTGTAATAAGACAGTTGCTCCTGCTGTTTCAGAAAACAGAAAAATAGCCCCAAACAGTGTTCATGTGATGCAGATTTGTGTTGGGGTGGGGGGAAGGGGAAAGAAGTGACTCTTGATAAGAACAACTGAAAAAGTACATAAATTTGAGCATGAAAAAGATGCCTAGTTTAAAGCCATTGATGGTGTGGGTGTCTGGATGCAATTGTGTTGCTGAAGTGAGCTGATATGGACACAAAGCTCCTGGAGAAGACAATGAGATGTCTCCGTGCTGAGATATCTTCTCTTACTAGATGATGTGCTTGTGTATATTAATTTTTGTGTAAAAACTGCACTCTCTACCAACATAGCTGCATATGTAGCCAACAGGATATCTGTGCGGGGACTGAAGTACAGCAGGGTAAGGAGGAGACTCATCAACTACTGCCCCATCTCTGCTAAGGCTTTCTGGAGGGGCTGTCATAAGGGAAGGGCTTAAATAACCTTCAGACAAAATAATTAAAGATTGATTAGACCTTAATTGTAGAACAGTATCCCAAGGCTCTAAAGGTAACAGGCCTTTTCTCTCCTCTGCCTTTGAAGATCAGACAGAATGGCTGTGTTTTAATTACTGGAAGGTTACCTGCATTTTCTGCGTCTGTAAGAGGTTGAAAACTGAAATTTGGAGTAATTCTTGAATTTCTGCTGTAGAACATAACCATATGCTCTTATGTTTTGGCTTGGTCTTTAGATCTGGATTTATAAACAGCAGCATTGGAAGATGAATGAAATACAAGCTTTGGATGTCAATTTATCTCCTCCTGTATTTGTAACAGTTCTGCACCAACACGTGGCTCCCTGCCTGGTGTTTGTGAGTAACCCTGAAAGCCAAACTGCTTTGCGCATGGTGCAATGGATAAGCGTGTGAGAGAACCTCCACGAACCACACGTGGGTAATTGATCAGACCAACAGATGATCTTAACACAGTGTTTTAGCTGGGGTAGCTCAGATTCATTGCTCGCAGTGAGTTTCAGCTGTGAAGTCTGTCTAACTCTTACTGAACAAAGATATTTGTGCCAAGATGCAGGTTCCAGACCTGCACGCTGCAGACCCACCAGGCAAAACAGACTATGCAGTCACAGGTCACTTCAGAATTAAAACTCTCTGCGCACACTTGGGTCTGCATGCTTGGTTTGATAGCAAGGCAGTATGTTCCATCCTTTTGACAAGACCAATGCAACAGTAATTTAAAAATAAACCTTTTATGCTGATGTATGTGGCTCAAAGCCACCAGAGCACTGCTAAGGAGTATATTTTTCAGTTTTATTTTTGTTTATTTTAGTTTGCAAAAAAATAAAAGAAGGCAGGGAGAGGGAGGCGTGAAGAAAGTCTCGGCATCTACCCTCACAGGTAATGAACTTCTAAGTAGAAAGGATGAGATTTCTGTCTTCCCTGAATTTTAATGCCTTGCTGCCCTTCTAATGCACTGGAAGAAACATTTGGCATTGTTTTAGCTTCTTGGTCTGTGGAGGTCTCTGCCTTTCCGTATGCAGCTGCATTTTAAGAGCCCTATTTGCCTGTTCCCAGGCCAGAGTCTTGCTTGCTGCATGCTCTCAACAAAATGAAATAACTGATGGCACACGTTCAGGGCTAAGGAGGGAACGTATCAGGAAGCTGTTATAACTGAATCATAGATACAAATACATGTCTATAGAGATATGTGTAGTTATGCTATAAAAATGTACAGAGAAACATTGCACAGGGTGGAAAATTAGATTACTCAGAAACCTATTTCCTGGAAAATATGGAGGTAATATTCCTCCCTCTGTTCTGTAGTTTAGAGCAGTACTAAAAAGTAACTTTCGACAATAGCAGGCATTTTAAAGAATCTGATAACTTTTGTGGGTGGGAGGGACAGAGGACAATTTGTTTTCCAGGGAATCTGTGGGCTACAGGCACAATATTTTTTTTAAAGAACTAGGAAAGCCATAAACAGTGAAGCCAAGCCTCCTTGGCCCACTGTGGGCATCCATCGGCAGCTGCATGAACTGTAAGTCACCAGTATGTCTGAGGAAGATAAGTTATATTGTAAACAATGGGAGACCCAGGCCCAAAAATTACATGAAACCCCCACCTGCAGGAGGAGGAGCCAGTATCTTAGTTATTGTACCGAAATGAAATGCACTGCCTGCTCTTTTTTTTTTTTTCCTGAAAGTTGTTGGGTTTTAGTTTCATTCCTGTTACCTGGCTCAAACAAGCCATTCCTGGGAAGTTCTGTCAATGTGCGAGTAGATGAAGCGAATATTAGATTTCACAATTCAGGAAGCAAAGCGGCACGAAGGCAGTGCTGCAGCTGGCAGGCTGATGCTTGAGCGTGACAGCGCGTTAATAAGCAGCGTGGTGCAATGTGCGAGGCTGCTCTCAGGGTAGCAGCTCAGCCTGACTTCTACCATCTTCATACTTAGGGCACGGATGGGAACGCTGCTGGCAGGTCTGACATTACTTGCACATACCGTTGTCTCCTGGTTCGTGCAATTAATCTATTTGTGATTCCCTGCAGGCTGGGTTTTGTTTCCTGCAGTGACATTTTTGTTACTTTTAGCACGTGCCAGCATGTTTGTTTTTAAGAGGAATGCGGCGAGCTGTGCAGCCATGCCTGTGCCCTTTCTGCCCCAGTTTCTAAAGAACAGATTTGGGCACAAACATCTTTCAGACCCCTCATCTTGGATTTGCTCTCTTGGTGGGGCACAGGCTTGGGGGGAGATAGTAAGCTTTCCTTTGCCGTTCTGTGCAAAGGGGGTGTGCCAGTCTTCAGTGAAAAACTACCTGCTTTGGTAAAAAATGTTTATCCCTCAGCTTGCATGAGACAATTATTCGATAAAGCAGAGTTATGTAGTACTTGTGCTGTCTTGATTGTTTTCTGGGAAACTTAAGGTTTCTTGTGAAATGGCGTGCACTGCTGCACTGGGATTATGCAATTGCTGCTAATGAGTACGTAGGTGTTCATGGGGCAAAAATACCAGCAGCTGTTCTAACTCTGTCCTTATAAAGCTACAAGTGCTGACAAAGCTGGGATTCAAAATGTAGTAGTGAAAACATTTAGTTTGGATAAGTATTCTTGGAATTCTGGAGGCTTTTTCATAATGTTCTAGCCTTTTCTGATTTTTTTTTCCTAAATGCATCTACTGATAATGTTAAGGAGTCAGGATGTGATTTTTTTTTTTTTATGATTTGAGTGAAGCTGAAAATACCAAGAAATGTGTTTTCTGGTTTGGGTTCTTTTTGTGTTTTTACTGAGTAGAAGTAGGAAGCAACTCTTTAAAAGTTTCTGCAGCCGTTGACTACGCATCTGCTTGCGACTCCATGCTGGGGAAAAGCCTCTCCTAGCATTTGATGTGTGCCATTAAGAGAGATCCTTGGAGAAGTGACTGTGTTGAGGACAGGCTTAGCAACACAGGTCCTGGTTCGACCCACTTCCCGCTTTAACCCCTTCCCTGTGACCTTGGTGCTCACCCCCAGCACCTGCTCCCTGCCGAGCTCGCTTTGTGGGTTGCGCGCTCCCGGTGCTCGCTGCCTCGGTGGGTCAGAGACAGACCTTGCTGTAAGCTGGCTCCTCGGAGCTGTTCCAGCACGCCGAGCTGCAAGGCTTTGTCAACTCATTCCTGGCCTTTTGTCTGCAGCTCAGAGTGCAGCTTGTGAGTAACCTGAGCCCTTCCCTTTCCCCGACATGAAGGTACACGCTGGCTTATCTGAGCAGCAATTCCAGCCTGGGCCAAGGACACGCCTTTGGGAACGCTCAACGCTCCTTTCTTTAGTCTTATTCAGCTTTGCATTGCCCCGACTTGTTCTGCGATGCTCTCTAGGCTAACCGTGCATCTGTGCGCGAACCCTGCGTGTGAGCTTTCTCTGCTCGGTAATGCCCGTTCAAATCCAAAGAAAATGACTTGGCCTTTGAGCGTAGCCACGCTTCGGTTGGTGTGCCACCTATGGTGGCTTCTGAAAAGCTGGGACGATCCAGACGCTGCCGTGGGTAACTTGCACTCATGTGTGTGGACTCTGGCTTTAGCTGGGTGTGTTAAAGTAACACCCAGATTCTTTTAGATGGTGTTTAAATAAATAGTATCTAATTTGAGGCTTCATTCTTCTGACCAAGTCAAGTACTGGCAGCATTTAGGAACATGCACACGGAGACTGGCAGCTGTATAACGCGGTCTGAAATGTGAAGCTTGCTGTCTTGAAGGGGAAAAACAACAGTTTCCACTTCTGTACGCGACATCTCCAAAGGCAAAACCACCTTCTTGGGGGATGTCTTTGAAACTGTACTCAAACCCCATACAGTACCCCACCTGAAAACACAAGGAAGAGGCGAAGCGCAGCTGGAGGCTGTACTGCAGGGTCAAAGGCAGCAGGTTCCCGAGGGCTCGGGGTGACCTGGCAAGCTGGGGCTGTCAAAGGGAGCCCCTGCAGCTCCCCTCCCCCCTTCCCACATGTGGGAACAATGGCACCGTTCTGTTCAGAGCCATATATTAAAATAAGAGATGGATAATTTTAATTGTTCTGCATAATAGCTGATGCTCTGATCTTTATGTAGATTGGGGGGAACAGAGGAGTACTCGTGTATGTGTGGCTTTGGTTGAGCAGAAGATGAAAGGGTTCAGGGAAGTATTTAAAATATATGCCTCAGCTTTGCTGGAAGTCACAGGAGCTGAGGCCTAGCCAACGTTAATAATACTTATTTCATTATTTTGGGTTAGAAGCGTGATGTTTTTACCAGAGCAGTTACTTGGACGCATCCCCACGGGTGGCGAGTCGCAAGCCTGCCTTGCTGCAGTGGGGCTCCGGCTTGATGAAAACGAGTTGTGTTAGAAACAGCATCAGTGGAACACCAGACCTGCGCACAGGCTTCACTGGTGTCAGACTGGGGTAGCTGGGGCGATAAAGAAACCCTGTTGGCAAGATCGGCAGCACGTGGTTTAAGTTGCATACATCTCAGTGCTTTGCTGAATCAGGACGGCTCGTGTGCGTTACTAACAGCTAAAGTGCCGCTGTGCTGGCTGGCTCCTGTTTTAGCTTTTCCCTGTGTCTTCTGCCGCTCCCAGTGTGGGATGCATAGCTTCAGGCCATATTCACTTGATGAACAATGTCTACCTCAGTAACTTTGACCACACCTTGGGGAAAAAAAAAAATTAAGAACTGCAAGGTACTCTGCTTGCAAATGATGGGCTGTTACTACCTTCCAGCATCACACAAGCAAAAGACATAAAACAGATGCTATGTACTAATATTCTTCTCTTGCATTATTTACTGTTGCAATGTGTATTCCCATGCTCTCCTGTCTAAGGTGACATCCTCAGCCCCGGGTTTTTGATGGCGATGATTATAATGAGACAAAGGAAGAGAGGCAGCTCACGTTTGATTTGGATCCCTTTGCCTTTTTAAAAATCGAGGATTTCTAACTCTCAGCAAAATCCCTACCACATGAGACCACACTTTACATTTTGCTTGTTTGCAGACCTGATGTACAGGGTCTTTATGCAGAATCCCAGTATGCCATTGTTCTGGTAATGATTGAGTGAGACGTTAGCTTGCCTTTCCTGATGCTATCTTGTATTTTCATGTTCTGAGAGGGTATTTTTTGATGTGTACAAAACCAATGTTAAATATAGGTATAGGTGCTACTTTAGGGAATCTGTCTCATTCAGACAAGAATGAAAGCCATTTCACATTTCAAAAGTCTTTTTTTATTTTTTTTTTTTATTTCATTTTATGAATGGTGAAAAAGTCTGCACTAACTGCTGTAAAGATACAAATGATTTATCTTGACTTGGGACGGACAGAAGGTAATTTTGCAGAGGTTATAGCTGTTCCCAGAAGAAAACCAAGACTCATTCCCCCCATCCCACTGAGAAAAAATGCAGAATTCTTCCTTAGCCCCTGCAAAGCTGAGCCAGAGTACCCAGGGGCTGAGCTTAAAAGCGATGAATAGTATTCACACCCAAACCCGTGCTTCCTCTGCATTAGCTATGCTTTTTCTCAGGAGGGCTGTGTAGGCAAGACTCTGAAATGGGAGACTCTGCCGCGAATTCAAAGTCTTATGTGCTCTGTCTCCTTTTCCTGCATAAGTTTGCCCACATTAAAAAATAGTCTGGGGCTTAGGGGCAAGGTTTGCTCCTGCTCGGTGCTGGCCGTGCTCCTGGCAGCCTGTCCGCGTTCTGGCAAAGGGGGAACGCTCCGGCTGCCTGCAGGGAGCTGTGCCGGGGCCGTGCCCTGGGACCACGCGCCATGCCGGGGGATAACCTGCTTGCAAGGATGTTCTCAAGGCACCTCTTGGAAAACAGTTCAGAGACGATCTACACAGTGTGACTGTAAGAGGCTGTTGTCACTGGATGAGCATGGGTTCTTGTCATGTCACCTTCTTGTCTGTGTGTGCCAGGGCTGGGTGGCTGCAGTTTTTACACCACTCTGCTCTATTTAAACTCCTTTATCTGAATGCATTTTGATGGAGTTATTCCAGATTTCTACCAGAACAAGGAAGTAGAAAGTCACACTGAAACTCTGCAAGTATTTCCATACCCTGCCTTTGCCTGAGGCTTTTCATGGCTGAATGTGGTGTTGGCTGGGAGTATGTCAGGTAGCATCTCCAGCTGGAGAAAGTCGAGGCAGGCTCAGGGTGGGATGTGGTCTCTGCTTGGGGCTGTCAGGCTCTTGGCAAGGGTTTAGACCTGATCAGGGAGGGTTTCTGCAGCAGGACCCAGCTGTGTGCCCTCCCTGGATCATACTTTGTTGCCCATGAGCTCTTGGGTGGAGTGATGGCTCCTTTACTGCTCATCTCACCTGACTTGAACAAGTGACATTCCTGTGTCAGGAGGTGTCTGCCTGGGTTCAGAGAAAAAGCCTCCCTAGTACCATATCAGTGCCTTGTGCCCTGGCACCATGTCACCTGTCTCTAAGCCAGGTCAGCGGCTCGAGAAGACCTGCTGCACACAACTATTTGCAGGTGACATAACGGGGTCCTTGGCTGGTCGTTGACTTCATTACGACTTTAGAGCATCTGCCACCAGTTTCACAAGACTTCCCCTTTTCAAACAAACCTGAATACAAGCTCTGCAGGTCCGCAACTTGTGCTTTGCAGCAGCTGCCCTTTGCTAGGCATCCAGCAACACTCAATACCACAGCTAAATTCTCATCCGCTTTGAATTTATTTCTTTTTTATCTAGGCAGCCAACATGAAGCAACTTGCTTCATCAATGTATTGCTCTGGAATTACTGTAGCAAAGGCATCAGGCAGCTGGGGCGGTCTGACATCAGTCAATGTCTTACGGGTATATTCAGTTTCTCAATCACATGCAAACCCTTCTTTGTCTGTACTTGCAAAACCTCGCAAAGCCACTGACTTTGAGAAGCTGGTATTCCCTCCTGCTACAAAGCTAAAATAAACTAGTCTCGTCGGATCCCACGTTTGTTATTTACAGTTTGTTCACTCTTTGCATAGTGCTGCATCTGCCTGGAAGCGTGCAGTGAGCTGGGTCTGCTTTTGGGGGCTCACGGAAGAGCCCCGCGCCAGGCTGCGGGTCAGACGCCGGCATCCCTGAGATGGTGGAGCAGCGTCTGACAGCACCTGCCGGGGCTCAGGTGACTGTTCTGAAAGACAGAGCAGAACCCAACACGCACGTGCCTTACACTCAGATCTCATCGACATCACAGGAAGGGTGTCCATGATGTGCAGGCGACATATTGCAGATAAACAGCAGCTCTTCCTTAGGGGACAGTCTGTGCCCGTGGCTGGCCTTGTTTATTATCTGGTGACTCTCTTAGGAGTATTATGTGAGTTGTCAAGGAGCAGCAGTGTGGTCTCATCTTTGCTCTGTGTCTGTTCCGAGAAAAGTCTGGTAAGGGAATAAGAGATACTGCTATTTGTGTCTCTGCTGTTCATTTATTGCTGTTGCCAGCGTCAACACATAAAACCATTTGGTATGTGCATGTGTCTTTGGAGGCAGCGGGCAGCCAGGCAGGTTCCTAAGGTTAAGAGTAGGCACACAGACCTGAGGGAAACAATCCTTTTGAGTTCTGCATGTATCCAAATACATAAGTAAAAGGTTGGTCCAATAGGTGTTAGTGAAGGAATAAATATCAGTACTGAAAACCCCACCAACAAAAAAAACCAACCAGTATTTTCAGGTTTAGATATACACTTAAAAAAAAAACCAGCCCTGATGGATAGTGTCATCTGTTACCCCAAAGACAGCACAGTCCGTGGGCTGATAGGAGGTAGTCCGGGAGGTCTGTTTTTCCTCCCCAGTTCTATGAGTGGAGAATGTTTTAAGGGGTTCATGCTCATTTGTATTTTAAAGCTTCTTATTCTGAAGTGCAAGACCAGGGGCTACATCTTCAGCTGGCATAAATCTGCCTGGCTGCATGGAGATAAACTGATTTACGCTGGCTGAAGATCTGGCCCTGGATGTAAGAAATGGAAGCAGGTGGATGTAATTTCTCTAAATTTCCACTCAAGCTGCACACGCCTGGAGCACCAGAAATTGAACGGCACTTTCCCTAAGAGTAAAAAAGTTATTAGCTTCATATTTGTGTTAGTGCTTCGCTGCCCTCCCTCTTGACTTGATCATCACATGTAGCCGCAGGCTGTCTCTGGCAATGACTTTGTCTCCCCAATAAAATTAAAAATCACTTTTGTTTCATATCTTTTTAATAAGACGTGTCCTTTTTAATAAAGGACTCTGCTCTTTAACGGGTGATGCGCTGATGAACAGCAGGCTCAGACATTATTGCATTTCCCTGATTTGAATTTCTCTTTCTGCATTTCAGCTGTAAAAATAAAGCTAAGTAAAAATCTCCAAAGCCTCTGCACACGCAGCACAAACACAGTTTTGCTACCACTGCTGGGTTGAAATTCATGCCCAGTGTAAATGGATGCATGACTGTTGCGCACTTAGGTGTAAGGAATAGATTTTATTCTTGAACGTACACTATAGGAAAGAAGAGAGGCACAGGTTCAGGAGCATACAGGCCAGGTCCACACCTTTCACCAAAGTTAATGGCATTCTGAGAGCTGAGGATCTCCCCCATCACAAACAATTAATGCCTTTATGCATATATGCTTGTAAAGGAAATAAAGACAAGGCACAGTGACGTGCAGGACAGAAGGAAATATTTCAGTGGCCACTGGCTGTGTGCACAGAAATACACACACAGGCACACGCAGCTGCTCACCATTATTCGCTTTTATTTTGTGGGATAAATGAAGTCTGGATCTATTTCCTTGATTTTTTTCCCCTCCCTTGTTCAGAATTCTTTCACCTGCAGTAAAGTGCTCATCCTGCAGCAAAATCGGAGTGAGCCCTTGGGTAGGACAGTCTCAGGGTTTAGCTGTTACACCGCAGCTGATATTGCTCCAGCTGTTGTAACATCCCCGGGTATTTACAGTGGTTTATATCCCCGCCGTGGGTCACAGCTTTGGGCTGAGGCGGCCAGTGAGGCTCTCGGAGCAGCAGCACACCAGGAACACAAAGATACTCTGGTGGGGTTCGTTCTGTGTTTAATGCCCGGGCGGTTTGCACAGCTAGTCTCAAATCCTTGGTGCTGTCAGGCAGAAGACTGATGCAGGCAGTGAAAAATACCCCCTGCTTCCCAGCGCCTTCCCACCAACGGGAGTGGAGCCGGGACCATTTGACAAAGTTTTCAGCAAAGTTTTCTCTTATCCCTTGATACGAGAAGTCCAGTTCAATGAGTTGAAGAGCTCTTCATGACCTGAAAGTAATGAAAAGGATCGAATCCCTGGAGGCTCAGCCCTCAGTGCATCCACAGACATGCAAGGCTAAAAAGTTGGGGTGGAATTAAGTAATTTCTTTGTCTTTTAGCATAATATTGAATTATATTTCATACGTTTTCCTTTAAAAAAAATGAGAGCAAAGAACATCAAAAGAAAATTTAAATGATTTTTGTTTAAAAAAAAAGATCGTTGATTTGATTTGTAAAATCTTGTCCAGAAATTTTTACAGATTCTATTTGATTTTATTAGAAAATCATTTCAGTGATGTTGAAATTAATTTGCAACCCATTTGATGCTATTAAATTATACTGGGAACAGCTTTGGTTAAAATCACACAATCTGTTCCTTGGCACAAAAGTAAATAGACTGTATCTCTAGCCCCAGAAAAAAAGACAAAGGTTAAATTCCAGGGATTTGCTGAGTATTAATTTTGTTCAAATAATTTATGCAGATTTCCTGCCTCTGAATTGTTCCCAGTTTGAAGAATCAAACAAAAGCAAATTCCTCTCTATGTTTAGCATCCTATATTGATTCATTTATCCTTGGGATCTTTTCAAACGCAGACCTGAAGTAACTTTATGAGCCAGATTTTTTTTTCCAAAAGTGAACAAGCAAGACAATTAAACCTGAGGAGTTCAGGAGGCTTTGGAAACTGCCTTTATAATCTGTCCCGTAACGTGCGTAATCTGGATTTCCAGAGCACGATACTTTCAGGTGGTCGGCACCCGTCTGCCTGGAGGTGGATATTTGCAGAGGCCCATAGTCTGTATTGGGCTGGGATGTTGTGAGGTGCTGAACAAAGGTGTGCAGCCGTTCCTGCTCCAGCTGTGCAAAACTGAGTTGATAGGAAATACGTGAAAATAATCATCCCATTAATAGAAGGAAATAGGGCCAAAGGGGACCTTA
>JAVJGI010000038.1:5843461-5877788 GCA_035590275.1 Ibycter americanus | reverse complement strand
ATTTTTTTTTCCAAAAGTGAACAAGCAAGACAATTAAACCTGAGGAGTTCAGGAGGCTTTGGAAACTGCCTTTATAACCTGTCCTGTAATGTGCGTAATCTGGATTTCCAGAGCATGATACTTTCAGGTGGTCGGCACCCGTCTGCCTGGAGGTGGATATTTGCAGAGACCCATAGTCTGTATTGGGCTGGGATGTTGTGAGGTGCTGAACAAAGGTGTGCAGCAGTTCCTGCTCCAGCTGCGCAAAACTGAGTTGATAGGAAATACGTGAAAATAATCATCCCATTAATAGAAGGAAATAGGGCCAAAGGGGACCTTAGCCTTAGCAGATTACAAAATAAAATATAAAAATAAGAAAAGACGGACTTTGGGCACACGTGGCTCTCCCAAGCTTTCCTTTCCAAAGCCATGCTCTTGGATTCAGGGCAGTGCACCAGGAGATGCGCATCTTTGGGACAGGGATTTTCTGTCTCCCACAGTGGATTCTGTGCACAGGGATAGATTTATTCACCTCTTGAGGCAAACGAGGACAAACGCCAGCACTGTCAGATGGTGTCTGGGTGTAGGTCACTCCAGAGTCTGGTTCCCTTTCCTCTTACATGGGTGTAAATGGAAGTAATGAAGATGACAGTGTCAGGCTGTAACACTGTTGAGTTTCTGCTGTGTTTGGGTGTATGTTCCCATCAACCCAGTCTGCCTTCCTCCATCTCTTCAGGGGGAACAGGGAAAATGGGATACGGTGGAAGGATTCATGCAGATTTTTATTTTCTTAATCCTGTAAATTACATGTGGTTTTCTTTAAACTGTATTGAGAAAACTAACTCTGATACCCTCCTGCTAAAAAAAGCAGATGGGGCAAAGGCTGAGAGCATCATCGCCCTGTTCCCTTCAGTTACCACCGCTTGCAGGTTGGATGATTTCGCCAGGAGCAGACAGCCCAATGGGCCGGCTGACACCCCCCCAGCTTTGAATTTGGAGGGGCTTGAACCCTTCAAAAGTGAGCTCTGTGCCACCACTGCTCCTCCAGCCCGGAGAAGTCTGCAAGTGATAAAACCTTCCTTTAATTAAACCAGAACCTCCAGCTCTGCTGCTACTCGTGTGCTGTGGTTTGTGGGGTTTTCCAGCGCAGAAAGTGTAACTGTGGGCTATGTTTTCAGGGATGGTAGAGCAAAGACGATACAGTTGCAGGCTTTTTGCATACTTCTAATCCTCAGGCTTTTCTGCACCGGTTACTTGCTGCACAAGTTACAACAACGCCGGGCTCTCCTCTGCCCAAATCCACCCCAGGAGCTGCTGGCTTCCAGGGAAGATGCTGCTGCTACGGGGGGCTCTGGCCAGCTTCTGCTCCCTGGTGCCACGGGCTGCCTTTACAGGAGTGCTCAACTGTTTGAAAATGCATGAGTGCAGCAAGTAAAGTGTAAACCAGGAAATATCCAAAAATAACTATCGGTGACTCCCAACAGATTGTCTTCTTATCAGCCCCCTGTGGCAAGTTTGGCAGTGCCATGAAAACGGATTGTGGTGGCATCTTCACATTAATTCAAACAAAATATGGTACAGTTGGTGTTGACCTGTTGAATGTCAGCGGATATCACATTCAAATGCCCATCCTGCACCCAAATATTACATCTGAAAAGTTCTTAATAGTCAGACTAGTCCGGGCTTTGCAGCACTCACTCTTCCTTTGTTCTGGGCACGCAAATTAATAGATGAAGCACCTGAGCACTGGGCTGTGTTGGGACACAAACGTGAAAACCAAGGCTAAAGGTGGCTATGCTGCAGCACAGAGATGTGGGAAAGGCTGCCTACACAGCAGAAACACTGTTTGCATTGAATGTGCAAATGATCCTAAATCAACCCTTGCAATTACAGAGCTCTGAACCCAAAACATGCTGATATTTTAAAAGGATTGTAGTGTCGGGCTTTCCAGGGCATGGTGGGCAGGTGGAAGGTCATTTTACATGTTCCCATGTCCAGGCAAAAACTCTGTTGTCCTGCTTAAGCCTTGTGGACTTGGTTGTCTCGGGCTGTAGGCAGAACTCACTGCCAAAATGAGCTGTACCCCTGGGGTGTTCGGCAGCTCCCTGAGCAGCACTGGCTGGGGGAACTGAGTAGTAAGTAAAGGCGCAATTTAGCACTGGGTACAGAGAGCTGCTGGATCATCTCTCCAGCCGAGTGCTACCACCTCTGTTGTTGAAGCCTCTGCTGAGTTTTAAAAGGGGAGACAATCTGTCTTTATCATGAACTAGGGCAACTAAATAGGAAGACAGATTAACATTGATTTTTAAATTTCTGTTGAAATTTAAAATGTTATGGGCATTCATCTTCTGGGGTAGCCTATGGTCTTTCTGTCACGGCTTTTCATGTTCTCCCTCCCACTATTTTTCTTTTTCTGTGTTGGAGCAATGATGGAGAGGAGCGGATTCCAGGTGTGTGAGCCATGCGACGTTTACTGGTTGAGGTTCAGAAATTCCTACCCTGGGGTGGAGGGGGAAGTTAGAGGGAGGAGAAGAAAAAGAAGAGAAATGAGAAAATAAAGTAGGCTCCACCACCTGCCATGTAATGATCGGTTCTGGAGATAAGGCTGTTTTAAGGTGCATTCCAGACATATGGGTCCTGCCCAGACACAGCACAAAAGAAAAGGGAGACTTAAAACAACAGCCAGCTCCTCCTCCCCCCAGATCAGGTGTGCACACACATAAGAGAATAGCTAACCCTCATAAAAACCTCTCTCATTGCTGATGTTTTCTTATAGCTTTAATTCAAAGCCCACTTTAAGCACACAGGCACATGCAGCCCCTCTGATCAAGTTGACGCCTGTCGCTGGGGGTTAAATGCAGGGGATCCGAAGCCAATCCAAATAGAACATCACCCCGGAGAAGCTGCTGGCAAGTGCTGCATGAGGACTGAAAAATGCCCCATCCCCTTCAGTGATACTTGCAAGGAGACTTGTCGTCTTTGTCAGAAAATGAAATTAAAAACAATTGCACGTTTCTCCCTTGAAACGGAAAGATTCCCTACAGGTATCCTGGATGTATGTGCGTGTCTCAAAATTAAAGCAGGATTAGATTTTAACGTTACACCTCATGCAGCAATTATGAAAACACGGGGCCTAATCCTGTTCTGTGCTGCTGAGGCTCCTCTGCAGTTGTGTGAGGTTGCAGTTTTGTAAGAAGGGGCAGAGGCATGAGCTGTAGGGCTGGGAGCATCGGAAGAACGGTGGGATATGTCTTCATGAGGCAGTGCTAACCTCTCTGTAATTAGTCTTCCCCCATGTTATCTTTATGCTCCTGTGATTGTGAGCTGTTCACATTGGGGACAAGAATAAGGCCTTATATTTTCTCGAGATGCACTATAAATTTACATCTTGGGGGTATGCGGCATGTCTCTCTCGGTGACAAGGGTAATATAATGTTGCTAATTCACTGGGACTTGCCCTAACGAAAACTGAAGGAAGAACAACGGGTAATTGTAACAACATCTTAGGAAAATGCCAGCGTGATAAAAGTGGAATCACCCAGTAAAAATATGTCGTAAAGCTCCTAAATTTCAGCCTCGCTTGTCATGCTATTTCTAAGCAAATTTGCTCTCTGTTGGACTGTAAAAATGAAGTGGCAGGCACTGGCTTTTGATGCAAAAAGAGGAATATAACTTTGTGAGACAGAAGCTTTATCCTGAATCTTAGAGAGATTTCTGGGTTTTGTAGGGGGGTGGTTTCTTTTGGAAAGGCAGCTATTTTTAGAAAGTAAGCCAATTACTACTTTAATCACTTTCAGTTGTCTCTATAATTAATATTGGTGTGAATTTTAATAAGTGCAGTAAGAACAACTTGTAAGATGGTGCACTGTGCTTATGTAAGTGATAAACTAGGGGAAAGTATCTAAACGGTGCCATAATCTCATTTCTGTTTTTTTGCTGTAGTTATGGTAAATGTGCCTTGGTGAATTACAGCAAAAAGTATTTAATTTATATTTAATCAATGAATTCTTTTTTCTCTTCAGGCTGATTAAAGTTTGACTGTGTTTATATCCATGTTACGAAACAGGGAGGCATGTGGCTGGGTGTGAGTGCGAATGGCAGGCACCAGGCTGCTCCGGAGGGGCACGGCCGGCCACAGGCGCTGAGCATCCCTGCGGAGCCCAGTTCCCTCGCGGCCGTTCCTGAGGCCAGCACACACCTCCTTGCTGAGCTCCATTGTGTCGGTTCTGCTGCTCCAGTAGCGTGGAAATCCCTGTTTATTTTGAAATCTGCATCAGAATTTGTTTGCTTAAACTTCAGGTGGTTGCTTCATCTGTGCTTTGCATGTGTTAGACCTGTTGACTCAAATGGAGGGTGAGAGGAAATGTTAGAGATACTGATGTTTTTTTGTAGAAAATAAGGGTCTTTTTTTTCCCCAGGTTACACCTTTAACATGGGGGGAATTGTTTGGAAAGAATACAGAAGCATTGAGAAGAAACTGAGACAGATGCAGCCACTAATGGTGTATCACTGCATAAATATTCAATACAAAAAATAATGAAACTACGGAACTTAGTAAGGATTAAAATCCCTGACTGTTGCCATTTTATGCTCTGCTCCTGGCATTTCACCCTCAGTAACAGATGATTTCTCTTACAAATAACTTGCTTTAAAATGAAATCCTTGTGAGCTTTCTTGTTCCCTCGAATAAAAGAACTTTGTTTCAGCTGCATCTTCAGGAACCTGCGGTGAAGGAGGCTGAAGGCTCCCCGAGCTGCTGGGCAGTGGTGGGAAGAATATAGAGGAGGTTGCACAGGACCCGAACCTCTCAGAGCAGGCTGAAACATGGTGTAGGTGTGGTGCTCTTAGCCCTTGGCATAAGAGCAAATTTCAGCTGTAGCACATCATTTACTAGGGCTGCTGCTTGGGGAGAGCTAGTGAAGGTGATCACTTTTCTTCACTATAAGGATCAGTTGTCTTGAAATGTTACGAGCGTAGGGCTTTGTAAGAGATTGCATGCTGAGCCCCCCGTTCACAGTCCTTTTCATGCACCGATGTGTCCAGCCAGGCACAGCAGCATGGTGAGCATGATGCTGTCTCTCCTTCCTCGCCTTCTGCTTCACCGTCCGTTTATCCCCAGCCCCACACTGTTGTCTTTCGTGGGGATGGTGTGATCTCAGCATCCTCTGCCTGTGCAGAACCTCAGAGGAAAACCAGTGGCAACAGCAATGTCGCGGCTGCGTTTTGATGTGGAGATGGACGCTCTTCCACACGGTCTGTCTGAAGGGCACAGCTTCCATCCCTGTTCAAGTAAAGAGGGGGGGAAAAAAAATCTTTTTTATTAAAAAGGATGTGACAGGTAGTAATAAATGCTCATGTGAACTGCTGAAGGCAATTCTCTTTATATATATATATAGGTGATGACTTTTCAAATAGTTGTATTCATGAAACTTTAGCTTGATTTCCCTCATCTCCTGGAGCCGTGCTCAATCTGGTGTTGGTTGCCCTGCTCGCTGGAGGCAGAGTAACCAGCCTCGCTGGTGGTGCCACAGTTTGGTAGGCATGTAGTTGTTAACCCCCACTAAATTGCTGCAGGTACCCCACGTGCAGGGCTTTGGTGGCATACAATCATTTATTGTTTGCATTAGAGGAACTCGGAGATGGTGCCTTTCCCTGTGCTGTCACCCGGGCACAGGTCAGAGCCAGCGAGTCGGCTGTGAGGAGGGTGCAGGAGTCACAGTCTGAGACCGAACGACAAATGGTCAGATTGGAAAAGAAAAGAAATACTGGTTTTTTGTTTGAAATACGAGGCTGAGAGCAGGGGATACGACTGCTTGGAAGGCTGTGTGCCTCTATCCACTGAATCTTTCTCTTGTGTTTTTCCAGAAGTGGTTTTTCTTTGCTTTCTCTGCAGTCTCTTATTTGTTCTGACAGCATGTCATACTCCTGTGGGGCAACACTAATTCTGTCCCTGAATTTCCTCTGGACGATTTCCATCCTGTGAGCTCACACCCTGCCAGGTTTGACTTCTGGTGGATGGATCTGTGTGCTTAACTGTGCCATTTTTGCTTATTCCAGAGGTACTTTGCCTCTGCTCATCCCTTCACAGGAAGCCAAAATATCCTTCCAAATTTTAACTCTTGTCTCAATATTCATTCCATCCCTCCCACTCCCATGAGTATTTCAGTAGATCTGGCCAGCGATGGAGATGTTGGAATTTTATTAGGGATAAATGTGAAATTCAAATTAAGGTCAAAATTGAAAATATATCTATAAATATTTGAAAAGGTCTGAGCTGAGGCAGGTTTCTCTTCCCCTTTGGGTCAAAAGCAGTGTTGATGTACAAAGGTATTTTGGCACTTTTGAGCAGACAGTTTTGAACAGCCTTTAAAATATATATTCAAATAAATTCAAAATGGGCTAAAGCCCACAGAAAGGTTAGAATATCTTTTTTAAGTCATTTCCCGAATTTTACTTTCCTTATCTCAATGCATTGTATAGCTTCCTGCCCATTTAGTCCATTTGTATTCAACTCGTGGAAGTTTCCTGATAATTACTTAGCCCCATCTAATTCCCTAAGGTCCCAAAATGCAAAACAATTCTTCACAAGACAGAGATTACTTTTTACAAGCTTTAACAGGAGGGGAAAAAAAAGGCATTAAAATGATGTGATCTAAAGTAGAGTTTCACTGCTGAACCATTTACTACAAGACTTCATTTAGCAGATAGCAGATATTATATAATTGTATGTAAGAGAGTCTGTCCTTGCTCATGCCAATGCCAAATTACCTTCGACATCAACAGGCCAAAGTCATGGAGGTTACGAAGTGACGTTATTTCACTGAATTCAGCATAACCTGTGCAACCTGAGGACCCTACTGTAAGAGCCATATCGCGATGTCAATGAGAAGAAAATCAAACCCAACGTGGTTCTGAATCCATAGGTGTTAGGAAGAGGCATATTTATTTTATCTGTTGAAACACTTGCTCACCTGACATACCTTTCCCCTCATATGTTTGTCACTGGGGCCAGGAATTGCACCCATTTTCCCCAATCAAAAAGCTAAAGTTTGATACTGTTGTACTGACCCTCTTCAATTCCCTTTGTTTCTGTTGCCTTGTCTACCAAATTCATAAAGTGGATTTCCAAGTGGAAAACTTCTCAAGTTTCAGTGAAAGGAATTTTTTTTCTGCAAAAAAAGAAAGAGAAAGCTTATGTACCAATCAGTACTGATGCCATGGCACAACCTGTAAAAATCAATGGATTTATCTCATATTATATAGAGCAGCAATATAGTTAAAGGTAAAATTATGTTAACGCCAGTTTCTGACACAGCACTTCATTCACTGGTGAGTCGCTGTGCAGACATGATGCCAGCCTGTGAGGCCAATGTATCTGCAGGAACTGGAAGGACTGCTGGGGATTTACCTGGAGGGTGATTTACAATTTACTTGTGCTGACAAGCTCGGTGCCAGACCAGGGCTGTGCTGTGGGGCACATGCTGAAACAGGAGATCACTCGCCACCATGAGTAGCGTGCAGAATAAACTGGCTGGATGGCTGGATGACCCCACAGACCTCTGCGGAGTATGTGGAAGGTAGCTCCAAGAGCTTCCCTTTCCCTTGAAAACGCAGAGCAGGACCTAAGGGAATGGGACAGACCTGGTTTTAGGAGAGCCTAAAGGCAAGCTATGTGGATATTGAATTAACGTTGTGACGACGTTTGTCAGGAGCAAGAGGTGAGAAGGGAGAGGGACGTATCCTGGGAGGTTGGAACCCGTGCTGCACATTCTCTGAACCTGTGCCGAGGATCAATGCACCCAAAAGGAGCTTTGGGGCATGATAAGACAGTGCTCTGAAGGTACACCATGTTGTCTGGCTTACACAATATAAAAAAGGGCTCATCTCCAGCTCCTTCAGTCCTCCGGGGTTGTGGAAACCTTCATTTGTCACTGCAGAAAGGAGTCTCAATATTTTATGAAAAAAGCATTTTACCACAGGACTTTGGTGAATATCAGCATAATTTAACTGTGATTTAACGGAACCTTTCATTGACTTTTTAAATTATGCCTCTCCATCACCTACCCTATGGGTTTCCTTGCTTTTCATCTTGCAAATCCCATTACTTATTAATTTCCCCGTAATACATAATAGAGGCAGAAAAGCATATAGCATCCCATTCAGCAATGATTTACAAGTCTCTTAGTTCTGAAGCAACATAAGAAAGAGCAGACATTTTACGAGTTTCCTCTGTGCATGTTTTCTTTGGAAATACATATAAAGCAATGCATATAAACCTAAGGCTTCTTTGGGCATGATCTCATAACTACAGCTATTGCAGCTTTACAGAAGGTGCAATCTGATGAAGATTACAGAAGCACAGTCAGGGCAGAATTAGCGAGGAGATGGTGAGCAAGATTTACCTCATACTCATTATGATAATGGATGTAATATCCATGGAAATGCTGATGGGCTTTGCTTAGAGAGGAAGAACTTCAGGCAAAGAACAAATACACAAAATGGCATTATTTACCCACATTCCCAATCAGGCTTTTGCTAGCCTGTTAATCTTTCTACAGGGGGCCCATGAGAAACTTTGATTCCCTTGGCGTTTGGAGAAAATGACTAGCACATACCATGGATCAGAGGGGCTCATTTAGGAATGAAGAAACTATTACTCATCCTGCTCTGGCATGAATGAGCATCTGGCAGCATATTCCGAAATTCTGTGAAGACAACAGGAGGCAAAAGAGAAAAAAAAATCTAGCTCCAGTACACCTCTTGTCAGCTCAGCAGGCAGCATATGAGAATTGGAAGGAGGTAGTACAAAGACAGATCTGCTGAGCAGAGCCTTTATAAGCTTGCTTTCTGTTTCTATCCATCTACTCTTTTCAGCTTTTTTTTTAGCACAAGCTGGGTATCCTAACAGAATACACTAAGACAAATTCACCCGATTAGCTCTGCACCAGGTTGGTCCTGGAAGTTGTGTTCCAGAAATTTGCAGACTGCAGCAGTTCAAGGAGACAACACTTCTGTTGATGCTCTGGTCCTGTTGAACTGTAGCTGGTGGAGTCCTGGGAGTACTCAGATTTGTTTACGTGTACTTAGACCCCTTATGGTATAGATAATGTACTGGAGAGTGAATGTGCTCTATTCCCAGGAACAGACATGGAACAGTGAGCATCAGGGTAATGAAGTGGTTATTAACATATTTTTTGAGGGGCAAGCCACATCTAGGTCAGTAGGTTATTAAAAATCGAGCAAAGTGTCTCACAGCAGAGAAGCAGAGGGGGCTGTGAAGCATGGGGTGGGAAATAAAGGCTCATTTTATCTTTTAATGGTGGTGTTCCATGATCATTTACAACTGCTGCGTTGTCTCCTCTGCTTCCTTATCCAGGTGCAGAGGTGAAACTTAAGAGTGAGCAACCATTGCACGTGCACATTGGTCTTTCTCCTACAAATTAATATCCAAAGTCAACGTGACCGCTGATGGAAGCTGAGGTTACTCAGGGGGCCAGGACATTGTCCCACCTTGCTGTCCTGCAAGGGCTCTGGCTTGTTCCTCCACAGCTTCCACCTTAAATGAAAATCAGAAGATGCTGCGGTGCTACTCCAGGATTTCTAAGGAGACCCGGCTAACGATAAAGTGCAGGGTTGGGGCCATGTTAGCAGCATATGTGTATTTTATTTCTTTTTGAAAAGCAGCAGAGCTGGAAGCGCTGTGTGCGGGGTGGGAGGGCGGACGGTGGAATGTTCCCGGAGCTGCAGGGACTTGCCTTCGCCACAGGAATGCTCGCAAGACGCAGCATGCTGCCCTGGCCGCCGTCTGCATTCATTCACCCTCCAGGTGTAGGCAGCTGCTGATGCCGCTCTCAAAATTTAATGTGACATTTTTCTCATTATTATTATTTCTTGTTGGCCTTCTTTTCTCTCTGCTGTACTTTTTTTTTCTTTCCTTTTTCCCTGCTACTTTCCTACAGCCACTTGCCTATATCGTAAGTGTCAGGCTTCCTGAAGCAGGCATTCCTACAGGCAAAAGCATATTGGCAAAACAACCCCGTATTTGTATTTTTTCTTGTTTCCTCATCATGGCAAAACCTTCTTTTACAAAGGAGTCCTTTTCTCCTGTTCTTTTCCCCTAGGTATTCCGCTGAATTGATTTCTCCTCTCATTTTACAGATGAGATATTCCAGGAACAATCAAAATAATATTAGTTCTGTCAAACTTAATCTAGGATACATTAATCTAGGATATAGGGGGAAATCAGGTCCAGAAAACTTTGACTTCCTTTTTTATTGGAGAGC
The DNA here is from genome assembly GCA_035590275.1 of Ibycter americanus. NCBI lineage: Eukaryota > Metazoa > Chordata > Aves > Falconiformes > Falconidae > Ibycter > Ibycter americanus. The sequence continues at coordinate 5,867,526 of JAVJGI010000038.1, read as the reverse complement.
TAATAAAGTAGAAGGATGATGACTGGCTACTGAAATTTAAGCAACCAAGAACAGGGAAGATCTTTTATTCAATAATTGGGATAAAACTTGATTCTCCAGAGATTTCAAGGAGTACAATCAAACAGGGAGACAAAAGAAGACTAACTGGTTTTCTTTTCATTTTTCAGAAGTAAATTAACAGGTTTGGGTGTTTTTTTAAGGCTGTCTGTACTTACCACAGGCACATATATATTTCCTCATCTAGAAAGAGACAGTAAGTCAGGAAAAGTTTGACCCCTCAAAACATCTGAAGTTAAAGTCGTTCGCCGAGGTCTCTGTAGTGGCCGGACAGGGCTGTGTAGCTGGGGCTCTGCTCGTACTCAGCTGAGACAGAGGGACACGCTTCCAAGGGGCCCTCCGTGGGAGCAGTGTTAGATGTCTACCTTAGGATGAGATGAATCACACCTTGCAAGTGCTGATTTCTCTCTCTTATCTCTCAAGGGAGTCTAAGGTGACTAGCTGAGATCCAGACGTTTAGACAGATGAATCACAAGCTCAAGGCCATGGAGAATATAATGAAAATTTGCAAGCCTGGGCCCAAATCTTTCTAGTCATGTCGAATAATTTTACTGTTTTACTGAATAGACTGATCCAATGTGTTTAAATAGCTTCATGCTTTACTGGTAGAAAATGAAGATAAATAAATTCTCTCCCAGAACTAAGACACCTTACTTTTTTTTTCCCTGAGACAGCATAGGCAATGGTGTTCCTTTCAGTATGTACTTCCTTTAGTAGTTATCTGTCTTTCCTAAATAAACACATAATTTACCTTTCTGTGCAGCCTCCAGAGCTCCCCATGCCTTCCTCTGAGTAGAAATTTCAAAGAGATTACCAGATCAGATTCACTTTTAAACCATCTGGTTTCTGTACTTCATGTCAAGGTTTCCAAACTACATTGATGTCTCCCAAGCCTTCAATGGCTTGTTTCAAGTTCCTCTGTCCTTTGAAAAGCATGTGTTCAAGTGTGAAGTTCTTACCCAGAAGACTCTTCTCACTGTGTAAGTAGGTAATATAATGATGCTAGAAAGCTTCATTCTTCCAGGAGACTAGCTTAAGTGTCCCATGGGAACTAAAATCCACAGTGATAGACTGCCTCCTTCCACATCCCTTCTTCAAAGTGTTTTGTGGTGGTGACAGGTCATTTAAAAACAGGGTAAGGAGACTAGAAAATGAGGGTATGGAAGATGATACTTTGTGAACTAGTCAGGATAGATTCAGTGCTGATCATTTCTTCTTTGTTTATTTATTTGCTTGATACCTGTTACTGAATCAGCCTGTAAATCCCTTGTGATCTCTCTGAGCAGGGACTATCCATTTTATTTTAGCAGAGTATTTTGCCCAGAAAGGTCTAGCTCTCTGATCGAGAGCTGCAACGGCTACAATAATAAGTTAATATTACCAGAAGCAAGACGTATTCTGTTGTACATCCCCTTTGCAGAAAGGTACAAACCAAATATTGACTTCAAAGGATACATCTTTGTTCTAAATGTAATGCTCAAAAATGTTTTACAGTCAATTATTTGTGATCAGAATTAAAAGAGAAACCCCCTTCCCCAAACAGCCTATAATTACAACTGAGCCTTTCATGAAGTATAAATCCAGCAATTAAGTAGTTTCAAAAGTTTTAATTCACTGGGCAATTAAAAAGAAAAATGTTGGGTGTTGAGACAGAGAACAGTGCTGATGTGTGTTTGGGGTCTTATGTTATCAACGGAACTTTTAGCAGAAAGATTTTTCTATTGATCCTCATGGTTTTAGGAGGTAATCCTTCAGTGTGCAATCATTACCACTTGTTAACGACTTCCCTCATAAGCCACCACTGAAGTTGTGATCAATAGGAACAAACCGACTGCCTGAGTTGTCCTGGCACCTGGCTGAGGACCAGCCCCTGAAATTCTCCCTCCCTCAAACAGCCTCATGTCAGCAGCATCCAAACTGAATACTGGTTATGGTGTATGAAGGAGCAGAGTCCTTCCCTTCATCAAAGGATTAAGTCTAAGGGGAAGTCATGCCAAAGCTTGCACTGATGGGACGTTTACTAACAAGGCCTTCTCTTAACTAATTTTGGTCATAGTTACCAATGGTGATGTTTCAGTGCAGCTATTCAGTGGACAAGACAGCTTTCTAAACCCATGCCCTCATTCTCATCTTCATGCTATTTAAATAGTACGTGTTCAAAATACTGTTTGAGGCGGTTCCTTGTAGTTGTGTTGGACATCTTGGTGCTTCCTTCTTATGTTGATCTATAAAATCCCAAGTTTGGTTTCTTCAGTCTTGTCTTTGAAATGTTTATCCTTTGCACAAAGGGTATGGGAGAGAAATATTGATATGAGTTCCACAAAAATAAATACTTTAATTTTTTTTTTTCCAGAGAATTTTCTGTTTCTCAACTGCGTATTGGAATTTAAAAATATGGTCAGAAAGATATGTATTATTTTATGGACTTTTTCAGAAACTATGTATCTATTTCTCAAAATATCTCATGGCTGCACAATAATTTAGAATTCTGGTGAAATTATTAGCTTGCTGTTTAATGCTGAAAAGGCAGAGCTTGTAATAGGATTTATACACCCCATCTCTGCTTCTTTTTACATCCCACTGGGAAAAAAAAAAAGCGGAGGTGGTGAAAGCATCACGATGAAGTAAGTTAAAATAGTCTGTAGCAACAGTTTGGTTGTCAGAGAGCAGCAAGCGTGTTTGAAACATTGGAGGAAGCAACAAAGAAAATGGATTTAAGATCAGTGAAGATAATACCAAATACCAGCCGTAAAATGTCAATAAGATCTTGGACAAGTTTATCTGGCTGTTGATAGCAATAGATGTTAACATATTTGGCAGTTTAAATACACAAAACATTAATTACTAATAATAACTTGCTGAGGAAAGGAGCTAAAGGCATGGTGAGAGCATAGGAATGTCTGTTGTGTCTCCGACTGAGATGGTTTAGCTACGGGAAAAGATGGTTGCTATACAGGACTGTTACAGAGTCTAGTATTTTATATGAAAACAAAAATAGAAACAATTATCTTAAAAGTAAATTACTGGATGAATTCTAGGGTGAGTAATAAAGAAATGATTAATGGGGATGATCTAAGAGGGAATTGAGGGACATCAGTGGACAGCCACATAAAATAAGTATGTTGAAGCACTGAAACCTCAGACTAGCACAGGACATATATTTACAACAAGAACTGAACTATAATATAACTGAAGTAGTGGACGTGCAATAGAATAAGAATTGGAAGTAATTAATTATTATGGAAAAAATAGTAGTCGGGTAATATATTTTTGTGTTTTCTAATATGAAATTATTACTCAGAAATATAATGCAAATAAAACCAAAATAGACAATTTGAGTTTGCAAATGATCCTTCTTTGTTGTTATTTAATCCCACGATTTACATTTTCCCTCCAGGATTTTTATATTTTATCTAGCTCTACGTACTAAGCTGAGTTACTGAAGTAGGACGTTCCAAGCATAATATCTGCTGTATTCCCATTAGATAATTTCAGTCCCTCTCCTTGCCCTTTTTCCAGTAAGTGCATAACAAAATCCAAGAGGTACCTGTAATCCAGACTCCCATGAGGTATTATATTCACGTTTGGACACATTCACGTTTGGACACATCGTTAGGATGGAGTCAGAATGGAAACCGTAGGTCTTAATCCTCTCTCGCAGCTTGTGAAGCTAGGAGGAGGAACAGAGTTATTGACATGTTCATATTTTGAAACTGGGACTTAAATTTATTGAGTTCATTGCATAAGGGAGGCCTGTTTCTTTCTAGATATTCATTGGTCTTTGGTAATACCTTGTGTGTGAAATCCCTTGGCAGCCGCACTAGGAGAAGGTGTGAGGTGGATCTAGAAAGTTCACAGATTTTTTCCCTTCTATGCCATAGGTATTTTTTGTTTGGCTTCACAGTTCGTAATGCTGCGCCACGTATTCTCGACAATCTGCTGTGCTGTCTGTGCTGTACCCTGCATATGTTCGCGGTGCGGTGGGGAGTGGAAGTGCCACTCACAGGGAACGAACCAGGGAAGGCTCAGCTGCATTTCGACATCGTGGATGTAAAAACATACCCAGAGAAGCAAAGGTTATGCCCACAGAAAAGTTGAAAATCAAACCCCGTTTAACATCGAGTAGTAGCCTGCTTCCACTGAGAGGGAGGACACTGCACCAACAGAAAAGGGAACCCAGCAGCTTCACCATCCTTTCCAGGGTCCTTATTCACCCCTGCCATTTGCAAAGATGGTGACAGATGCCACATCTGAAAAAATGCAGGAATGGTGCGAGGAAGAACAGAGCTGCGTGGTGTTTGCATTTTAACCACCTGATGGAAACACTTTGAATTTTACTTGGTTCAGTCACAGATCAAACTTGATAAGCCAAGTTTAGGGATACTCAAGTGTGTGGCCATGAAGGAGGAGCTGTAATTTTTCTCCTCTGAGATCATGCTTATGCACTTTTCTGCAAGCACAACAGTAAAAAAATACTGTGTTTTTTTTTCTCTTGCGATTTCAGTGTCATTCAAGGTATTATTTTTAGATGGCCCTTCAACCCGAAAGAGTCATACAGAGTTACCTCACTGGTAACTGCATATTTTTTCCAGAGCAGGGAATACCTGTGTGCCCTCAACACGTACAGTGTGTTACCCTCTCTGCATGTGAGAACAGCATTAGAATCATTTGGAATCTTATTTTCAGGGGTACTGAACGGTCCAAGCTTCCAGCAGCTGCAAACAGAGTTGCACATTCTCCGCGTATCTGAAAATGAGGACATACTCGCTTTTCTGCCTTGCCTGCACACTGCTGTTTAAAATGAAGATGTCTGGTGCTTCCTGGCTCTGTTCTTGCTGAAACTTTTCTTAAGGTGCTTGACTCTGATTTGGAGGAAAGTCTTTGACCGTTTGCGCAGCCCTAGTGAAGCTCTGCGCTAGAAGTGGTTGGAAAGCCAGAGATCTTGTGTAAAATCTTAAAGTCTGTTCACCTTTTCCCTATTTGCTAACGCAGTTTTCCCCTGTGCTTTTTGACTTGCCATCCCCCACCACTGCCTCTCCCCTTCCCTAGCATAGGTAACCACACATTTTGATGGAGGTTTAATCTCCTTCCTTCCTTCCTTTGCAAACCCACCTCCTCCCTTGCCCAAGGCAATCTGTCAACTCAAAAGCATCACAAATCAACTTGACAGTGGAGATCTCCCCTTGAGCAACAGCACTGGGAGTTACACTCCTGCTGATTCTCAGATATAGAGGGTGGGGTGCATTTTCCACATAAAACTCAGTCACAGCTAAATGGAAGTAAATTTCCATTCCCCATTCCCTTTGTTCCGAATTTCTGCTTTCAACAAAGCGAATCCACAACCTCAGGAGGATGCGCAGGACATTACATAAACGCAGCCAGGTTAGGAGAACTGCAGTGGCTGTCCTGGTGCCATTTGACTGCATTTGGCATCTGCTCGTGCATTTGCCACTGCCTTTTCCAGTGCTGTTTAGCTGAGGATCTCAGGCTACTTCAAAAAGTTGAATTAAACTGCACGGGTCGACCATTACTACAGCACCTGTTATGCTGGTATGAAATCTGAGGGTGCAAGAAAGTGAAAAAGATGTTCAAGCCCACAGCATAAAGAGTTGTGTAATTTTCTTTTTTATGTCTTTCTTGATGTTAGAAGCATGGGGAAGTCACATGTGTACTGCTGAGTCCTGTCAGTAACACAAATCATCTGAACTCTCTGGTTGCGTTAGACCTAAATCAGCAACTGTACTGACATTGGGCAAAGGGCTCATCCTTTGCTCAAGGAAAAAGACCTCATCTTCCTTGTTTTTATATGTATAATATTATTACTATTGCAAAAGAAAAAAGCTAGGAACTAGCCCTAGCTTGTGCTGCTTTTCCAGAACTTCTCTTCAGGTTGGTGGGAGAAGGCTGCTCATGCATTCTCATGAGAACAGACTAGATACACCATGAAAATGTAAGCGTCAACTTCCTGCCCTTAAAAGCCTTACTTTTATCTGTAAGTTGCTGAGAGTCTTTGCAGACACCTTTGCTAACTTAGCTAAAGTCAGAAAAAAACCTCTTATTTTGTATATGAGAACGTACACATGGTTTGCTTTTCAAAAATGTCTTACCATCAACGCATGGCTTCAGAAGTTGCTCCTGTCTGTATCAATGAAATAATGCACTCAGAGCCAAACACAAGAGAGAGAAAGAAAGGAAAAGAGGCCACTCTTGATCAGCTTCTCATGATAAACCGTTCTGTGTGAAACTTTGAACGTCAAGCAGGCTGACCAGACATCGCAAAATCTACTGCTGATTCAATGATTTTTGGAGGCAGAGTTATTTCAAGTGCATAACCTCTCTGCGATTCAGGGAAGTGAAGCTGCACCTATTATCTAGATTTAGCCAGAAGTTGAGCACTTGCCATGTTTGATTTATTAGTTTTATAAAATGCAAGGTCTTTAATGTTTAGTGCTTGGAGCACATTGTAATTTTAGCTACGTTATTACAGTTGTTGACCAATGTATGAATTATCTTCAAAGGCTTTGAGTTCCTCTTAGCAAGCTTTCCCACTCCAACTACCAAGTCAAAGGAAGCCAGGAAGGTCTGTTCTTTCAAGGAAAGAAGCAAAGTGTCATGGGTTGAATGTGCATGAGTGTTCTGGAAACGCAGTCAGCAGAAGCCCTGGAGAAAACACAGGGATTATTTGCTAGAGCAGTAACTATGGTCAGTACTACTCACAATATGTAATTTTAGTATCTGTGAAATAGCTTCTTAGAAATTATTATTAGCCTCAAAATCCTGGAAAAGAAGTTGCCATAAAAGTATCCACCAGCTAGACTCTTTGCTAAATTCTTTGGACAGCGTAGGCTGAACTTGCATGTGAATGCAAGTGTCTCTCCAAGCCGTGTCTGAAACGGCAGCACAGCAGAACGATGTTTATGTTGCTTGTCCCTGCTTAGCCTCTCCTCTAGCGCACTTTGCCTTCAGGAACTGTCACAATGAAAACTATTCCCACCAGAATTAAATGCATTTAAACTCATTTTTGGAAATTGTCTGGGCACAGCCTATTGTAGAAAAGAGATGGCACAGAACTGATTAAATAATGTTTATGCAAATACAAATGTTGTCAGGGCGTTGTTTTCTTATTCTTCAAGATCCAGCTTGTCAAAGACTTTTGGCTAAGCGTCAGGTTTATTGAGCTCAACTGAGCTAGTAGGAGCTTGATTTGGGGTGGGCAATTGCCAGAACCCCACAAAAGCTCTTTTCCAGTGCATTTTCTTCCCACCTTCGACCTCAGCGATCTGTGGGGCCTCTGGACTCTCCACCCATATATCTCACTGCTGACTTCTCATTAGTGCTCTGCTGAACTCCTAGACTTCCACTTTTCACCTCCTCTTGTTCCTTAGAAATCCCACGTTGTTCAGACACAGTGTGTGCTATACAGTAACAGCCGCCCTGCTTTTGTTTTACAACATTTTGGTCCACTCAGTGCTCAAGTAAGTGATTTACTTGTAGAGGAATACTGGTGGTGTTAGAGCCATGATATTATGAATTTACTGACAGGTGCTATGAAGACAGATGTTTGCAACAGTCTTGGGATATACAGATTCCTGCAGAGAGGAATTCAGGGGTTTTTAGATAAATAGGGCGATATGAGGAATCATTTCCAATGATATTAAAGTGACTTTCTGATCAGGTGAAAGACGCTGGATTGAATCTCAGTAGAAATACTAGTAAGTCCGACAGGAACACTCCTCTCAAACTACAGTGCTTTTTACTGTTCTGTGTTATTTTCCACATGGTACATTCTAGACTCGTAGGCAGATGACTCCCAAGTGCACAAACAGCATGAAAAGTCATTGCTGTCATTAGTCATCGGAGGAAATATTTGTGTAACTGCTCAGATTTGAGCATGTATTTGCCTGTGTTTTTATGACGCTTTGTCTGAATATTCTTTTAAACAACAGTTCATTTGTGCAAGTACTCCAGGAGAGCATACAAGAGACGTTATGACTCGTGGGTGCTATTGAAACTAATTCCAAGCCTTCATTTGAACAAATGTTTGCAAATTCTTTTCTACAGTATTTACACAGTTCTGACCTAAGCTTCATTAGCTCAGCAGATTCATTTCTCTGCTCTGATACCTAGCTGGCCAGCTGGAACCACAGAATATTTTCATGTGACATTTTCAAGGGGGACCCTGGGGAAAGTCAGCTACTTGCTGATAAGAAATACAGAGTGGTAAAGCATGTGTCTTGTGGTGTTGTCTCTGCCAATGAGCCACACCTGAAGTGGTGACTTTTTGTGGTACCTCTGCCAAGAGCAGTTTTGCTCCCTTTTAAAATGCAGTTTGAAGTTACAAAACTAAGTCAACTTTTGAAGGTGTGTACGGATTGTACATACCGGTAGCATAACGGTCTTGGAGTGACAGCAGTGTGATCAGATAGACATTGAAAATGTCAAAATGACAAATGTGTTCTTCTGTGCAACTTGGAAGGATAGAAAGCAGCTACTGCATGTAAACGGGTCGTTAGTATGCACCCTCTGGACCCATAAAGTTTAGGTGAATTAAATAGCAACGAGTTCTTCACCCAGCAGTGTATGTGTATCACGTTTAGATATTTCTGATGCTAGCTGGAAAACACAAGTAGTTAATCATTCGTGTAGCTCCTTTTCACCATTTTTAAATGGCTTTAGGTGCTTGCTGGAGATAGCCACTCGTCATGCAGAATGGCCTAGGGCTTGAAGCCAATCTCACCACAGTTGCACTGGCAAAAGTCCATTGTCTCCTGCAGTGTTAATATTGGTTTTGGTGTTACTGTGCTGTGAATGAGATCAGAATATATACCTGATGCTAGACTAGATAATGACATGAAATGGAAACTGAATGTACCAAGGTTCTGATGGATGGCCCAATGTGCGTAACTCCAAGCATGTACCTTTGCTAAATTTCAAATTGCTTTTACACCAGTGGATCTCCTGTAAGTCAATTTAGTAGTGGCGTTGACCTGTTCAATCTTGGTATGTTTTTACTGCTATCAGTAGTACTTCTGTGATGTCAGTAGAATTTAATCACATAATTTTTCTATGAAATGAAAAATGTATATTTCAGGTGAATATTTGTATTGGTCTAGACCTGGATAAATGAGAAAAATGGAATGTAGTTTGTATTGCCATTTGTATTTGTCTTTTTCCCGAATACTTATTGTTTTGGCCAGTAGTAGAAACAGGAATATATCCCAGAATGTTTCCTGCATTATTTTGTCCAGTTTAAACTTCTCGGTAGGAATCAGACTTCAGAATTTAGCTGGGATAGTGCTGAATCCCAGCGGCATGAATTTGAATCTCCTGTCATTTCTTCCCACTAAATAGTTGGTTCAGATTTAAGCTTCAGGCTTTGGCCCTTCTCTGCCTTCTAAAAGCATGCTTTAATCTCTTGAAAAACATGAGCCCGATAGCTCCTGGGTGCTTTAATTAAGTGAAATGAAAGACGTTAATTTCCATAAATAGAAGAGCTTCCAAGAACAGCACAGGGCTCCAGCCCAGCCACCCACCTCGAGGTGCACGGTGAGAACCAACCCAGCCAGGTTGGTGCTCCTGCAGGCGGGGAGCAAGGGGGGCTTGAACTTTATCCCCAGAGATGCTGCTGATACGGTAATGAAAGACAAAGAAGTCCAGGACTTGAGCACCCTGTCAATATGATCAAGACCAGAGAAGATGGAAAGCACTTCTTTCATCTACCCAGCTGCTGGGGACTGGAGAGCTTCCCCAGCCCAGGTTCTGTGGCTCCCTTGGGCCAGGTCATGATTTTGAGTCAAGACAGACACCTAGTGGCCAGGGAGCTGGAATTTCCCCAAGTTTTGTTCCTTGGGGAGATTCTCTCCTTGCACTCTTTTCCTTTCCTTTTTCTTCATATTTATTTATATTTTTATTTTAAGGAAGATGAAAGCAAGATCTTAATGCTGATCCTTATCTACGTGCTGCATTTCCTTTGGTCCTGATTTGCCTTGAGCTTTTCTTGAGCTTTGTCGTGGGAACGTTACACTGAAATTCAAGGCTATTTTCATAGGAATATAGATTCCCTTCTGGAAGCTTGACGTATCTCAGCATTGCCACTGAAATCAATTTGTGCAAACTAACAACTTTATCCGTGCTGAGGAAGTGAGTTTAAAAATTGCTTAAAATAAAACTGCTAAAAGAGGGGGACCACCAATGAAGGATGGGATGCACTCCGAGACAACACAAACGATGAGATAACACTAGAGAGGGTGCTCGCCAACAATTGTCCCAGTAGCGCCAGCAAGAAACAAGGCAGGCAGCTTCTTGTTCAGTTTGGTTGCATCTAGTTTTACCCTACGCAGCACACTTGCCCCTGCCCCCCAAGAATGGACACCAAGATTTATCTGTTCTCATCAGTGGAAAAATATGATTTTCACATTGCTGTAAGCTCTGAAAGTCTCAGTGTGATGATGGAATTTTATTCTGGCAGCCAGCATAGCAGCCTTGGCTACTTTCAAGTTGCAAAATTAACCTTTGCCAGTACCTATGCAACCATACTCACCATCTTCGGCCGCAGCAGAGGATGCATTTGCTGTGCAGAATGCAGAATACTTCGTTAATGGTGCTGAAGGCAACAACCGAATTTGGCAAATGGTGCTCCATCATCAAAATGCAGCAGATCAAAACCCCAAATACTTTTACCCCCACGCTGTAGAATGTTCTTCAAAATGTAGTTTGAATAGTAAAAACTCCCTGACTTGGTGGTATTCACTGAGCTTATCTCCAGGAAAGGGAGAAAAACGTTAATAGGATGAATTGAGCCCAATGATGTGAAATCAGGGCTACATTTAAAGCACCGTGGCAGCATGAAAATTCTAAACTTAACACAATATCAAACCAGCTGGTAGAGCAATTCCAGAAAATTTATTTTGTGGCCAGTGGTTATTTCTTTGTGCTAATGAAACGGGCATTTTTCTTCATTGAATTGAATCAAAACTAATTGAGTAGTAATCAGTACAGGCCCCAAGTTCAGATAAATGTTGCCTTCCTAATACTCTGTAGAAATTCAGAATCCATTAACTATCTTCAAATGAGATTTTTTTTTAATTAGTAAGATCTTAGTAAACCGTTACAGACAGCGTTCGCGCTATCACACAGAACTTTCCTGTTTGCTTAACACTGGAAGGGGAAAAATAATTTTCAATTAATTCAAGTGCTCATAGGGTTTACAGTTTATTTTTAAACTCAAAAAATAAATATAGTTTTCTGATAGGTGGGCAGGCCTCTTTTTGCACAATTCATCATTTTCTTTCTCATGTCTTCAGAAGGCAACAAGTTACCCTGTTGATATCTATCAATTCATCTCAATGAGCCTTAGGTGCTGGGAAACTTTTTTTATTGCAAATCTGCCTTTGCTTGTGCTTGCTGCCTTTACATAAAAGCCGGTGTGGCACCATTCAGCAGTACTAAATTTCCTCCTGAAAAACACCCTCTTTCTGTAGTTCTTGATGCTGCACATCAGCATTTCCTTCAGGTAACATCAAACTGAAGGGCTCAGACTGTCTGCCGGCCAAGGGATGTGAGCGCCTGCCCTCCCCACCGGCATTCCGGCCTTTGCATCCAATCCGTACTGCCCCAGGACCGCAGGGAGTGATACTTGAATTTATCTCTATGGCAACTTAAAAGAGCTCACAAGGTAGCCAAAAAATAGGGGAGTAGGGAGGATGGAATCAGCGGATGAGAAATAAACAAAATAATGTGTTGATGCATTGTAGAGGAATGGATTTATGGGTTATGACATTCCTAAAATATCTTTATTTAATAATGAAAACTTCATTATCCAGCCCTGTGCCAAAGTGTTGCCATGGGCCTACTGCAACTCCCTGGAAAGATCTTTCATCTTGACAGAAGTTCTAAATTGCAGCATTAGTGCTTTAACAGAGAGGAAGTTATGGCCTATTTTGTCTGTCCAGGGAAATGAGACACACATTACTATGGAGCAGGTTATTGAAATCTAATCACTGAGAATATTAAAAATGAGGTAGCAGAAATTTTTTTTTCTGTGTGAGCGCTGGGGATAAATTAAGTGATAAACCTTGAGTGTTTACCGGAGTTTCATTATTTTATTAAAAAGTAATTCATCTTTATTACAGTTGAGACTGTTATGTTTCACATCATTAAGAAAGCAATGCATGGAGACCCTAAAGCTAATTTTCAATCCAACTATCAGAACACATTAGGTTTTTATTTTTATCACAGGTATTGCAACATCCTCTGTGACTGCATATGCTGACCTCCAGAAATGTTTGATCTGTGATGTTTCAGAGATGATGAGCTAAAACCAGCCTGTGCTCACCGACTCATCATCAGCCCTGTGTGCGCTTGGGGCTTCGGGTTCAGTTTCAGTCCTGATGTCCAGGTAAGAAACCTGGTGGTTGGATTACAGCCGTGATCCTAGGCTGTCCTCTCGAACCACTTTAACTCAGTGGCTGAATGACTGAGCGAAAAATCCCACCTGGATTCACAGGCGATCCAGCAGTCAGACACGTGCAGCGCAGCTAAGAAAGTCCATTTATGTTCCAGTTACTGTGGGTTTGTGCCAGTCCTTCTCCTGGTCTTCTGACACAGGCTGGTTTTTGCTTTGCGTTTGGGGTTCAGGCAGAGCCAAACCCCTCAGTTCTGCACGGGTGAACACGTGCTGCTTTCTATCGTGCTGTGGGGAGACTTTCCAAGGTGTGTATTTGTGGGTGTGCAGACCCCCCTGGAACCAGATGTACTTTGCCTGGCTTCTTCCAGCTAGGACAGCTTCACTTGGTCCCTGTAGCTCATGGACAGTCATGGCCATGAGTATCACAAAGGTTACTCCTCATTGCAAAGCAGAAGTAGTATAATTGCAGAGCTGGATGAATTCTTGTGAACGCTCATTTTAGCTTTTAAGCTGTTTGTCTGGGTTAGTGTCCCTGTTCGAGTCTGTGGGCCAAGAATATCACAGCAAAGGTGTTTACTGGCAAAAGCCTCTGCTAAAAGGACAGGTTTTAGGTGGAATGCATTCATAGGGAACGAATCTGGTATTTACAATTGTAAATATTCCCACAAAAATCTCAGCGTTTGAGTGAGGCTCACTGGCTCTCGATATGCATCACCGAGAGACTCTGGTTCAGTGTAATACACCTGTATGTGTATACAGTGTAGTGTGAACTGGAAACACCCAGGGCTCATTGCTCAGCCCCGTAGTTCAGACTTGTTTTCAGACGCAGGCACCACATAGGCTGATAAAGAGCATCTTATTTTTTTGCAGCACCTGTTTCTGAAAGGCATCTCCCTGCCCGTGGGGTCACCTTTGCCACCCAGCCGTCCCCACGGCCCCCTCCATCACCTTCTTGGGGACTCGCTTCAGGCTCTGGGCTGCCTCAGTTTTGCTCTGCCGTTTCATGACACAACTGAGAGCAAGGAAAAGTCTAAATCCAGGGACCCCAGCTGCTGAGAGAGCATGGGAGTTAGGCGAGAGCAGAGCACCCTCTCACGCACGGCTCCGGTAGGACAGTGCCGAGGGCTGTCTAACGGGGGGTGATCCCGTCTCCATCATCCCCTTCTCCCTGCTGCCTCTGCCTGCAACACGGATCAAGGAAACACCTTTAATTTGGTGTATCAAATCAGCCCGTGCCCCTGCTATGACTTTTATTAAGTCCTGAGTGCTTATGTGATTTGTAATTCCATCAGCTGGTGAAGATCTTTGGGTTCAGGTAATTTTCTGCTCTGGAGGGTGGCTGCTAGGGTGCCAACAAACAAATACTCTTGTCTTTATGAGAAAAAAAACCACACCCTGCTATAATGCAGCAGGTCAAGTGGCTGTAGTATGCCAAAATCGAGAGGAAAATGGCCATGTATCCATCCTCAGTGTCTGAAAGCAAAGCAGGGAAAAGTTTTCTTTGACGGGTATGCTCATAAAAATAGTAACTTTAAGCTGCATGTATGGGAACAGAGGACATACACTTTTCTTACATAGAATGATAATTTAAAAGTAAACCCATCGGCTCTAGGGCTTGTGTACACTCATGTAAATGAGCTTCAGCCAATTTAGCTAAAACTTTCCAGGTAAAACTACTTGTGTAAATGTCTTATATTAATTTAGTATAACTTAAACACATTAATATAAATATTAATGCATTAAGTATTATAATATATTAACTTTACACCTAAGTAGACTGCTTCTTAACTTAAAATAAATACTTTTTAATCCACTTTGAGAACATCCAGGCTGAGAACAAAAGCTCTATTAAACCATAGTAGCGGGACTGAAGCAAATCCCCGTATTGACAAAACCCCAGAATAATTCCATTGACTTTCTTCACTTCTATTAAGCTTAGACTGGATATTAGGAAAACTTTCTTCACTGAAAGGGTTGTCGAACATTGGAACAGGCTGCCCAGGGAAGTGGTGGAGTCACCATCCGTGCGGGTATTTAAGAGATGTGTAGATGTGGCGCTTAGGGACATGGGTTAGCTGTGGGCTTGGCAGTGCTAAGCGGTTGGACTCGATGATCTTGAAGGTCTTTTCCAACCTAAATAATTCCATGGTTCTATGATCCCTATTTATGGCAGCCCTGCTTAGGAGAAAATTTAGGCTGGTGTCATCTGGCTGTGCAAAACCAGTGGCCATGGTGGTGGTTTGTGAAACGCTTGGCTAGGGAGGAGGTTTGCTGTGAAAAGGCAGCGTTTGGCTGGGGATGCCCTGCAGCAGCACCCAGGAATGGGAGCTCTGCCTGATCCTGGCCCCGGTGGGTCGGTTTGCGAATGGATGGGGTGGGATGCACTGGTGCTGGGAGCCAGAGGAGCTGTGCAGGCAGCACCAAGAGAGACCGCACAGAGGAACACTGCCTGCACTGATTCTTTCCTGGGATTTTAGCTGGACTTATTTAACTTGTGCAAAAAAGAAAAGTCTGATTTCGAGGTGAATGTGAGAACAAAATGTATCTGGTAATTGGATTTTCTGAAGGAAAGCATACCTGAGTGTATGTGTCCGTATTGCAAAAATATCTGGCTGCTTTTTTTTATCTTTACTGCCAGGCCAAAGCTGCTCTCTGGTTATTAGGGAGGAAGGTGAGCATGAGGAACATACCGTTCAGACAAGAGGAAGAGCAAAAGACTGACTTTGAGTTACCTGCGTGAGCACAAGTGGCCCAAAGAGCCCCAGAAGCCTTGTCCTGCAAAATGCTTCTGTGTGTTCTGTATTTCCCAGCCCCTCGTGCCAGGGAAATAGTCAGGTGTGCCCTATAGAACCGGCATGTATATAAGATGTACAGTAGAGGCTGTCATGCAGGTGGTAATGCAAGCGCGTGTGTTGTCTGAGGGCATTTCTGCGGACAGCGATTTGCAGTTTGAGGTTGCTGCTGTTCTCTTCAAACAATGCAAGTGGCAATAGGGGATCAGCCTGAGAATTATCTGTACATTTTATGCAGACCAAGAGGAAGTAATTTCTAGGAATGCCTCACTCAGGATTTTGAAACAGATAACAATATCACTACAATAAAATACAAACGGAGTAAAGAGAACAGATTGCTCCTGGTGTCTGGTTAATCAATGGACTGTGAAGAGACTGAGGTGATAAACTGACTACGCTCAGGGCTAATTTTATGCAATATAGTATGTTCATAGGATTAGTCTATTTAAAAATAATTTTAATCAAATTTTTTTAAATGCAAAGCCATTCTGCACTACTCATTTTCGATATATGCCTTAAAACAGATGAGGAAGGCAGAAACATATCCTTATTGTACATGTATAATTTAAACAATATCATCAACTGAGTATTGATTGCTGACTAATGTGCTTATTAATTAATAGATGTCTTCATGTTAAATACATTTTTCAAAGCTGTTCTGGGACCATTTAATAAGAGAAATGGGGAGTTGTAGTACAGTACTTTGTCATGGAATGCCTAAGTCACATCAGAAAGCGATGTAAAGCCATGCCTTGTGTATCTGTTTGCTGGAATGAGTTGCACAATGACTGCTCACAAAGGGTGCCCCAGCAGGGGTGGTGCAATAGTGGAACTGGATTTCAGACATCAGCTTCTGCCGCTTGGTTCTGCTTACCAAAAAAGAAAAAAAAAGCCCCCTCTATTCCTAAATTAGACCAAGCAGTCCTCCTGGTAAAAAGGGAAGCTGGGAAGGGCCTCACTCTGCTACTCTAATTTATTGAAATACTACACTTACAAATGGTGCTACAAAACCAGTACAAAGAAAGAGATGGAGTCCTAGAAAAAAAG
Organism: Ibycter americanus; assembly: GCA_035590275.1. Classification (NCBI taxonomy): domain Eukaryota; kingdom Metazoa; phylum Chordata; class Aves; order Falconiformes; family Falconidae; genus Ibycter; species Ibycter americanus. The sequence continues at coordinate 5,851,224 of JAVJGI010000038.1, read as the reverse complement.
TTTGCCATGGATCAGTGGTTCATCCCTGCGTTAGCAAGGATGCAAAGGAACCAGCTGTAAAATCAGTGATCATCATGAGTCCATTGCTCTTGACCTACAGCTTTTGTAAGCTCTGTAGCAGTCTGTGAATCTCCTCTCTCTGTCTATTCCCTTAGCAGGCCATATGCTCAGCCAGCAATTACCCTTTATTCTATCTGCAGTCAGCCACTGCTTTGTTATTATTGTCTTCCTGGTTTTATTTTCTCCTTCAAGGCAGGTTACAGCCCTTTGGCTGGCACCCAAATACCTTCAATTCCCTTCTTGTGTAGATTATTTCCTGTCTTCCATTATTCCTACCAAAGTTGTTAAAACTTACTACTGACATTTCCCGTCTTTGGCAGTGAGAGAAAGCGCCACATCAGTTTTGAGCCAAGCACCTGTTTGTTCAGTACTTCACCATCCTCTCACATCACGTTCACCAAACTGCCGTGCTTTACATACGAAGCAGATCGCTGAAGATTATGGATGATAGCTTGCACATCTCAGATGTACGCTGTATCCAATTTTCTTTACTCCTTCTAGTCTCTTGTGTGCTGAGCAGACTTTTTAACTGACTGTTTGATTGATGGGTATTCAAAAAGCACCTTTATGAGCCCTATAAATAATCCCTTACAGGTTTTTCTTTTCTTCCTTTCCCCAAAGGTGCCACTTAATCAGTTCTCCAAGCAATGGTCCTTGCCACACCTTTCAGCTTGCCTGCTGTTTGAGCCATATCTGCTCTCCTCTGAACGTACCTGGTGCTCGTCTGTGGCTGCAGGGACTCCTGGTGTGCAGCACTTTGGCACTGGGCAGGGCTGGCCTTGCTGGACATTGCTTTGTGTTATGTTCTCTAACGCCTAACTTGGCCTTTTTTCATCAGTAGTTATTGGCATATAATGTAGGTACTTTGTGTTGGTGGGGGGAATGAAGACAAATTTTCTACTCTGAATGTTGTCATAAATTATAATGGAAGCGAAAACTGAATTGTGAACAGCAGGTAAATGGTCTAGTCAATAAGCTTTTTGTGTATGCATAAAAACATACAGAGCCATTTCCAACATCCAAAGCCATCCATGCCTCTTGATCAAGAAAGTGCCACATTTTGCTAAAACAAAAATGTTCCCGTGCTGCCGTAAGTGATGCATCACAAGGACCTTCTCCAAACCTGAGGTGTCTCTGGGTTTTAAAGAGAGCAGAGTCGAGAGAAACCTCTAAAGGCTATTGTGGCACCTTGCAGGCAGGATGTAAACCCACCTTTTACAGGTGTGAGTACCACATCCAGGGGCAAATATCAGCTCTCTGCTGCAGGCCACATGCAGGGAGCTGCAAGGGAGAGGCTGGGGACGAGTGAGCACTGGAGCTCTTCCTGCTCCTGCCGTGTGCCGCTCTGCAGCTCGGTGCAACCCACAGTCGAAATGACTCTTGTTTCCTTTTCAAACTCCAAGACTGTAATTCTACCTGACACAGTGTGAAGTTTCATTTTTTTCCATTATTGCATGATTTGTGGTGGAATCAGTTTAAAAGGAACTTCCCTCCCTATGTTTTTATACCCAGCGAGTTCATTGTTTGCAAAACTGTCGGGACAATGGAAGAAGCAGAATGCTGTCCTCTGAGCTTTGTATCTGGTCATGCGTTTTACAAGTATCTTACAATCTCTTTTCCATCATGGTTTTGATTAATATCTGACTTTAAAAAATATGGGCTCTTTTCCTAAGAGCCACTTTGTATGTCTATTATTTGCTGGCTGACAATGGGAACTGGATCAAACTGGGCAGGTATGAAACAGCGAGATGAATAAGAGGCAGAGCAGGTACACATTAAATGTGACATCAGATATAACTACTCTTAGGGTAATTGAACAGAGATATGTCCACACTCCTGATATTCATTTACGTTGGTGCTTCCTTACTCCACTCAGCCAGCGTAAACAGGCCTTTAAAAGGAGCATAAATGATTCCTGCAGCTGCATTAAGGGTGATGTAAAGGGAATTTGCACCAGTGAGAATCAGTCTGTACATATTTAAAATAAATAGACATGCACATAAAAAAATAACCCCTATTATTACACAAGGATGCAGTGGGAGTACCAGGGGAATGGCTAAAGTAACAAAACTTGACACCAGTGATAATAAAAGAGGGAACTAAAGCAAAGAGATCACCCCAGCCTGCTGGGTTTCGAGTGCTTAATCAAAACTGACTTCTACTACTGCAGCTGCAGAAGAAATGTTTCTAGCCTCCCATTAATTTCCATACAATAACCCTCTAATGGGGGAGTTGCCGGGGAGAGGAGGGCGATCAATCTGCTGTAATGACACACTAGAGACTAAGGGAAAATGCAAACTTGGAGCAATTTCATGGCAGGTGCAACCTTGGAAAGTATGGCCATTTTTCTAAGTTAATTTGTTCCCCTGATATGTTTGAAATCCATATTTGTACTTTAAAGGTCTAAAATGCAAGATGATTAAAAAATATAACCAGATTTTTGTAAGCTTTTCAAGTGTATCAGGTGATATATTAATGCCCCTCCTTGGAGCTAGGGCAGCTGGATATTTTTTATCATTTGCTGCCAAAAAAAAAAAAAAAGGAATAGGATTGTTTATTCTAGTGTACGCTTTCTGTCTTTAGCTTTCCCATTCACCTCCCTAGCCTGATGCTCATTTTTCTCCTAGCTGAATTGATCCCTAATGCTATAGGAAGTAATAATAGTAATAATAAAGGTAACTAATAGCAGTAATAATTATTATTCTTGTTATTGTTAGTAACAACAGTACTATATAATGATAATGATTATTACCGCTACAAGTTTCAAAACTCATAAATGAGTTAGCTCAATTTCTGGTACGCTTTGGGTCTGACAGGCTTTGGGTGCCTGCACCTTTTGGACATTTCTGGAAACCTCAGCTACAAACCCTAATGGGAGCAAATGGCTTCACGCAGGGGCTGGCACTGAGGCACAGAAGTAATTTCATTTTGTGTCTTGTCCTCCTTTACTGTTTTGGTAAAATCCATGTCTTTTTGAAGTGCCTTTTGCTTTCATGGTGGGGTGGAGCAGCTCTGGGGTAAATGAGAGCAGTGGCCTTTCTGGGTCACCCTTCCCTGGCGCTGCCTGGTAGAAGCTGTTGGGGAAGCATGGAACTGGAGCACAGCAGGTGCCAGCAGGTTTCCACTGGATGTGTAAGGGGCAGTCTGTGGAGGCTGGCTTCTTGCAGCTCACCGTCACGGTACCTTCTGAGCACCCTGCTGTGGGCGTGGTGCACTTGTAATTCCCTGCTGTGCTTTTCCCACCTTTTTTGACGGCTGCTGGGTTTGGGAAGAGGCACTTTTCCTTCTCCTCTGGCATGTCCAGACCAGAGGCAGTGTGGCTCTGGCGTGGTGCAAGGGGAGCTCTGTGAGGGTGACATCGAGCTGCTGGGGAGCCTGGTCACTTAAGCACCTGCAGGGTCAGCATCTTGCACCCCTTGTCAGACCTGCAACCTGCTCTCCTGCTCACCTTGCGATTTGGGCTTCTCTAAGCCAATTTATTTATGCCGATTACTACTTTTCATTTCTCAGCACTTAAGAACTACAGCCAGAATCTTAAAAGTATTGAATTTTCAAGCTCTGGGAAGTGCAGGGGCTTTGCATGAGAATTGGGTACCTGCTCTGCTCAGATGCTTTTGTACTTTTCACTACGTACCTATCTGCATCTTTAGATTTGTGTCTTTGTGATACTGCCCTTTGCGACTGAAGTTAAGGTGTATGCTCTTTTTACATGAAGAGATGCTTATTATTCTACTGTGATGCTGCATTTATGTGATACTTGTGCATGTGGAGAAGCTTGCTGTGACTATTCTTGCGTTCTGTTTTAGATACCAATTTAAATACATACTCTTCTCCACCTGCCCCAGCTTAAAAATTCTGTTTCAGCTACACCTACAAACTTCACAGCGGCTTAAGTTTGTGGGTTTTTTTTCCTGCTACCCTGCTTGGCTCCCATTAGCATGCTGAAGTAGATAAACAAAATAATTGATTGTCTAAATGGGATTGCAGGATTCGTAAAGGTTCAATTATGTCTTCCTAAGTTTGATCTCAAGTCAACGTAATGAAGTATCTACATAATTCTCAGTACATCATCAAAATCAATTTATTGAAATCAAATGCTACAAAGAAGGTAGCCAGAATGATTTGAAGTATGAAACTGCAGCTACAAGAGGACAGACTAAATACACTAGAGCTGAAATGCGGTGACAACCTCCTTTTCTGAGTTATTTCTCTGATGATTACACATATAACTTGAGGGCTATGTTTTATCCCTAGGGCTTTTAAAAGCTTGATTCTGACTTCCTTACTGTCACAGAGGAGTTCAGAAACACATCTGACTTCAACAGAGCTGTCATTTTTGGCTTAGTTTGGCTGTGCTTTCCCTCGAATGTCTATGTCAAAATCTCTGATGTTGAATAGCCCTTCACTCCTCTATTAGGTCCAAAGGGTAAAGGAAGAGTAAGACAGGCCGGGTTCTAAAGCTCTTTTAATGCAATGAAAGTAGATGCTGTGAAACCTGATGTCTGAATAGTAAAGTTAGAAAAAATTAACTTGGAAACGAGACACACTGTTTAAATGAGGAGAACAGACCTCTGGAGTAAATTCCCAAGGGAACAGAGCAGATTCACCATCACTTGCAACCTTTAGATCCACATCATTCATCTTTCTAGGTAGTTTAACCACAGTTTGAGAGGGGACATGGCATGGGATGCATCCGTCTGTTATTCATGTGATCAAATTAGGACCTAAGCTCCTGATTGAAATAAGACCAGATCTGGGTACATAACTTGCTTGTGATTTTTGGAAAACCTATTAAGTGATAAAGCTTGGTTGCTGTCTTTCTTCCTTTATCCGTAGTACCAGTTTCATCAAACTACATTGGTTTTCTCCTGCAAAATCCAGATACTTCCACGTAAGACAGGTTCACTGTCGGTACCTGACAGGCTGATGCAGAGAACAGTTTGCATTAAGAAAAGAGAGCTTGGGTTTGAACTGCGCTGGAGGGATGTGGGGCACTTTCAGATTGGGTCAAAGTTGTTCCTTCCACTGGCCTGCTTCCTTGCTCGCTCTAGTGATTTAGGATGTGGATTTTTGCTCCTTGCCATCATTTATGGCTGTGTAGTGCTGGCGATCTACAAAGCAAGGCACGTTCCTGCTGAATTTACAAGGCGTCTAAACTTCTTGGACCTCTTCAGTGGAGACCAAATAAGTAAGAGCTAGCTCGGAAATCCAGGCTGTCTGGGCTTGTGGGGCATACACACCTTTCATCAGACAGCACTATATCTTCTCTTTAGCTGGTAGGTTTTAATACTCATCCCCCAGAAAATGACAAACCCTCTCACTGCCCATCCCAGGGTAAGGACCAAAGGCGATGCAATTTCACAGGCTATAAAGTTCTACGTCCACTTCTTGCATTTCTTCCCTTTTTGTTTATGATTTCAGAAAAATCTCTAAGCCTGCAATCTATATTTTGTCTCTGAATATCCATAATGCAAAGCTGGATTCCAACCACTTGTTCACTGAGGAAAGCACCAGTAAAAAATCTGGCTGAGTTTGCAGTGTGGCTTTCTGGAGGTGGGTGGCAGACGGGGAGTTTGGGCTCTTTTCCCAGCAGAGACACCAGCCCTGGGACTCCTCTTGCTATCCCTGCCAGCAGTTCTGTACCACTGTTCAATAACTTCCTAAGTCACCTAGCAGCAATAATGGTGCTGTTTTTAAAGCAGTGTTTTTGTACATAGGAACTGGTAGTTTTGAGAAAATCCAGATGCTTATTGCTTCCTTCCTGCAGTCAGGTCTGTAGTTTTCCCTTTGAATAGCTCCCATTTCCTCTTCGGAGAATGGCTCTATGCATAACCAAGCCCTAGATTAAACACAGGAAAATACTGTGACATTTAAAAAAGATGTAAATAGAATAACTCATTTTGCCATCTAGACAAGAGTCTCAGGTCTAACATGTACGTGTGATTCTGTGGCTTGCTCGTATCATTACTCTTCACCTCTGCTCATAAACCTCCACCTAGAAAATAATGTAATTTAATTAGGAATGTGGAATTAGGCTATTGCAGTCACACTCGGTTAAGCTGAATCAGTTTGTAAATTCCATTGTCATTGGGGCTGAAAAAAATATATGTTACATTAGCAGCCTAATCTTACGTGCATATTAGGAGAGGATTGCAGGTGAAGCCTTTCGCAGTCCCCAGTGCCTGGAGGGGCCCGGAGTGGCAGCGAGCCACCCTGCCCTCCTGCCCGCTCCGACTGTGCTTGGTGCGGTGGGGCTGTGGGGGGGCAACATCTGAGTAGGAGGACAAAGCCCCTGATGCTGTGGGTAGGCATTCCCAATGGAGGCAGGAAGGCAACAGAGAGAAAGATAACAAGTCTCCTCACCAGTGACCCCGTACCCCACAAGCTGGCTGTGATGGGGGGGTGGGGAATGGAGCACCACGTACCCAGGGGCTGACGGGATTTTGCACCTGAGGGACATTCATATTGCAGGACACTTGCACACCTTCTGCAGGCTCCTTCGGTTTATGTGGAGGTGGGGCAGAGGATCCCGCTCTGACTGGCGTGGTTTCTGTGTCGGAAATGCGTGGCCCATTGTAAGCTCCCACCGTGGGGTTCTGCCAGAGGGACGTGAGCATCGCCTGCCTCTCTCTGAAAAGATAAGATGACCATAGTTACAATCAGGCAATACATTTAAGGAAAAACTGAAATACTTTCATTTGCTAGTCCTGCTGGGAGAGGTCCATGAACACATTTGTGATTGTAATACTTTCATGACTGTAATTACCTGTGTGCACATACAAGTAGAAGTTTAGGGAAAACTGTTGCACTTCTGCCCATCACTAGTAGAAAGCTGATCCTACTGTGATTCTTTACTGCTTTCCTGTGACGCTAGCAAAGGGAAGAAGTGTCTGATGCTGTGTTCAAACTGGACTGCAGTGGTGTGCAGGAAGGAGTAGCTGCCCTCACCAGCCCCCCGTCCTGCACTGCCTTCCCCTCAGCATGGTGGGGAGAGTTAACCTTTTTCTAAAGACCTCATTGAAGCACAAGGATTGTAAAGATGGCAAGCTCCATAGATCAAGAGTCTTATCTGAAATGGCAAACATCCTTATTTCTGTAGGAAACCTTTATGTGACTCCAGTCATTTTAATCTCTTTTATATCCTTCTGTACAGAGTCATAATAATGTCATTAAGGGGTGTGAAAATACAGAACAAGAAGGCAACATTGTGGTCTGGGAAATATAAAGGAGGAGGGAGATTCATAGCAGTGGCTGGAATATCTCTCTGCCTCTTGGCATCCTAGGGGAGGAGGGTACCAGGTTATTAGAAGGAAGAGCGCTTCCCCTCTGTGCTGGTGGCAGTCACCACGAGCTCACTGCATTCCCAGGTTCTTCAGACCTGCCCAGACCATGTATTACACCAAATACAGAACGCAAACGCTGTAGTTTGCAGAGTTTATCAAGACATTCCTTGCATCACCCACCACATATTCCTCTTTATTTGCCCCTCTGCCATCCAGCTACTTCCATCCTCACCCACCTCAACCCTTTTGGTTTTCTTCCACATCTCCACCTCCACTGTTGTGTGTCAGTTACGGCAGCTGGAGCAGCAACACCAAAGGACTACAACTGGGTCAACCTTTCCCTTAACATATTTCTATGTTCTAAAAAAAAAAAAAAAAAGGAAAATACTAAGGACACTTTTATGTTTAAAAACCAATATA
>JAVJGI010000038.1:5824045-5843361 GCA_035590275.1 Ibycter americanus | reverse complement strand
GTTCTAAAAAAAAAAAAAAAAAGGAAAATCCTAAGGACACTTGTATCTTTAAAAACCAATATACTGATAAAGCCTTCTTGGTTTCAAGTTCACAAATACTTTTGAAGGCAAATGGGATAGGAAGAGTTTAGCCTGCAAACACTTACTTGTCACGCAGTCTGACTAGTCCTTTTCAACACGCTTTGATCCTCTTCTTTTTTTTTGGCCCAGGCATTAGATAATGCTTTAGAAGCCATTAGAAAAAATTGTGACAATTGAAATGCTTTGAAAAATGACAGTTTGATAGTCTAATAATAGCCCCTACACTGATCTGGAGAAGGTTTTCTTTTCTTTTTTGTATTCATTATGTACAGTACATTTCAAAATGTCCTTTTCTTCCCAACAAATAATTTAACCCTTTCATGACCTGCAGTCCTGGAAACACGAAACAGGTAGATGCTAATATATGCATATGCAACAAGTACATATGTTTAAAGAGGTATGCACACTATAAAGAGGTGGTAAAAGGTGTTGTGATGTTGAGAAGGTAAGAAATGGAGAAGATGATAACATCTTCGTTTGTGTTCTTTGGGTAGGCTGACCATGCGGAGTGCTGCTGTTAATGAGGAACACCGTTACTCATGGTCTCCGGGAAGATTTTCTGTAGGGAGGAAATACATCTTGGAGGGTGAAGTGCTTACATTTCATTGCAAGATCTTGTTTTTGCAAGATCTTATTTGGCAGCGATAAATGAGCAACTTTCAAGCCTCAGAAGTGATTAATTTCTCACTGGAGCTGTCTCTGAGGCTGTCACAGCCTGGCAATCCTGACATAAGTGTCATTTATAATGTCACAAGTCTATTACACATAAATGTCATTACACAATTACTCTGAGGAGGAAGAAAGGTTCACCAGGGGAAGAGCGTCTGATATTAAGTCAATTATATATCTTAATGTATTGTTCGGTTGTCCCCCCTCATACAATTACATTGTGTCTCGTTTGTTCATTTTGTGCAAATTAGCAATTATTTATTGCAGTGATACTACTAGGCAACCCAGGTAGGGTTGGTGTTATTAAAACTCTGGCACAACCTTGCACATGTTGCCATGATTGATATCAACACGAGGATCATGGTGCTTTGATAATTAGCCCTCTTGAAATGAGGGCTCTATACTCGGCCTCCCCCACACACTTCTTTTCTGCATCTCTCTGAAAGGCACCAACATATGGGTGAGACGATAAATCCTCCATGTGGTTTTGATAAAGATGGCTTGTTTTAATGAGGGTGACTTTTTGTGCTGCCTAACAAAAGAGGCTCTTTCTTGTTAGAAGGACAGAGGAGTTCAGCAAACTCCCCAGTGCTGTACCTCAATTATTCCTTAAAATTGGCATAAATGTAGCCTTCATTTAGTTCTAACAGGCTTTCATCCTCTTTGGCCCAGACACAAACAAGACTTACACCGGGGCTTGGTGTACTGACGAGATTTGAATGCATTATACATAAGAAGGTGCGGTAACAGAGCTGCCTGGTTGACTAGGAGGGAGAAAGAGATATCTGGGGTAGCGCTACAATGCCCATCTCTCCCTGGACACTTCTGGGAGCTGAGCTGTCGGTTTGATTAGAGGTCACTTGAATCCAGCTCAGTTTTGTGAGTGGGAGGTGAAACTGCCTATTAGGACACAGGCAAAGACTTTGTTCCAAGGGCACTGAACGTCTTTGTGCTGGCTGCGGCAAAGTGGAGCACTCCTGTACCGCAATCTGAGCTGACTTACAGTCGTCTAGATACAGAAAAAGGCCAGGAATTCCCATGATAATCCTCCAGATTTCGACCAAGACAACTGAGAGGAGAATCAGGCCTTTTAAATTGCTCCCTTTGCCTGTTTGCTATTCTGGGAAGCTATTGTTCTCAAAGGGACAACTTTAAAGCAAAAGCTGGTAGAATAATTTATTTGCGAATAATTTATTCAGTGATTGATGGGAAAAGCTGCTGAATAAATAATTCACTGAATGCTAATGGAACATCAGAGATGGTCGAATAATGAAAATGTTTATTTGCAAATAATTTATTCAAAGAAAAATGCTGAAACATATCAGCTCAATTATTCTTGGTGAATAATCCAGACATTCCTACCCAGCCCACTGTGACATGTTGTACAAAGATTCTTTTTTCTACAAAATGAAAACTCCAGGTAGCTAACCCATGTTTGCTCCAAGTGAGGAACTCTGATCTGCTCTCTGGCAAGAGCAGTCACGAGAAGTTTGCATAAGGAAGTTCTCAAACTTGAGCTCAAACTGAAGGTTGAGCCCTAACTCTTACCGTGACGACAGTTTCATATTGTCGGCTTCCTTCACCCTTTATTTGTTACTATTAGCAGCAGCTTTATCATCTGAAATACTTTCTATAAGCCCAAGTTTTGCCCTTTGGTTGTCCCTGTGAAAACCCAAATGATCCGAAGGTGCTGTGAAAGAGCTGGAAGAAGGCAATAAATAGTTTATAACAGCAAGGACTTGGGATAGAATCCTGATGTTTCACAGCACTACGTGGATGATAAGGAAATGTGGTGTCAGCGCCACTCACTGTGCATCTTCTCCAGTCTGGACCACTGGGCTCTGAGACCCAGCAGTGGTTAACTGGTCATTTAGCATGGACTTCACCCGCAGGAGGGGACTGCAGAGAGTTTTTAAAGATATGCTCTGAAGACTTCAATTCTAAATCTGCACCAGCTACAGCAAAAATAAGTAAGTGAGCCAAATCCAAACTCCCCAGCAGAGCGTTTGTCACCAATCTCTCTTGTTTGGCAGATGTTTAGAGAGCACAAGCTTGGGGTCCCCAGGCACAGACCCTGCATGGGGCAGGTACTGCCGGCATCACGGTCCTCAGCTGTTCCATTTGCCAGAGGAGATCTTTCCTGCTTGCATGCAGCTGTACAATGGGTCTCAGGTGCTCCTGGAAAATTGGAGTGATTTTGTGCTGATGCTGGAGCTAATACCAGAAAAATCTAAATTACATTTTAAAAGGAATCTACCCTTTTATCTTTTAACCTTGGGCCTCTCCCTCTCATGCAGAAAAATCAATCTTGACTAATCTACTGACCAAGTAAAAGTAAAAAGAGGAACTCCTATAAACATGTACTCTGTCGTCTTTAAAATGTTTTTTACAGAGAAGCTTAGCAAAACACCCAAAGCTTCCTCACAGTTCTTAGGAGAAAACCCCATTGTCCTGAAAGGATCCATCATTACTCTTGAGGGAGAATTTGGGGAAGAAACAGTAGATAGATCCTCCCCAGCTGTCCAGGTGTTTGAGAACACCCTGCAGCAAGGACTCCACCTAACAGCTCTGCCTACCCTCCTCTTCAATGGATTCCTGAAGCCGAGCTGAAGACACAGCTGCAGCAGCTCAGCAAGCGGGCAGTCTCCTGGCTCCAGGGAGCAGAGAAACCTGGGCCATGCCTCTGCTTGCTGGAGGGTTTGGTATTAGTTGCAGGAAAGGTTGTTATCGTTATTTCCCCCCCACACACACACACACAATTTATCTGTATGACCTATAGTGGCTAGCACTCATGGCAGGAAAAACTTTTAGCAGAAACTCTGTAACCAGCAACCTGGGCTTCATCAGGAGCCGTCAGGGATCTGGCTGCGTCAGGAAGGAAGACATAGTCTGTGCAACAGCAGTGCAAAGGTAAGCTTTACTCAAGACTCCTGTCTTCCAGAAATCCCCTGTTCTCCCAACACATTTTTCCTATTTTTTCTAGCTCTTCTCTGGTTTTGTGAGCATCAGGCAGGGTTTATAACCAGGAAAGTCCATGACCCTCTAAGAGCGTAACTTTGGCACTCTGCTCTCCTGCCCTTTCTGTATTAAGAGAGGAGGTCAGGGACAATTTGACTTTTTGGCTTTGTTTTTTATTGTTAAAGCTTTTCTTAACTTTTCATCAGATGTAGAGCCAGGCCTCGGGCCAAGTCTAGAGCTAGTGTATCTCTTGTCCAATGTGTTCTGCTTGTGCCTGCCTTTCCTAGTTTAGAAGCAACCTCTCAATCTACATTAACTGCACAGCACTGCAATCTCAGGTGCAGATCAGGTCATCTTGCCCGTCCCTCACTGCTTTATCATCTTGTTTTCTCCATTTCCTCCTGTGATATATTGAAGTAAGCGACATTTTCAAGAGCAGGAACACTAAATCATGTATGCTCTGTGTATGCATAATCTGGAGTATCTGGTCCAGAATGCTAACGAGGGCATGCTGGCAAAAAAAAATTGCAAGAGAGACCTTGGAGTCTGCTGGGATGTACTGAGCAAGTGACAGGAGAAATTGCACCATTTTCTCTTAGTAATGGTAGTCCATTTGCTCCTCTGAACAACTTAATTCCCTCTCCAGATTAACCAGCCAGAGATCAGGGTCTTGCATAGTTGAGGGGCTGAAAAACTCTCAGTGGAGATGAGTTAAGCGCTAGGTGACTTACGGGCAAAGTATGGTAGGGTAGGGAGTAACAAAAGAAGAAACAAAATCCAAACTGATGTGTTGAAGAGTCTATGCAAAATAATAAAAAATACCAGTGGTTGAACTGCAGAGACTTTAGATCTCATGACACTCATCTCAGAGCCCAACTTGCAAGCCCTTGCTACCTTTCACAAGTCTCTCTGATCACCCAGGGCTGCTGGGTGCTTCAGCTGTGGAAATAGCATCCAGCCAGTGTGCTGCAGGCACATGGCAAAGGCCTGTGTCTGTGCATTGGCTCTACGGCTCCCCCGAGAATCTGAAGCAAACTTAATTTTGAGTCAGATTTCCATCATCTTTGCACTACCCTACCTAGATCTAAAAATAACGTAGCTGTGCTAAGAACCCGCTATTATATTTTCTTTGTGATTACACCCATCCACATCAGAACCAGTTCAGAATTGTTTTATTCTCCAAATTTCTAGTTGTATTAGCACTGTCAGAATCCCTGATGTATCACCTTGCAGGGAGTCTAAATGCTTGTCAGTGCCTTACTTTGCATTTTTGTTCTGGGTTCAAAGCTGAAAGACAGCTGAACTGAAATCTTTTCTCTGGATGCTGATAGAAATGTAAGAGAAATCTCATTTTTAAAAAGTATGAAAGGACCACGAAAATAAGCCTTTCACTAAGCTGATCAACTTGGCCCCTTTATACCAAAAAGGATTCAGAATGAGAAGCTGATAATACAGGCTTTAGTTTGTGGGAAATGAATTAGAAAGATGGTATTTGAAAGAACTATTTCATTTAGGTGTTTCACTGGCATATAACGAGCTACTATAGTTATACTGCAGCAAGCTAAAATATTATTTAAAAGTTAATTCATATTTTTAGCATATAATTTCTAATTAACTTGCTGTAGTTATCTTGTTAAATGTCAATTAAATCTCGGAGCATTTCTCAAAGGTTTCCTGTATTCATAAAATGTAATTATACAGCTATTGCTCATGTAGCCCTTATTACTAGTATAATCTACAGCTAAATATATCTTTTACATACTAATTATACATCACTAAGTGCTGTATTGATAATCAGTAATTGATTTAGCACAATGAACTGTCATGTTACCTCTTCAAATGTCAACCCTAAGTATTTTGAATGGAAAGTTCTGCCCCCAACTTTTGGTTGCAGTGGAGGTTTGGTGCCACGCTCTTACGTGGGTCGGGGGGTCCATCCGCTGAAGCTGCGGTACCCGAGGGCAGCGCCTGCCTGAACATGTTTCCGATTGCTGCAAGCAGAATTCCCTTGGGTGCAAGGTCTCTGCAGCCGAGGGTGCTGATGCTGTGGGGTGCAGGGCTGGGGTGCAGGGCTGGGGTGCAGGGCTGGGGTGCAGGGCTGGCTTGGATGGTGCGTGGCGAGGTGTGCCAGCGTGTCTGATGCTGCATCCTGCAAAATGCAGGGTGTCTCAGAAAAGCGAGGATGGCTCTGTTGACCAGAAATGAAGATAAAATGGGCTGAAGAGCCATTTGTCACAAAAAAAGGAAAGAGGCAGGAGAAGACTTTAAAAGTTTATCCCCAAACTTCCTAATGGGGAAGGCAGTCAAACTTCTTTTGAAAGAAAAACCTCCCAGATAATCTAGTGAAGAATAATCATCCCTTTTTTTTTTTTTTTTCACTGATACCAGAAAAAAAGGCAAATGCTGGAGTGCTCATTGCTGCATGATTTCTCCTTTCCCCCAATTTTGTTTTCATACTGGCTTGTCTGCAGGGCTGTGTGGAGCAGGGTCGCATTGTGCTCATAAGGCACGGTGTGTCACCTTGTCACATCTTCCAAAGGACCAACTCAGCTCCATGGCCAAGCAGCATTGGCCTCCCTCTTCTGAGGCAGGATTAATTACACCTAGACAATTAGCAGAAAATACCTGAAACCTCAATTAGCTGTGATGGTCCAGATGGAAAAATGGAATGGAAAAAAAGAAGAAGTGGGGGTGGGGAAAGACAGAGAAGCTGGGAAGGTCTTCATTAGATTTGCATGTTTACTGCCTAGCAGTAACTTGGAGCAAATATTATTCCCAGTGTCTCCCAGCCTGTCTCCAGTCTCTGCTAACCTCTGCTCCTCCTCCCCCCTCGCTGTCTGAATAATATTTACTGGTACATCAGTGTTATTTGGAGTTTGAATCTTCCACATCCCTTGCCAGATTCATACGTGTCTGTGTTGATATTGATGTTATTCAAACAATGATCATCTCCTTCCCTTGTCAGTTTATATTGCGTGTTTCACGTAGCACAATCTTAGCAAACAAGCATAATCTTCTGCTTTTTTCTCATTTGTGGTTTGGTTTTTCTTCCTTTTGCTAGAAGTGGTATTTAAATTAAACCATGCATTTTTTTTCCCCTTCACTCTTGTGTTTCCTAAGGCAACAAATTTTATGGATCCGGGAAATAGAATCAATATGAAGTTGGATTGTCCTTATGAGATCCTCTTAATATCCCAGGAGGCCAGGCTTTGTACATCAGGATTAAGAAAAGGGAAAATTACTGAGGGCAGGATTCTTCGGAGGGCTGTTTGTGTGTACCTCATGGACAAATATTGAAATGTGAAAAGCATAATCCAGGGGTTTGTGTAGCTTTAATTGAAATCATTTGTAACCTTCATTCTCTTAAATGACACTTTTTATCTTCCTTGGGTTTGCATGATGAGTTCTACTGCACACTGAGTTCATAAAATATACAAAAATTCAGTGCTCTTTGGAGAAAATTCATATCCAGTGGTGAGGGAGAGATGGCAATTCAAATAATAACACTATGTGATGTAAAAGTGAACCTTTATTTCAGAATGCTAAAGCTTTCTAAAAAGTTGTGTGGCCACTACCAGGTCATTTGACATTTCGCATGAAGATAGATGCTCCTGAAGTAGGTGAAAGACTGGCTTAATTCTGAGTAATGTTTTTTTATTGATATACTGAAGACAAAATTTTTCAGCTTACTCACAGCATTCCTTGTCTGGGGGAATGTGTTTGCTTCAGCTGTGCTCACAATCATTCCATGATGCTGTTGGGTTCATAACGGAGCTCTCTTCACCAGAGTTCATTAGAAATGAAACCTTAATTCAATTAGGGCAGTTACCCATGCGGGAGCGATTAGAAGTGGCAGAAATATTCTTTTCAAGAAGACAGTTTTGCTTATTCTCCAGGAATGAGGGAGCTTTCCCTGACCGGTTGCTCACCACAGGCGCTCCTGCTGCCCTGCCAGTTTGTTGCTCTGATTTTTCTGTTGATTCTCCTCTGTTCCCTTCTCCCTTTGCATTCAGTTAGCCTCCTATTTTTGAACTTGATGGTTGTTTTTCTTTTTCCTCTGGCAATCTGCTTCATCAACTGAATTGGTATTGCTTTTATGCTGTAATTTTCATTATGTCAGTGGCTGGCTTCACCTCCCCTGTCAGTTTGTGTCACTTCTGCTGGGTGGACAGGCTCGCTGCAGCAGCGCCGCTCGCCTTCCCTCATCAGTTTGTATCACTTCCTTATAAATACTGATCCATCGCGAGCAGCAGCCTTCCAATTTTCTGTCCAACTGTTCCATAGCCTAATCCTTAAGTATTTGCAGTGTTTTCAGTGAAATTAATTCCAATTTACGCCAGCCATGGCAAGTGCTGTTTGTGTGAAGCAGGGACATCCTGAGTCAAGATGAGTCCTCACTTTTAGGTATATTTAGTATTCTGTAGAAGACTCGTCTCGTCTCCTTTTAAAATACTCCAATATTCCCGCAAAAGGCCTTTCAGCAGGGCAACATATCTCCCTGTTAGCCTCTTAGGTGCAGCAGCAATCCGCAGTACAGATAGATGGGTGGAAGAAGAGACAAGGATGTTTGGTGGGGCCAGTGCAGACTGAGATGTGATGGGGAGTCTGGAGACAAGGACTTGGAAGAGGAAGAGCAGAAAGGACAGGACTGAAGATGACAAAGATCAGGTCTCTAAGATCAGAGATCTAGGAGTTCTCTCTCTGTAGCATGTAGTTGAATTATACCCAACTTGCAGTCTTGGCATTTTCCTTTCTTTTTTTCTATGCTCATATATTTACCAAGCTCTAGAAAAAAAAGAAAATGGAAGTTATATAGATTCAGTGTGCAGAAAAAAATGTGATACAACATATTCCCTCTGAGTATTTTCAGAATAAAAAGGCAGAGGGAAATCAGATAAATGCATCAATAGGAGTTGGTGTCTGCCAAAGCATGTTTTAAATATCAAATTAGAATATAATAGTATGCATAGTTTCCATATCAAATTATGACATTATTGGCAGAGACTAGAAGCTGACACAACTCAGAGTCCTCCTACATCTCTGGATAACAGATGAAACAGTCTTAAATGGAATACAAAGCAATTTCATAATCAAATGCAGGCTTGTACGGGCATTTGTGTGGTTCAGACAAGGGAAATCCAAGTGTAGGGATATGAATGGATTTTTTAATACACTTTTTTATGCTAGGGTGAATGGCCAGACTGAGGGATGCAGGGATAGAAATCTACTTACCCAGATAATGTAGGTGGCTATAGGCAAGCACTCTACTCCCCTTGGTTTTTTCCCTCACTGGCACCATGGGCAAAACACTTCTGCAGGAAGTGCTGTAGTTGGGTGGGAGAGGCAAAACCGGGAATCTGAGAGTATTTCCACCAGGGTAGGGAATTCTGCTTTCTGGAATCACATCTCTCTGTTGGGGAAAAAAGCAAGGTTGTTTTTCTCCCAGAGGTATAAGGAGAATATGAACCATTATTCAGCTGGCTGAACTGCACAGTGCATTCTTGTTCAGGAAGTATTTGAGGGGCACAGGAGTTCCTGGGTTCTAGAATAAAATTAACTGCTAATGAGGCAGCATTAATGTCTTCTAGAGGCCTCTGATGTTCACCAGCAGCAGAGATCCCCCTGGACAAGCAAGCGGGAGTATCTCTGAGCACTGAAAGAGCTGAACTCTGCTTTAGGATATATTTTCTGTTGACAGTTGTTGTCTCTTTGACTTGAAACTGGACAGAAGAGCAATATTTATAGCAGTGAATAAAATGCGTCAGCACCAACAGAGTGATTCCTCCGGGTGGTGGTGGCTGGCTCGTATCCCCTGTGGACTGGCCGTTACCAGAAGACATCACTCAGTGCAATGGGCTGGTCCTACCACTGCCTCTCGTGTACCTTGTATGTGGGCAGAAGGATTCAGTTCAGCCTGAGGATGTTTACTTGTTGCATTCTGGCAGTTCTTAACCCCAAATTTCATTTCCGTAAGTGTGCAAAAAAAAAAAAAGAAGTACTTGTCTCTTATAGGATACTCCCACCAGACAATAGCTTGTAGATGAGTGTCAGAGTAGATTATGTATGTAATATATCACGTACTGTTGACTTTTTAAGTAATAAGGTAATAATGAGAGCAGGAACATCTGGAAGCATGCTGTGAAATGGTTATTCTTTAAATATTGATGGTCTGGTTTTGTAACCATCACAGCTAAAACACACAGATGGAGTTCGGAGCTTCACCTGGACCACTTGGCTTAGGCAAAGTGGCAAAATCATAAGCAACAAGAGGAAAGAAAAAGACTTCAGTAATGTCGGTCGGGTGTGCCTTTTCTCAGAAGTGTGGTAACATCTTCCCATTTCTCTTGGTAATGTTCTCTCATGGAAAACATGTAGCGACTGGCACAACAGTTCGATGAAGACCACTGAGAAAAATCTCACTGTATTGTGTGCTCCAGAAGATAAAGATGGGTCAATTGGACGATGGCTTCTGAGTGCAATGAGACGATTCTTGTGGAGGGGGCAATTTCCATGGTGTTCCCTGCATGTGGCAGTGGTTTAGGTGCAGCTCAAGACTGCGGCTCCCCCAGACATGGAGGGAAAGACGAAGACAGAAGAAATATTTATTTTTTTTCCAAGCCTGTGATATATTGCTCTAATATTTCCTTTTGCTTTTGCTTCTATTCCCTCTTGGCAGTTCCATCTCTCCATATAGCTATAGGCTGGCTGTCAGTGGCTCTCATACACACACAGAGAATATCTGTTAACTACAGCTATTTGAGGCAAAACAGTGAGGTTCTGTGCTGAAGAAGAGTTTTTCAGATAACTGCCTGAGGCACCAGACATCTTAGAATCAAAATCTGGAAAGCAGAGTCATTATTTCTGTTGTTTTAGTGCCTGCTTTTATTCTCTTTCTTATTGACAAATGCTCCATAACCCATATTGCGGTGGGTGGCTTTTTCACATTTGCACCATACAGGACTCTTTAAATAAAAAAAAAAGTCTTTTTAATTAACCATCTTTGCAATGGCACCTACTTCATACTCCGTTACCCTTTGCTATTGTCTTTTTTGACTTCTGATCTATGGACGTAGACTCTGAAGTCTGTAAATTTCCATGTGAGGTGTGAATGGAAAATTTCTGGGACAAATGGGAGCAGAAAGGAAAAGTCCTCTTCAGCAGGCTATGGCAAAGTGCCAAACAAATCTCAGCACCACAAACTACCTTGTTCAAGGAGGTATATAGCCACCTTCCTTGCTGGCTTGCCTAGCTGATGTGAGTTGCAGAAATAACTGATGTGACCTCTATAACAGCTGAAACCAGTGGATCTTCTGGAAGATGAATGCTTCCAGGTACAGAAAACAGATTTGGGTCTTTTTTATTCACATAAAGCCCCACTGAATAAAAAAATGTGCACAAGGGACCTGAGAATCTGGTTGAAGGAGAACTCTAAATTACATATTCGGCATCTGTGTCCTCATGGTTAGCTTCAGATGACTGCTCAGGCTTCTTCAATCCCTGGGGGTGTGTGTGGATCTCTGGACCTCTTTCGATGATAAGCCAACACAGACTGGTTCCAGTGCAGCTTATCTTTAGGTCTGATGCTATGCTGTGACGTGAAGATACCAGTGTTAATATTTTTCTGTGTAAAGGAGATGCCCTGCAAGTTAGATCTAAGGCTGCCCGATGACTGCTACTAAATGTGTGCACTCATATGGACCATCAGAAAAGATGACTAGGCCCATCTGGACTTTGGGAGGTCAGTGACTGAAAACGTGATCTCTCTGTGTCTTTGCTCCTAAGCTCTGTTTTGTTCCCGGCAAGGTCAAAATGTGATGGGGTATGGATGTGGTGGAAGGCACAGCACTCAAAACCCATTTCAGATGCAGAAATATCTGCTTCAGTCCTGGTGATGGTGTGACTTTAGTACAGCCATGTGTCAGGGCTCAGGTCAGGGCCTCATTGTAGCCCGTTAAAGCAAAGCACTAAGCTTCTGCTGCTGAGAAGTTATGTTTTAGTATGTAGACAACAGGTAGCAAGTAAATAAATTGCCATAAAAATAAGGAGAAGAGGTAGAGGGGAGAAGATGACAGAGCTGTGGTTGCACAAGCCATTTGTCCCAATGACCTCTGGGGGTCTCAGGTGTCTGTAAGAAATTAAGAGTTGTTCATTGGCATAATGGTTAAAAAAATAAAAAAAAAGAGAAAGATTGGATGTGAGACTCGGGAGTATAAAAGAGTATAAAATACTTTTTTCCAGTAGCAGAATAAGAGGAGAAATCATAACCCAATCCTCCCCTTCTCAGCAGCTTGAAGCCTTGATCCTTTTGTGAGCCTCACAAATCAAAAGGACAGTTTGTCTGAGTTCATGGTGAGGTTTTTGCATGTGTTGTGATGAGGACAGTGATGGAGAATGCTCTTGGGACCAGCTCTTCTCAGCTGAAAAGTCTCTGAGAAAGTCCTGAGGAAGAAAAGGTTTTCAGGGAGAGAGAACATTTTTTATTAGCTCTGCTAGAAATGCACAGACGAGTTTTTTGGTTAGACAGCCCTCTTAAGGTATCTTTCACTAGTTGCAGGAATGCCAGCTGTTAAGTCCCTTGCTACTGTGGGCCACAAGAAAAGGGTCTGCGATGTGAAGAGCAGAAGTCTAGGGTGGTTTCTTGTCGCTACTCCATGAATTCAAGAGCTGACAGTACTAAGCCATTGCGCTACTGTCCTTGCACATAGTGCCTCTGACTCCTTTGGGGGATGTCTTGATTGATGTTAAGATGTGGGGTTCAGCATCTGCTGTGAAGGATATCGAGTGCACAAGGACTGCAGCCCCCTGTGATGAGGAGTAGAGGTCTCTACTGCTGCCTGTCTTGTTAAAGAAATTAGGGAGGCAGCAGTCTGAGTTATTCTGGGATGCAGCAAACGAGGTGCTGGTCCAACCTGACCAAGTGGATATGGAAAGTATCTCAGGGAGGTGGTCTTGGGAATACCTGTGCTTTTCCCCTGCAAGATGCAATTTCCCTAGTTATTTTTATCATAATTTTATTTAATTTTTGCATTTCATTTTTTATTGGTAGAACTGATAGATACTTGATAAGTTTTTATCACACCCAATTGTTTCCTCAATAAGTCCTTAAACCTAGGTTATGTTCTGTTGCAGATATGCTGTGGCTCAAAGAGATTTTTAAGAGCTGAATATAATTTACTGAGGCTCAAAAAAACCTCTCACAGTTTTATAAAAATATGCAAGTGTGATCTGATAACAGAAATACTTCTAGGTCCTAAAGTCATTCCTTTCATTTGGTAACATTTAGATCAGTCTATCTACAAATATTATTCATTGCAGCATTTAATTTACATTTTTAAACGTGTTTGATTAACCTGCTGTTGGACTGCAGAGCTAAGTGTGTAGCCTGACAGATGAACTGCAATGGAAAATTAAGGATATAAACTTGTTTACCAAGATTGGGTGGAATCTTTACAGTTTTTTCTGCAGCCTTTCCAAATGAGAGTTAGCCTATATAATGACGGTAAAGACGTTTATCTATTTTCTCAGCATGTCAGATAGCAAGAGGTCTCGGAGCAGGGCTCTGCCGTGCACAGCCCGACGCGCCGTGCAAACCAGCTGACTCTGAACCCTCCTTAAATTTTTTCCCCTCTCCTGACGATAGCCATAAATAATAACGCCGTGGCACAGAAATCATTCTATCAGCACCGAAACGCACCCGTGAAGGGGGACGGCGGGGCTGCGCGGCGCGTTGCCCGGCCAGGGAGCGCGGGGAGCCGCGCTAGAGGGGGCCCTCGGCCAGCGCAGCGCCCGCTCGCCTCATCCCACCCCTCTCGGCAACGCTCCTTTAGGCATGTTTTAACACTGCCATCAAGCCTTTCAGTTAAAAATCTAACTCAAAGTCTCAGTTTCTTCTTGTGTTTACGGAGCCACCGACAGAAACAGCAGATAAAACTCTCTGTAAATGGGTTCCTGCATTTTCTTACATCGGGTTTCCCCCACGCTTACGCCACGCACTGAACCACACAGTATCTGTCCATTTCTGGGGTGAATCAAGCTGTTCATGTGGGTTTTAAGAGGTCAGTTTTGCTGTGGGAAGTTAGGCGATTACAGTAATTGAGTTGCAATAATCATTAGAACTAACAAAGATGCTAACTGGCAGCCTTTCATCGTGTGGTGTCCTAAAACACTTCCCAGATCTGCAGGCTTAAGTAAATGCAAATTATGTGATGCACCTGAGGATCTGAAATAGGAAGAAAGTTCCACTTGCTGCAGTGCGTAGACCAGAACTATGTTGAAGTCAAACCTGTGGCTCATGGAGAGCACGTGCAGGGTTTTAGCTGGGGTTTCTCCAGGATGCTGTGGACAGACCAAAGCGCTCCATGGCCGTCGCTGCGCTGTCACCCTTCCCTCTGCCCCAGAGCCCTACCAGTTCACCTGGTGGCACCAATGGGCCTTAGAAAATTAATTCAGTTTGTACTTAGTCCTGCTCTTTGATGTGGCAGGGGATAGAGCCAGCCTGTGGCTGGTGCACGAGCCCGAGAGCCGGTTACGCTGTTTTCCATACTGTGGGTGTGTTTTAATCCAAATGGAGGATTTGTTTTAAGCACAGACAGGGCTGCACGAAAAGTTTGCTGCATCAGTACTACCACGTATTTACATGTTTCGAGGAGCATTCCATCTTTGACAACACATCACAAGGCAGCAGATCAAAAAGGTCCATCTACAATCTCGGATTGTTTTTCAACCCACTTTGCGTTGAGTCACAACACCCACGAGGAGCGGGAGGGGTGGCGGTATTTCACTGCAGCGAGCTGTGCAAACCCCCAACGCAATCAGCTTAACAGAAAGGGTTGTTTCAGGCATGCAAAAGGGGCAGGTAAATCAGGAATGAAGAGTTCTGGCAAAGCCTACAGGGAAACTGTGCGCCAAATGGCAGATCCCAGCAGGGGGGAGAGGCCCAGGTAGTTTGGGTGCCAGAGGCTGCACCTCTGTCACTTGGCTGGGCAGCACTCACAGGTACCAAAACCGACTTTATTTGATGTAGGAAAATAAAGAGTTTTACTTGCTAGCTTATAATAAACTGTGGTGTATGGCATGCAAACATTGCAAGTGTTAAAAGTTTCCATAATGATAGCAGCAAACTTATCTGCTTATTTTTATCATATGCAAGGATGAGCTGTTTTTTTCCAATTGGATAGCTGCTGTAATAGAAATGTTATACTGACAGCCAAGCTTACTCCCAAACCTAATGCATTTTCAACTTTTTTATGCTGATTTCAGGAAGTACAGCTCCTGTAATTTGCATCCAGATATCAGGAAGCGATGCGTTATGAGAACATCTCATCTACCGCCAGGGATGAACCCGCAGAAATCACTTATACCAACAGATTTACAGGTAAAAGTGTTTTTATTTTAAAAGATTGCTATAGAATTAGTAATTTTCTGCTTTAGCCTATGAATTAAGAACACTGGCAATTTCAAATGTTTCTGTTGGGCTTGCTGGTAAACAGGGGGATGGTCCAACTGCAGACACAGGATCACAGAGTAGTGATGAGTTTTCCAGCCTTATCTTCATCATCTCCAGAAATATAATAGAGGTCTCTTTGCTACTAGTGAATAAAGTCAGAGCATTGTAAAATCAGCCCAAATGGGGATTTTACATTGGCATTGGAATGCAACAAATACCTGTGCATTGTAGATTTGCATTAAACCAGCTTTTACAGCTAGAGCAGTGGCTTTTTTGAGGACTTGATCTTTCAAGAGACTTAAGTGTTATGTTCTGTTTTCATTTGTATGCAACCTCATGGACTTTGGGCAGATTGGTTGTGAAATTTTCATCAATTGTTCATTACTGGACTGTCAATTTATAGTTCTGGCTGTGTCTTTCACAAACACTTCTGCAAGTACTGAGTTTGAAGAAATTCAAGGGCAGGACTGGACTATGGGTCCGCAGTCCTTCTAGGTGATGCTCCCAGATGAGCAGTTTGGGTTCATTATTAGGGGAAGATATATCAGATGCCCGTGCTGTTGCTGAGTTGTTGGTTCTTATTACTGTGTAAATGGAAAAGATACAGTTTTCAGAGCTGTCAGTCTGAGATCTACAATAAGCAGTAAAAATAAACTTAAAAAGTAAAGCTCAAGCAATTGGAAAAGATGGCACTTTGATACTGTTTTCTCCAGCCAACTTGCAGCCTAAGCAAAATTATACACAGCTTTTGCCAAGCTTAAGATTTTCAAAATGCTTTGATATCCCCTCCTTCTCCCTGCATTGTTTGGCACTTTGCTTTCAGTGTGCAACCACAGCAGGCGTCACAAATGTAACATGCGTGTAAGAACAGGGGATTTTAAATGGTAACATGACAGAGACATCATCACTAGGTTTTCAAGGAGAAGGAAAGTGGGATGGGGAAAAGTTAATCCAGTACTGCGGTAGGCTAAAGGCTCGATAGAGGTGCTTTGCAAGCTGTATTATTCATCAGTGGTATTGCTGAGTCAGAGAAGAAAGATCTACATAAAAAGAGCTGCTTTTGGATCACGTCTTAATGCAGAAATATCCTACCAGATTTTTTTTTTTTTTTTACTGGTGCTCAAGCAACATCACTAGAGAAGCTACAACAGTTCGCATAAGAAACATAATGATGAAATTATTTCAGTTATGAAGTCTTTGTAGGAGTAACTTATTTTGCATAGAGAGTTCTTGGGGCCCAACAGTGATTTCCTTTATGGTAAAAAGAAACAGTAATTTGGGCCCTGATTTTTTTCAGGATGGGTTAGAATGCAGAACTAGTAATGTGTGAGCTCCGGGTAGTTGGCTGATATGACTTTTAATGACCTTTTTCCTGGGTTTTTATTTTGGCTGTGTGAAGGCATTTAGAAGTTGGAAGAGTGTACAGAGAGCCTGCCCCAAAGCTGATTCCTTCTGTCCTGAGTAACTCAGATGCTGGAGTGTCATCTTGGAGCATCCTTCAACAAAACACACAGCTTTGCTTGTGCAGCTGCGCAGTCTTTCCACTTACGTGAGGTGCACCTATCCTGGCACTGTTGCTTACAGCATAGATAAATGTGTGCACAGGCAACCTGGCTGTATGTGGGGAAGTTCCTACCCACATGTCTGCTTTGTACCAAGCCACACTGCCATAGCGTGGTCTGTACCAGACAGCAGAGGTACCAGGCAGGGCTCCGTGCCTAGCTGCCCACGCCAGCTCTTCCCTTGCACCTTCTCATTCACCCGCATTTATATTGCTGGGTTCTGAGGCACCTTTTGGGAAAGTTTGTTATCCCACTTCTCTACCAGAGGAAATGATAGAAAAACGTCACGCTACCAGATTAATCCTCCTTGACAGGTAGCAAAAGCTACCTTCTATTTTTTTTCTGAATCACTCAGCAGAGGTGAGCTCTGGTTTTTAAGGGTGACAGGAAGAAATCATTCCAGTGCAGGATCCAGCACTCAGGTTCTTTTATTTGATAAAATTCTTCACTTGGTAACATGTTAAGTCTTGACTTTCTGCTATACAGGGATGACAAATGAAGCATCAGGGATGGGAATCAAATGATTAGGACTTGTGAAACCCTCATTTTGTTTTGCTGTCTCATTGTGGTACAAGAAAACAATCACCTTTCCCGTATTTGTGCTTTTTTGGGGGTTTTTTTTGGTTCTTGGCTCATACATTACTCTGGCCCTTGCACTGGAAAGAAAGCAGGAAAAAAGTTGTACCTTTTGTCTTCCTATTCCTGTTAGAATTAATCTGATTTGTGTTCAGGCAACAGCCATTCCCACTTGCAGTATATTCAATTCACCAACCTTGCAACTACAGTTCCTCCTACATAAATCAATCTCTGTTTAATTTTATCCTGTACTGAATTCGACCAAACCCTCAGGAATTGGTTATAAAAGCTGTACAAGTTCAGCTTTTTATTTTGATCAATTCTGAAGGCTGTAGGCAGGTATTCTGTAACGTAATCATTGCTTATGGAAAGCTGAAGTGTAGTACAGTAAAGTTTATGTGGAAAATCAGACAACAAATTTTTAGTCATCTGTGCTGTCTGCATTGTTTGCAATTTTTTGTTTTGAAATACCAAGTAACTTGTAAGTTAAAAGCACTGCGTAGGAAAGTTTTTGAGACTGCAACTGAGACTCTAATTTTAAAATGAATATTTTTAAATAATTTATCATATAACTTCCATATAGCCTTAGTGCAAGAGGATTACATTATATATGGGCATCTAATAACAACTTTAATTGGTCTTTAACTAGGAAAATGTTTTTTCTAGGTGTATAGACAGATGATCCTGCACTGGCCTTCCAGCATTAGAATAAGAATGAGGGAGTTCATCAACCCAACCAGCTTAGAGAAAGCACCAGGTATTCCAAAACTCATTGTAGGCTTTGATTCTCTGGAAGAGATCCTTTGCTGCTGTGCTGGTAGGGCACGCCTGAGAGTGTGAATGTCTCTCACCCAAAGTCTTGCAAAATGCTGTAATTGTAAAGTCATTAAACCTGCCCGGAGGTGTGACACTGGGCGAGATGTGAGAGGCTCTGGGGTGGGGGAACCACCTGTGACCAATTTGTTCCCCACAAGGCTGCTTTGCTCCTGGGCTTCCTATCTAACCACCCTGAGCATGGGCTTAGAAAACTGGAAGAAGAGCAAGCAACCCAAAAGTGTGTGAGAACAGGGGACCTTTCTTCAGCAAGTCTGATGAGTAGTTTGGGTCTGTACCTTTATCTGCCACTTCCCTGGTGCTGCGCAGCTCTGGGGGCAGAGTCAGGACCTTGTCCAGTGAAATGTGCCCTGAACGGTTTCAACACCTTTGCTAAAATTGCCTCCTTTCACTCAGGTCTTGTCACCAAGCAATTTCACGTCCTCAGGGAACGTGTCCAAGTGCCAGCTTGGCTAAGGCTTGGTGGTGGAGGCTTTTGGGGGTGTGTGGCAGGGAGATGAGAAGCTGGGGGGGAGGTGTGATTGTTGGAGGACCAACTGGCCTCAACTTCATCAAGAAATGCAGAACTACTTGCTTACAGTTTTTGAAGAGTTTTGCATTTCTTGATGAAATTGATGCTGGGATTTTATTTCTTCCAAGTCTTCTCCTACCTGATGGTAAATGAGTCCAGAAAAGATTTCTGTCATGTTACAATAGAAAATGAGACAGATTGCACCGTTGCTTCAGCTTTCATTTTAATACCTGCCAATACCA
Source organism: Ibycter americanus (assembly GCA_035590275.1). NCBI lineage: Eukaryota > Metazoa > Chordata > Aves > Falconiformes > Falconidae > Ibycter > Ibycter americanus. The sequence goes on along the minus strand of JAVJGI010000038.1, from coordinate 5,824,482 downwards.
TTTTGCAAATCCTGGAGTGTAATATTAAAAAAAAAAAAAAAGTGTAGCTAACATGAGGTTAAAAAAATGTCGTTAGTGTGTAAAATATGAAGCTGGATGACACATAGGCAGCTGCAGATGCACTAATTTGATTTCATGCCTTAGAATCAACTGTTCTCCTGCACTGAAAGGCACATTTACATCCATCTGTCAAAGTCGGTTTCTTGTCTTTTCAGAGTTCCTCTGCTCTTGTTTCATCCTGTATTCCGCTCATGGGGGTGAGTTTGGAGCAGACTCTTCCAGCCCACCCATGTATTTCAGGAACTTACAACAAAAATATTTTTCTTTTCTTTTCTTTTCTTTTTTTCTTTTCTTTTCTTTTCTTTTCTTTTCTTTTCTTTTCTTTTTTCTTTTCTTTTCTTTTCTTTTCTTTTCTTTTTTCTTTTCTTTTCTTTTCT
>JAVJGI010000038.1:5599752-5823945 GCA_035590275.1 Ibycter americanus | reverse complement strand
TCTTTTCTTTTTTCTTTTCTTTTCTTTTCTTTTCTTTTCTTTTCTTTTCTTTTCTTTTCTTTTCTTTTCTTTTCTTTCTTTTCTCTTTTCTTTTTTTCTTTTCTTTTCTTCTTTTTTTTGTTTGTTTTACTTTTTTTTGTTACTTTTTGTTTTCACCCCTTTATTTTCTTTTCTGAGTCTTAGGGAGGTATTATTACAGGATTATTAGACACAGAACATAGGATTTGAGTGTTTAAGCTTTAATCCTTGTAAGCCAGAGTCCCAGCTACAAAGCTGGGTTCATGACATTCAAAATCATTTGATATCTAGCAGCGGGAAGCTCAGCATCAGTGTGGAGCAGCACCTGGGCTGGCGTGGCGAGGCTCGGGGGGCGAGCAGTGCAGAAGGTGGTGTTGCCTGCGACAGCTGCGCTGGGCAAGCATGGGGTGTTCGGCATGTGAAGGTGACAGCTGCGTGTCCTGTGGGCGAAGGTGGCATGGCCAAGGGGAAGGTGAGCTTGGCAGAAAGGCAATGCCATGCCAGCAGCAGAGTCCTCAATAAGTGGCCTGAAGGACAGAAGGCCAGAGCTCAAGTTACAGTCTGGGAAAAAACATATCCCAAAAAAGAGGTCAGCCCACATCTGCAGTGTCTGCTGATCTTGTTTATGGGAACTTTTGGAGCAGGCACTAAGCCTGTTCCTATAGGTACTATGTACATACGTGCCCAGCCATGTATATGTGCCCACCACGTATACGTACAGCACTGTCACAGCTGGTGCCTTCAGGTGTCACTGCAATGTCTGTGATAAAACTTACCTTCCACAGGGGCAGGCTCTTCTGTTGTTTTTAATTTATCTTGCTGCATAGAACATAGGGTAACTGAAATCAAATTTAGATCTTGTCCTGCATTGTAGGTACGAGCAAAATCAATATCTTTCATATTCTCACCGCAGCATGAAATTCTAAAGATGGAAATTAAAGGTGTCTGATAAGCTGCTAAGTCAGCTGAGCCTCTCCTCTCTTTCTTTAACTTAGTTTGTAGTGAGCGACTCACCAAGTTTATCAGAAGTGAAAACTGTTTTATGATTTAAATCACCATTCAGATACAGTTGCCGTCGAGAATCCATCACCCCTCAGATATTCACTTACAGTATTTTGCTAATGATGGCCAGACCCATCATTCGCATTAGACTAAAATATGCTTTAAAATAAACCCTGTGTGAAAGGATTGTGTGAGGAGTAAACATCAATGAGCTGCTAAGACTGCAATGCTGATGGGTAAAAGATTTTTGCCGCTACAAGATGTGATGAGTTCTTTGATGCTTTTTCCTGGTTGTAGGGAAGAATCAGCTTTTGGTAGTAGAACCTCTAACAAATTATCGGCAAAGAGAAAGAAAAAATCCAGAGGTCAGTGCTGAAGCTGCACGAAGCTTATTAATTTTTGCTTCATGAATTTTCATACTGCTAAATTGACTTTAAAGTGAAAAGGCAATTGTCATGTCTTTACCCAACGTATAATTACGCAAACTTACTGCTGAAAGATACAGTGAAGATAAAATGCTCAGAGCTGTATTGTACAACTCTTCCTTCCGTTGGCAAGCACTTGGGTACGCTCCTAGGAGGTTTCAAACCAGCAGTTGCTGTACAAAATGGGACGCACAAAATTACTTGGCTTCCAGCATGGCTCTCTATTATCATCCTTAGCAATTTTAAAAAAAATTCCTTTAAGCAGTTGCCAGGGCAAGAACTGTGAGTGTTATCTCCTTGAAGTATCAGGACTGATGAGATTGTGGTTGAGGTCAGGCAGCAGCTTATTTCTGTGGAAAAGAAACCAGGTATTTAGTGGCGTTGTGATACATCAATAATCTTGAAGCATCTTGATTTTTCTAATATAGCTAAAACAGTTGAAGCTTTCAATATGCTTGAAAAAACTGATTTCTGTTATTCAGGGGTTTGCTTAAGCAAGATGCCCAAAAGTGTGTAGTACGTTTTAGGTGATCTGTTCTGATGTGTGAGTAAAACTCCTATGCTCTTATGAAGAGAGATGGTCTAAAGTACTTTTTGTCAGAGCAGAGCAAGAATTATAGCTCTGGGAATACTTGGCTCTATGAGGGCTTTTGCTGGGGCAGAGCTGCAGAATAAGGCGTTTCTGTCAGGGGGAAAAAAACCTAGCCTGGCTCATCATGATTGACTGTGTCTGGGCTCTGAGCCCTCAATGACTGAGAGCATTTTGCTAGCAAGAGCTGCATGCTCACATACGCCCTGCAATAGGATTTTTCTGTTTATTTTCTTAGTACTGCCAGATGAAACATAAGAGAGAGAAACTGCTTGTTCTCTTTTAATGTCGTATCTTCCAGTCTGAAAATTAAAACTGCTTTCTTGGTGGGACCTTTAACTTTTATATCACATAGCTTCATCCTCCTCCTCCTACTTCCCAACACTTAATGGGCTGTGGGCAGCCAAACCATGAGAATGCGAGAAGAGCGAAATGATAATTCATTCGGGATGGAAGCAGGAGGCAAAATGTAATCCATCATATCTGCTCTATCTCATTACGGAGGTGAGATACAAGAGAGGGCAAGCTGTTAATAAACTGGTGGATGAAGTTATTTTACCAATCTGTTACAGCAAGCAGGGAGAGACAGGGGCAGAAGTGCATTATTCACACCTTTTCCTAATCCTTTTGTTCCTTATTCTGTGGAAATGCCTTTGTAAAGCCAGTAAGGCAGTCTGGCTTAGGGAGCTGACATCCAACCCCTCACACCTGTACCCTCCTGTTTTACTGCTTCTTGGTAAATAACCCTTCCAGGAGCTGCAGGAGTTGCAGGAGGCGTTTGACAGCTGCCTGGACTGGAGGGGTGGCAGCGTTCACGTCTGCTTCTGCAGAACTGGTCTTTGTCACGGCTATAGCAGATTTCCCCACCCCTTGAAGCAAAGCAGCCCCCCAGGAATTGTGCTGCCACCTCCCAGGAGCTCTGGGGCCCGTGTGAGCCGATGCTCACTGCCATCCCTCTGGACTGACGTGAGTGGGCTAAAGGCAGCCCAGCAGCCTGTAGCTCAGAGAGCTAAATCCTGCTTCTGCTGAGAAATGTTTTGGGCAAGCCTGTATATTCCTGATATCCCTGCCTCCCTGTGCAGTGAGGATGCCCCAGCAGTGCAGGGATACTGGCATGCACCTTGTGCTGCACCGTGCGGGGCTGCAGCTTGCGTGTACCTGGAGCTGTTACTTCTGGTGTGATGGGGAGCTGGGATCTAAAGGGCTGGACTGTCGCACCACAGAAAATACTTCTACCAGTTCTTTCTTCATATGCAAACGTTTCAGTAGAGGTTGAATCTGGTCAAGTTTGAAAGCTGCCTCTTGGGGACCAATAGAGACACGTGGATAATGCACTTCAGCGGCCCAGTGGAATTACTTATTTTGCCCTTTCTTTCTCTACCCACAAAACTACTGCTTTTTACATCTTGTAATGTCTCTGGCAAGGATGAGATTGTATTCTGGAGCTTTACTCTGGGTAGATTTGTAGCATGGCTGTGCTAAAAAGGTTTCAGTTTCAAGGCTGTCATTTTAGCAGTGAGCTGGACTGCTGTACATCATAATATTGTGGCTTGTGTGCATTACAGTCTGCAGAAGTAACATTTCAACAGAAACATATATCCATGCATCCAAAACTTATATAAGGTAGCTAATGAATAGGAAGGACAGGTAACCTCTATCTAACATACTAAGAATGCTTTTCTTGGTTTTTTTTCTAAAAAACACCCCAACAAAACCAAACAGAAAATGCAAAACAAAACCCAAGACCCTGTACGTGCAGACATCCATCCTTCCGTCAATTTTTTGTTACTTGTCTGGGATTTTCCACAAAACTGTCGATGTTTTGTTCCTCACAGTGCAAGTTGAAAAACTTTATTGAGAGTTCCTGAATCAAGCTGGGAGGCGTGGGGAATGCCCATGGGTCTGGGCAGCCTCAGGCAAGCTGCATTTCTTGTTCTGCTCAGCCTCTCTGCAGCACCTCCTGACTGTCAGAGGCGGGCTGAGCTGAGTAATTTAGATCAGTAGGTGCTCTGAGTTATAAGGTGAAAGGCGTAAATTATTATTATACGCATAAATATGGTTCAAAGGAAGGAGCTGTAACAAATGACCAAGCACCCATCCATTTGTATTATGTTCTACTATTAGAAAGTGCTTAGTTTTCCTCGTATCTCCCCTGCTGCAGCCAGGTCCTTAAATTTTGATCCCTGAAATCTATGATTATTTGTGTTAATTCCTCACATCTTCCTCTGATCTGGCCTAAATGTAGGGTTCACCCCTGCCACTGACAAAGCCTTCCAATTCATTGGTACCCTGACTGTTATTTTCCACCCTCATTATACTTAATGTCTTTAATTACTGTTACTATGGGCTCAGTATGTGGGTAAACTTTAATGAAACTCTACCAATAACTTCCTTGCCATGAAAGCACTATTCCTTTCTCCTCTCCACCTTTCTTCTCAGCTGCCAGTGCTCTGGGAAACAGTAGTAGTAATAATAAAAACTAAATAACTTGCAGAAGATAAATGAGGTTCCTGAGTTGAAAAGACTCGCTTACTCTGTTTGCACCAGGGAGGACTAGATTGAGACATAACCTCATTAGCATTTCTGTATGATCACAATAGGGCTGCAGGGGTTGAGAGTAAATGTTTTCCAATTCAAAGGAGAGGAGAGCAAATTTACAGATGATGACTTTATTAAGTTTAAATTACTATAAAAATATCTAGGCAAGGCTTCAGTGATGACGTGACAATCTCTTTCAGAATTTCCTTCCCCTTACACAGGATTTCAGGCAAGTTCCACGAGAAGTGCTGGCATAGTTTCCCTCCCTTCATACTTGGACTCAATTTTACACAATTTTTAATTGTATTTGTGAACATTAAATTCTTCATTTTTGTATGCATAGCAATGAAAAAGAAAAATAGCTTTGAAAATAGCCAGTAAAGGACTTCCAGGAAGCTTTGCTAATGTTAGCTCCCTGCACTCAAAATGTCCTAATCCATAAGTTCAAGTCAACAAAAATCTAGAACTGAAACTAATGTTAGCAAATACGCAGAGTAATTAGTTTTGTTCTGTCTTTCATATTATCCTGCGGGAGCCGTAAATGGCCTAGAGCTGTTCTCGGGAAAAGCGTAGATTGTTGTTACTTCAGTATCTTTCACGCACAGTAAATGGCCCAAAGTATTATCAGAAATTCTAGTCTCACTTTCATTGTTCAAACAGAGATAATGGCCATATCCTAAAAGATGCTTTTAGAGAAAGCACTAATTATTCCTTCTTTGTTGCAAGCCTCATCAGGGTTTGCTGACTCATAACCTCCCTTCTCCTTGGAAATTTTCCCTTCCAAAGTAGGACTCAAATACTCTAAGGGCCAAATTGAGGAAGATGTCAGTGGCATGCTGAGCTAAATTCTGAATAAAGGATTTAATTTCCTAGAACTGCTGCCTGGCATCTTTCATTAACTCAGAGCTCATTCTAAAAAGGAAGAGCAGGAATGTGATGTGATGTGCATAATCGCCAGAAACAACTGGACCTGAACTGAGCAATGTCATTAATGAAAGAATTATAGAATTGTTGAGGTTGGAAAAGGCCTTTAAGATCATTGAGTCCAACTGCTAACCCAACACTACCAAGCTCACCACTAACCCATGTCCCTGAGTGCCACATCTACATGACTTTTAAACACCTCCAGGGGTGGTGACTCCACTGCTTTCTTGGGCAGCCGGTTCCAAGGCTTGACCACCCTTTCGGTGAAGAAATTTTTCCTAATATCCAATCTAAATCTCCCCTAGTGCAATTTGAGGCTATTTCCTCTTGTCCTGTCACTTGTTTTCTGGGATAAGAGGCCTACCCTCCCTAACTACACCCTCCTTTCAGACAGTGGTAGAGAGCGGTAAGATCCTCCCCCGCCTCAGCTTCCTTTTCTCCAGGCTGAACACCCCTAGTTCCCTCAGCCGCTCCTCAGAGCACTTGTGTTCCAGCCCCTTCCCCAGCTCCGTTGCCCTTCTCTGGACAAGTTCCAGCACCTCAATGTCCCTCTTACAGTGAGGGGCCCAAACCTGAACACGGTGTTTGAGGTGCTGCAGCCTCACCAGTGCCAAGTACAGGGGGACCATCACTGCCCTGGTCCTGCTGGCCACACTGTTTTGGGTACAAGCCAGGATGCTGTTGGCCTTCTCGGCCACCTGGGCACACTGCTGGCTTATGTTCAGCTGGCCGTCAGCCAGCATCCCCAGGTCCTTTTGCTCCAGGCAGTTTTCCAGCTGCTCTGCCCCAAGCCTGCAGCAGTGTGTGGGGTGTGTGGGGCTGTTGTGACCCACGTGCAGGACCTGGCTGCTTCTGACCCAACTGAGCCTTGTTGAACCTCATGCAGTTGGCCTTGGCCCATTGGTCCAGCCTGCCCAGATCCCTCTGCAGAGCCTCCTACCCTCCAGCAGATCAACACTCCCCTCCAGCTTGGTGTCATCTGCGAAGTGACTGAGGGTGCACTCGATCCCCTTGTCCAGATTGTTGATAAAGATCTCAAACAGAACTGGCCTCAGCACTGAGCCCTGGGGAACAGCACTGGTGACATCTTTAACCCAGCCCCCAGGGAGGCAGCAGACTTCCCTGAGTGGGACTGGTCTGCGTATGGGGCCTTCCCTTCAGAAGGGGGCCTCCTGTGGCAGTGACCCATCTTTTTTCTTTTGGGAAGCGGTTTTGACACAAGGCATTGGCTCCTGTAGCCTCGGTGACACCTCCAAGCTAGATGAACCATGGTTGATGTTGTTTGGTTCCTCTTGCAGACCCCCATGCCTGTTATCCAAGGGCACCTGGACAGGTGGGGCACTCCCAGAGGAGACGCGCCTGCTGTGCTGGACAGGGGCTTGCTGCCATGGCCCCCCATCCCTACAGTCCCTGTGCTTAGCCAGGCGGAGAAACGGCAGGGAACCCTCCGTGCCATGCGTCCTGTCAGGCCTGTCCGAGGGAAGGCAGGGTGCCATGCCAGTAGTGTCTCTCTCTCTCTCTCACTCTCCTTGATGCTCCTCATCCCACTTGCCTCCCCTGGAGTTGTTGTTGAGTGGGAGAGGTTCCCTCCCCGACTGCCCTCCACCGGCGTGCTTGCTGCCACCGTCCGTACTGCAGTGAGAGCAGGGCATGGCCCATGGCCCAACACCGGGGTGGCTGCCTGCTCCCGCCACGCGCTGCCTTGGGCCCCTGTGTCCATCGTGGTGGGTGCAGAGCTTCGAGAGGCCATGGCTTCTGCTGGGTGGGTGCCACTGCTCACTGGTTGAGCTGGCAGGGCTTCAGCACCAACCCAGCCATGCCAGATGCCACCCCATGCCTGTGCAGACATGTCAGACCCTGTTTGCCTGCCCCGCTGGTGGTCCTCATCGCTCCCACTCCCTGAGGGCTTATAGCTGGGGGGCTTGACCACCATTGCTCCTGACCTCACCAGCTCCTGTTGGGCGAGCTCCTGGTGTGTCTCTCGGCTCCCCCTGAGGTTGCCCTGTTCAGGACGCGCCATGCACTGCGCTGGAGGCTCCACTACCCATTGTGCTGGCATCAGAGCTGCTCGCCTCAGTGACTGAGAGAAGCAGGACTGCACATATTTGACAGGCAGTGTTTCCTATCTCCTCGGAGCCCATACATCTCCTGAGTAATGCAAGCAATCTTATTGAAATTTCAAGTTCTTGATGACATGAAGAAGGCATATGCTACTGAAAAATTATGATAAATGCATGCTATCATAATTTAAGCTATCCATCAGTAAGCACTTTCCTCAATAAGCTGGAGGAAGCATTTAAAGCGTGTTCCAAATCTGTTGGGTCCGTGGTCCTGAAGGGCTAGATTGCACGTTTTGCCATGGACAGACATTAATGAATATAATTGAAGATGTTATTAGGAGAATGTGTTTGTTATCAGAGGTTGCTTATGGTATTATTACTCTGAGTTACACTTCATTAATATCCATTTTTCATGGCTTTGCTCTGCCATTCATTACTTGCATGACCTTGTGTCATTGGAGGAAATGTCAGTGACAGAGTAAGGAATATGTACTTAGTATTGTGCTATCCTCACTTAGCACGGTTTGTCAATCTCCAGTTGAAACCCCTGTTTTCAAAGCTTTTATAGCTCAGCCATAAAAGACAAGTATCCCTAGGCCAGGAGCTGGGCATGCAAATGCTGAATCAGTGTTTGTGCAGTTGGGATGAATAACCACTTGTAAAACAATCTCACAAATAAACAAGTAAATATCAATTAATAGAGAAGGACATGGTAATCCTTCATTTTTCCTTTATAAAGTAAAAGTTGCTCCAAATTTGCTAGTACCCATTTTACAAGAAAATGTTTTACTGTATTGTTGCTGGAAATGCTTAATGATCATCTTTTGTTAGAATTACTGTCAATTTTTTTCCACACAATCACATTTTCTAACTGGAAGCTTTGCTTTGATAACTATAGCTCAGTCAGAAATTATGAAATTATAACATTCAGAGAAATATCAAAATTAATTTGAAAATTCTGATTGTATTGAACTTTGACACCCACAAAATTGTGGAAAAGCTCTTTGCAGATGAAAGAAGTCTGCATATATGTGATGGTTGCAATGGAATATATGTGTGGAACATATACTGCTTAGGAAGTTGGATAAGCCTTCCCTGGGTACAATTAAGAATCAGGACTTGGAAAACTGAAATTTAAGATTTCTCTGTTGTACTAATTGTCAACTCAGTATAATTAATGAAGAGAGATTTCATAAGAAAACAAAGCAATTCAGTACCGAAGTAATCATAGCACAAAAATAACAAGATAGTCTTTGCCACAGTGAACCAGTCTCTTCATTCACAGCATCTGGAAGTGGGCAAGGGGCAGTGGAGCAGGCTGCAGTGTTAATTGACAAAAGGCATGGCCTTAAGTCATTAGTAAGATGATTATTTGGCAGGCTCATGCTAATTTTTATAATATCGACAGTTTGATTAATATGTTAATGATCTTAATTTCCATATTGAGTTTTGCCACTTTAATTTGTCTAACATGCTGGCAGGAAGAATATTGGCACTGTGAAATCTATATAAGAAGTAAAAGACAGAAATTCCAAACTAATGATGACATATTGGTCTGTATTTTTCATTTTTGCTCAGGCCACTCTATGAAGCCAGCGTAGTGTAAAGCAGCTATTTATGTAATTTACTCTTTTTAGTTCTCTTACACTGCCAGAGAATCAGGCCCAGTATCTTTAATAACCATGTGTGTTCCTCAATTATCCTAAATGACTTTAACACCTTTGTATCTCAATATATACGTTGCTACAACATTCCATTTATTCAGTACTAGGTGCTGTCTAGAAATTATGCTCTATTGACTTCAATAGGGGAATAACTGTACAAAATGTAATGGTGTGTCTTATAGAAGTTGGTCTTGTGATACATTCTGGATTTAGAAGTATATTGGTGTTTTCAGACAAGGTGAATGTCAGTGGTAGGTAAAAAATGATCACTATTAGTTAGAACACCTTAAGCAAGTGTGTGGAAACCTTACAGAATGCCTTCTTCTCTTTCCCGTTTTAAAAATACTTATGGTTAGTATCCTCAGGTGAGATGTGAAAAATACAGGTGCCTTCTCCATCATTCCTATGTAGTCAAGTAACAAAAGCCCTTCCCTGGAGCAGCAGCTGTTCTTTCAGTGTCACGTTTGCTTGTTCTCAGAAGCTCCCACACAGGGTTTGGCAGCTTTGGGGCTCCGCATCTGAAAATCTGCCTGATTGATTCAAAGCTCCCATGTCTGGGCTCCCCAGATTCATTCAAGGCGTTCACCCCTCCAGTGTCTTTGCTGCCTCACCCACCTGTTCAGCAAATTTTCCTGGAACTGGAACTATTCTGAGCACAATGTCTGCAGTAACTGGTGTACTCGGAATGGAGAACTGTTCCCCTGAAAAACTCCGAACCCCTCTCCTTCTAGGGGTTATGTTTTCCTCCCAAAGAAACATTCCTTTGTGCTTTCCTTGCTGCCATCATTGCAAAGAGGAACACAGCCATGTGTTCTTCTCTGCCATGTGTTTCTGCTCGCTGCTGTTTGTTTTTGAGAGCTGAATTCCAAGAGCATCTATGGTAAAGGGAGACTGTCTCTTTATTAATGCACTGTCATATCAAGTATATTAGCATCAAGATATCACTCAACTGTAAGTGTTACTTAGGGATATTAATCAACTGCTGCTTTATTTTAATGTGCTAATTTGGGATTAATGAACATAAAGGCTTGATTTACAGAGAGGTCTTTGATTTGTAGCTTCCATTGTACCTTCCCTTCCATTTTCTTTTGCCACAGAACTCCAGCGAGATTACAGTTCCAGACTGAGTAGTGTTAGTTACTTCTAAACATTGGTTACTTCTCTCTGGGAACACTTCTGTTCCTTGTGTCCATCCCATTAGAAACATTATGGAGGACGTGTCCTCAGATCATGGTGATGGCCCTTGGCCACTTTTTGGTGTCTCCATGGCGCAGAGTGCTGTGGCTGCTGCTGCAGGGAGTTTGGTGCTTGGAATAGAAAAGGCTTTTGAGGAGGAGCTCTCAGACCTGAGCAAAGCTGTGACAGCGACCTGTGAGACATACCTGCTGAGGCAGGTCACTGGGAAAAAGAGTTTTCAGGCAGCAGCGTGGAACACTTCTGCAGACCCTGCCAGCCTGCTGCAGTGTGGGCACTGCCCACAACGGCTCTGTCCTCACTAAAGGGTCAAGATCAATTCTTCAGAGGCTCCCCATCCTGGGATCTTAGCTGTTCATTGCATGTGGTTGCTTATGTAAAAAGCTCCAAAGGGTGCTACCTGTAAGCAAGGCAGGCAGTTAGCTGGAGAAAGCAAGCAGTGCTGGCAGTACAAACTTTTAGTGAGGATGTCATTAAGAAGGTCCACCTTTAAGCTGGAGTGGTTCAGAAACACACTTTCCAGGATGGCAGCTGGGTTTAAATACTATGGAAATGCAGCAGAAACAGACCCGCAGGTGTTAAGGCACTCGGCCACTGCAGGGGTGCATTACACAGGGAAAAGAAGTGCAATGCATGTTCAAGTGGGATTAAAGGGTTTTTCTCTGGCTAGAAGGAGGTTAGAGATAATATCTGAGATGTAACCTGGGCTTACCCAGCAGAAAGGCTTGTGAGGTTTTGGGGAAGTAGGCTGGTTTTGTGTTTGGAGCTGTGTGTAAGCTTCACAGTACAGATGATATTCCTGGTAATACAAAGTGCCATGTCCTTGGGACAGACAGTGCCTTCCGGCTCTCGGTCACCGGTCAGCTCAATCTGCTGCTGATGGAGGTTCAGTTTATGTCTGGGTCAGGCCTGCTGAAAAGCTTAATTAGCATTGCTGCCCCGCAGGAAATTTTTCAACTTTTGTGTGGAGAGCTTTCTTTTCAGGAGTTTTCATTCTTTCTTATTTCAATGTGGTTTTTGGTGTTAACAGAAATTCTCATTGCTGATTACCTAAAAATATAATTTACAGAAATGGCCTGTTTTAAAGCTTTTTTAGACCAAAAAAAGAACTTTAACTTGTTGAGGTCTTCAAGGGAAAGTGAAGAAAAGCATTTTCTAGTAAATGGTGATAGGGACAGCAGTCTCCCCTTTCTGAACTGTTAGTGTACCAACCCTGGAATAACAGCTTCACTTCCAGCTTCCACTCCAAGCTGCTGGCAGGGAGAAAATGTTTACTCTTGGTGTTCTTCACCCCAGGCAACTTATGCTGTTCAAGCAATTAAAAGTCTTATGGAGAGAATAATATTAAGTAACTCTGGGTTTGCACCCTTTTTTCTGATGAACTAGTGCAGAATGTGCCTGGAAGCACTAATTCAACACCTCAGAGTGAAGTGATGAGGTCAATAATTGTTTTGAATTCATAAAAACATGTACTGTGATTAAGTGCCTTGCAGCAAGTGGCACACCCAGACCTGTCTCTTCCTATGTCCTGTGCCAATCACCAGCTCGACTCCTCCTGTATCAGTCTCCAGCTCAGGCATTGCTCGAGGGGAGGCTGTGGTCATCTCAGATAGAGACAATGAGATTTCTGTAATTTTTTTTCTCCTTTTAATTATAACTGACTTCATTTATTCATCATGCAATGTGATCTGGTGAATAACTGTACCTGTCCTTTCTTAGTGTCTTTTATTATTATTAGTGTTTATGCTTTGTATAACTAAGAAGATAATTAAGCGTGCTGGTTTTTATTTGCAACAGTTTGCCAAGATGGTAGTGAGATGTGTACAGTATATCATAATTTTATGGTGTCTCTGTAGCCACACAAAAGCAGTAGAAGAAAAATGCCATATAAACAACTACTCAGACAGAGTCTGAATGATCCAGTAATTTTGATTTATACTTTGCATTTCATGGAACTGTATTAGCAGTTAAAGTCTATGGTTAAACGATTCCCAGCATAAAATGAGTCAGAAATACAAAAGAAAGCTTACAATGTAAGATTTAGTGCTGGGGACTTTGTTTAAATCCAGAGTCTGCATGTAAATTATAGTCTTGGTTGTCACTTTTAACTAACAATCCCAACCAATACAACATAGCTGGGTAATTTGTCCACTGTTTCTTTATGAGATGGTAAACTGCACTTCATTCTTGTCTCTTTTTCAAAGGCAGAGAAAACTCATCTCAGACATAAAGTAATAGTGCGACCTAACGCTTACTTCAAAATAAACCTGGCTGCCACCTAATCATTATGCATCACACCAAGTCAAGATGCAACACTATGGGATTTCTATATATAGCAAGAACATACGGCAGTAGATAGTGAAAAATGACACAACTGCCAATGGGATTCAATAGTTAAAATGACTTGAAGAGGACAAATGGGGTTTATCCTTTCCTGGAGCAGCTGTATTTTCTACTTAAAACTTTGAAATTTTTGCTTCATGTTTTCCACACTGTTGGGCAGCTTTCTTAGCCTATGGTTTTCACAGAGGAAAATAATACCCTGGTATAAAGGACAATGGCCCAGCCTAGAGTAGACAGAACTTAGTCTCTCTGTGGCAATTAATGGAACAATGCAGACTGACCATTGAAGTAAACATTATTATTGTTATTTTTTTGGTTATTGTTAAAAGGGTAATTTTCCCAGAAGGAATGGATATGTGGTACAAGGTACAACTGCTCCAAGATCAGCTCTATTAGAGAAGAATGATTGTTCAGATGTTTTGGTTATGTGTCTATGTAGGACTCCCATTCCAGACAGCATTAGTTGCATGTCCTACGTTAATTTGCTTACACATAGGACTGCAAAAGCTTTAAAACTCTGAATTTAAGCTCCCAAGATGCAACAACAAATTACTTTCTTGAAATCATCCATTGAAATATAATCACTTTTATGCCAATAGATCCTAAAGCACTTTGCAACCTGTACATCACCACTGTCTCTGAAAAAGAAAACCAACCATCTTTGAAACAGAATATGCCATCTGTTTAACAGGATGGAATAGCACTATTAAACAGCTTTGAGCAAGAAAAGGCTATATAGTAGGTATTCATTTGAAAATAGAGAGGACATCTGGGTAGATATAACATGATTGCCCGTGCTGGAAGTCATCCAGGACACAAGGACATAAACCCCACTGCAATGGAAGTCAGACGTGTTGCTGTGACTCTCAGTGTAGGGCTTTACTCAACAATGCTCTGAACACCAACTTTGCTCAAGTGCTGCCTCTCCGGTCCAGCAGACCTCAGCCAAGCACTAATAGTTGCAGAAGCCCATAATGGCTTTGAAGAAAAGTGAAGTGGCAGTCATCAGCAGATCTGGGTCCCTAATGGTGTATTGACACAGTCAACCATAAGGTCTCACATGGACATCATTAGGTCTTCTTGTGTCCAGGATCTCTGAATAATGTGGTTTCTATCACCTTTATTTCCATGGAGATCGTAAGGGCTCTTCGGGGACAGTTGCGATTGCATTGGAAGGACTATATTGATTTCAAACAGCTGTCCAATTAAACAAAACAAATCATGCCAATCCCTCCAAGGGGATCGATCGGCAGGGATTTGTTTTGCTGTCTTTTAGGTACAAGCATCCAGTTTTTTGAAGCGACCAATGTAGAGTGAAAGAGGAGTTCAGCAGCTCTAGAACTGAAAGACTCGTAATTTAATTCAACTTAAAAGTCCCTCTGCCAGGAGGTCCCTTGGATAAGAAAAATTCCCTTGTACATGAACTCTGTCCTGTGCCTCTCCTGGGAGAGGAGAAGACATGCATCAAGAAATTGTGTTCTAGCCAAAATCCCAGTAGATGAGGAAAATGCTTAAGGTTAGGGGATCTAAGCTACAGCGCTTATAAGGTACTGAAGCATCTCAGAAAAGTGTCATTTATTGATGTCTTGCAAGGAAAATGTTGGTTCCTTTTTGTAAATTGCATTTTCCATCAAAACTCACTGAGACTGAAAAATTACTTGTGACTGACAGGCTTTACGTGTTCCAGTTTGATGTGAATGTTTTGGCCGGTAGAGCTAGAGAATAACCTAAGAATAATTACACAGACTAACACATTCATTGGGTGACAGACAACATCTTCATTTTACGGTTTTAAGGTGAAGTTTTAAGAATACTTCCTCTGCTGACTCTTGTCTCTCCATAATGCAATGTTTGCCACCTCTCCTTTCTCTGCGCTTGTCAGGGCTTGCGTTTAGAAGGGACACAACAACTTTGTCAGCACAAGAATGGTAGGGAGTGTCCTCAGAAACTCCAGATCCACCTCCCACCTCGTGTGTGTGTGACTTTGGAGCCCCAGTTAACCCATCACCCAGTCTCCTTAAATTTCACAGCGCAACGCCTGCTGTAAACAACTGACAGAACCCACGTCACTTTGCAGCTCCGAGTGACCTGTCGAGGGAAGGAGGGAGCTGCTGGGGCCTCAGCCCTCCGGAGCTCAACAGCTATGTCAGACACTCCAATTTCCTCTGCATGACTGTCACTGCTGCTAACAGTGGTGTGTTTACAGTGATGCTCTCAGATGCTCCCAGCCTCTGCCAGCTTCCTTTTCATTGCAGCTTCTGAAAGGCTGAAAATCGTCCTGCTCTTCCCCAGCCCCAGAAAAAAATCTTCTCGTCTCTCATAGGAGCAGAGCCCTTAGGCCCAGGGGATATCCCTGGCTCTACACAGCCCTTATGGACCAGGGTTATTCCTGATTCTGCTTCAGCTGGCACAGGGCAAATCTGGAGCTACTCTTTGGTGTGGCTCTAGGGGAAGCAACAGCAAAATCAGTTTTATACAGTCTGGGGTCTGGCCCTGGTAGGCCTTCCAGTCTCTGAATGTATATTAGTGGTTACCAAAACTTTTGAAATTCATACCAGAGCTAATTTGTTGCAAAGGAAGGGTAGCAAGTGGGGCGATGAAAGGAATAAAGACCAAAATATTTAACTTTAATATGCAGATGGCAGAATTAATCCACTACATTAGTGTAGCAGAAAAGAATAATGTCTAACATTGAGAGTTATTTCTTAGCCTGATTAATATTACCATGAAAGCATATGGGTTGGAAGAGACGTGCTCTAGTGGCTTGCTGATCCTTGTTTTGCATGGTTCCATAGGAATTGCAGACACGCACAAATTATAGAGTCAACATATTACTAGGTAACAAAAAAACCTCAGAAATAGCAATTTTCTTAGGTGGAAAGCAGGCTTATACATGTCACGCCACAGCTGGCATCCTTGCAAATACAATGGCTTTGATGGCAGTTGTCTGCTAAAATTAGTGGGTGGGTAGCCAGAGAATAGATTTCAAAGCTAAGTAGTCTGTGCGAGGGCACCACCGCGAGACGGAATATAAACCCCTGCAACACGCCACAGGAGGGTGTGTTTCCGAACAGAGAGTATGGAGCAAATCCTGCTCCAGGTACTAAGTCTCATGCACATGAGCTGTTAATGCCTCCAAAAAACGTGTCCATTTTCCTGGTTCACACACCTTTGGTGATCACCATGTATTCTGTGTTTGGGGCTGACACAGCATTCATTCCCCACCATGGTCTGCCCACTTCAGTGGGACTATTTCAGAGAGTATTTGCCCAACCTAAAAGTGAGTATTCGCAGCGTATTGCCACTCTGTGATAAAAAGATTGGCTTTAGTGCATTCTGGGAAACTCTGGAAGACTTTCAGCAGAAAATAAGGTAGGCTGAGAAATGGCAATAGATTCATGAGCTAGAAATAATTAAGGTAAATCCTGGAGCATTTTGGTTCCCCTTCCCCACTCTGTTTTCAAACAGAATATTCTGCATGATGAATTGTGAAAATGCAGCACATGCTGTGAGGTTTTAACTGTCTCCTCAGATCATAAAGAGAAAGAAAAGGAATCCTGGTATTGTTGATGGTTTAGGAGAAAGCTAAATACAGCACAGGAAGAAAAAGGCTATACCTTAAAAATTAATTGTTCAAGTACCAGGTCATTGTAGAGTAATGCACCGTGAAATTATGTTATTCTCCAGGAGAATTTCCATAAAGTTTAACACTCCATGACACATTCTTTTTCTATTGAAGTTAGTTAAAAATAGTACATAAAAGTCCTCAGTGTGGGGAGGAGAGCGTAAGTCTCACTTGAAACAAAGCTTCAGCAGCAGGATCGTGCCGGGAGGGGAGGCGAGCCGGCTGCGCCGTGCCACCATGCAGACCCCGGCACTGCGGCAGAAGCCATAAAACCCTGCCTGAGCGATCTCACCGAGGGAGAGTGCTGAAGGAGCCATTAGTCTTGGTGTATTTTTACTGTTATTCACATTGGGATAATGAGATTATTGGAATATTTTTTTTTTCTAATGAGAATGAGACAGAATACCTTGGTTGCTAAATGATTTAGTCACAGAGGAAAGCCATTAGTCTCTACTTGATTGCTGTCAAATGGTGGAAAATTGGAACATTATACTGATATTTCTTGCGATGGGCCATATTTTTCCTGCTTGTTCAGTGTCAAATGAGATGGTAGAAGTATTTGTCGAAAATGTGAGGTTCTTCGAAAGCTTTGCAGTAAGAAGAACAGATACAGGTCCAGGGCTGGTGGGTGGAAGCTATCTTGGGAGGCAAGTGGAGAGCTGCCAGTCGCCTGCCGTGAGCGTGGAGTGAGGGGATCTGCTTGTCTGGAATGTCCGCTCGATGGGAGCACTGTGGTGGTTTCCACGGGCTGGCCCTGATCTGAATTCATGGCAATATTGACTTCCGAAGAGCATTTCTAAAGACGTGTTTGTTTATTTTTGCAAAGCAGCACACCAGGCAAGCATCTGTTTATTTACATGTTTTATTTGTGTGACAAGCAAAGCCCCCTGGAGATTTGGAGGCCACTTGAATTGGATCTGCAGTGAGGATTTTTCTTAAATAATTCTTCTGGACTGACTCTGTAGGCACTAAGCCTTCTGATGCTCCTATGAATAAATATTAACTCCCAAGCTTTTATTGGCACTCATGTCAAAGCCCACAAGGTTTTCAAGCAGTAAAATGGAAAGATGATTAGGCAAGAAATTCTGATGGACACAAGTAAGGAGGACCTTGGTTGAATGGTTGGCCTTCTGGAAGAGGAATAAAATCTGAACAGAGAAAGAAATAGCCTTGCTTTGTATAGTTAACATCTAGGATTTTTGCCTTTTCAAAAAAAGTCTTAAATGACTGTGAAGTAAAATGTTAAAAGTGCCTCAAATGATTGAAGGGATTTTTTTAACAGTTAGGTTTTCAAAATAATTGTGGTGCTCTTGGAAATATTGCCTTTGCAGCTATGAACAGGAGCAGAGTTCTTCTGAGTAGTACATTCCTCCTTTTTATTTCTTTTTTACTCCCTTAAGCTCTGCAGATGCAGCAGTTTGCTGACAGGAGATGATGGGCCAGAACTGTTAACCAGCTTCTCAATGTAAGATTAATTATAGGTTGGTTTTATACATGGCGCTGCTCAAGAAACTGTGTAACAGGCTTGCTGGGCATCAGTTTGATCCAAACTTTGGCTGTGGTGCAGAGCCCCACCTGCTTCATGGACATGGTGGGGATTGCCCACGTTGCAGCCCGTGGGTAGGGCTGTGATGGAGCAGGATGGGCTGTGGCTGGTGCCCCGAGTGGGGCCGGGGGCGCTGGAGCCTGTCTGCTGCACAACACGCTGGTAGGAAAAGGCAGCCTGTGTATGGAAACTCAAATGCCTGTGCAAGGCAGGTGACTGGCTTTCTAGGGGAAGGAATAGGCTGTCACAAATGAAGAAAAGTTCTCACCCAGATGCGAGCAGAGCTTCCAAGACCTGCGGCGTGGGAGACCTGGTGCAGCTCCGTCTGCTGGGTGGGAGAGGGTCCCTTTTGGACCACGGCTGATGGTCAGCGTTGGCTGGTTTGGTGGCTTTTGCAAAGCAGACTGTTAGGAAATCACTGCGGTCGGCACAACCATGAAACCCACAGCGCAGTTGACAGCAGGCTCATGGTTTGCAGGGAAAGTGTGCTGTGGAGAGAAAGTAAAACTCTGCAGGCTCACCCCACTCAGCAACAGGTGAATCTGCACATCACCACCATGCATCGCCCCGGAGCACTGCCCTCCCTCGTCCCGGCCCTTGGTAGCTTTGCAGTAAAACTGTGTGGTAGCAACAAGAGGGAGATAGGGAGAGGGAATGATGAAATGGGTTTTGGAAGTAGCAAAACAAGTTGAGTGTTGCGGATTTGGCAGCAGGAGCGTACAGCCCAGAGCCCGCTCGGTAGGGGAGTGGGGCAGGTCGGGGCAGGTCGGGTGTGCAGTGTCGGTGACGGGGCAGGCTGGCGTCTCGCCTCATTCTCCATTTCGCTCTCCAGACAGACTAGCTCCAGATTGTTTAGCAGAACTGAAAACCCTGACTATTTCAGACTTCCTTATTTACCTTTGTTCCCTCTCTCCCTCCTTTCCCCTGCAATAAATGTCTGTTTTATTTATTCAAGACTGCACCCCACTGCCCTTAAATCACCAAACACTGGTGTCGCACAACAACAAAGCAGAGCTGCTTGCAAAGACAATTTCCAGCTCAAGAGGACCATATGCTACAACAGCTGAATTTTAAATGAAGGGATTTTTTTTTTTTTCCCCTCCTTTTTCCCCCCAACCTCTGTTGTCATTCTGCACTAATCTTTCACCCTGGCAGGGAGTCATCACAAAGAGTTACCAGTGAGGCTAAAAGGGAAGGCAGAGGGCTGCTTTACAGCACCTTGGTCTGGTTCCCTGTGGCACTCACGTCTTCTAAGCGTGTATCCTTTAGCGATGGTTTACTATCAACTAATGGGAAAGAATTTGGGTTTAATTCACTATTCTTTTTCCTCTCTTATTATAGCACCATTATTGGATCTTTCTATGAGCTGTGGAGAGTCTTAGTGCTAGGAATGGGGATGCTGGGAGGAAAAGCATTAATGGGAGGGGGGGAAAGAGTGTGACAAAACACTTCTGGTCCATTTTGGAATTAATGATTTTCAGGAGCTATCAATTACATCCCTTAACTGGGGAGCACAGATTATAAAGAGGAATATAATTAGTGGCAAATGCTGTGAGATATATAAAGACAAATAGGGAAGTGGGATGAATGGGACCTCATAAATTTTATTGAGAACCACATTTGGATGTAATAATTTATTACTGGGGGTCCCTTGAAGTGATTCCAAAATGCAGGTTGTGCACACTGGAGCAGGAGAGAGGTCACTCCCATTGCCAAATTAAGTGTAAAAGATTATTGATTCAACAAAGAAAAATTGGTGTGTTTTAAAAGTGGAAATAAATGGACCCAGTGCAGTGTTCCCTCTTTGCTATCAAGTGGGTCTTTATAGGTTTGTAGTTGTTCCCCTGTGGTGCCCCGATGGTATGAATAAATAGCTTTTTCCCCCAGAGACTGTACTTTCTACTTTTCCCTGGGTGAAGTTCAGTTCAGGGCCTGGGTAGAGATTTGGTAGCAGGCAAGCGGGGACCTGCCGTAGCTTGTAAAATATGAAAATAAGTAAACCTTTGGATTTCCTTTCAGTTGTGGATCTCAAAACGTTGTCCAAATAAGATGTATAAGTGTTCCTTGCTAGTTTATGGATGGCAGAGTAACGGTGCAGGAGCATGTTAGGAGATAACATTATGTACATGTAGATCTGGAGATCTCCAGCAAGGTCCTGTCTCCTCTTGCTAGCACCAGCCCACCTCTCTGCATTACTGAGACCTTTGCTCGGTGACTGATAGGGACACAATATCGCTCCCAAACTGGCTTTTTTCCGAGCAATATGCCTAATCATTATTAATGACAAAAAGGTGACCTATAGGCTTCCAACTATAATCCATTTTTAAATCTCTTATTTTCCCCCCAATCCTTCAATCTAATTAGGCTCACATCAGTATATTATTACAGAACGTAATCATTCCTTTCTTCTAATAACATTCATGGATAATTTTATTTCTCATTTTCAGCCTCCTACTCCTGTGGTGTAATTAGTGTCTCTGGCACCTCGTGACGCTCAGAATGAGTTGCAGCTGCTAATTGCTAATTGAAAAATTAGAAACTCAGTTAGAAAAAGGATCTAATTAAAATGAAATTAGATAAAATCCCTTCAAACTAGTTTCTTCCTCTTTGCTTTTTCCCCCAGTTTTGCCATCACAGAGCCATTAGCACTTGCCAATTACATTTAATTGTTAAACACAAATACATTTTTTATTTGACTTCTTACAATAACCTTTTATTAGTGAGAGAAATGCACATTTAGCAGGGATGCTGTTGAGTCTCTCCTACCCTAAATTTCAGCAAATCACCTCCTGATATTTGCCACCCTGTGTATAGGTCATAGCCTGGTGTTATCCTCCCCGTTGCTGGCAGAATAGGACTGTTCCTGTCCTGCGGAGAAATTGTGCAAAAAATCCCTGTATGTACAAAAGATCTTTTAGCAAATACCCAGCCCATGCTTTGGGGGGTGTCCCGTGGCACCAGCTATCTTCCTGATATTAAACTAAGAGGAAATCGTTTTCTGGTGCTGCTCCAGCGGTCCTGCTTTGTGTTTCTGTTCTTGTGCACTCGCGGGTCCCCACTGTTCAGCCGGGCTCACAACTCACAGTGGGAGAGGAATGCTCCAGCTCAGAGCCAGCCCAAACGAAGGAGGTCAAGTGTTGGAAAGAAGCACGGTAATGTGGAGCAGTTACTGCTGTGGCAGGTGCAAAAAATAAAGATTTAACAGTAAATCTGCAGACAGTAAAATGTGGCCAGACCTACTTGCAGTGGAGAGAAATATTTTGTGGGCTGGAACACAGCCCAGGGGGGTGACTGGTAGCATCCCATAGCTGGCCTCCTGTTCTGACCTCTGTGTAATTGTCAGGTCACGATACAGAACCAAACAGGGGTTTTCATAGTCCAGTGCCTGCAAATCATCCTCCCCCTCTTCAGCCGGGAGGTGAAACTCTTCCCAATATATGTAGACCTACTGCACTCTTTACTATTTACTGCGCACTTTTATAACCATATTCCTCTGTTTGCCTGGCTGGGAGGTCTGTGTAATACTTGATAGTGGCAGTGGAGAGGTGGAAATGTACGAACTGCCTTATTCTAACTGCGGGGGAAGTGCCTCTCTGATTTGCCTCTGACATTGACTCAGAGAGGACTATACAGCGATCGTAATTATTAATGCTAATGGGACTATTCACATACTTAGAGTTAAGCACGCCCATAAATCTTTTCATGGTCTGAGCAATATGATATATACAGGCTAAGACCAAGTTTGTAGGCAGAGGTAATATCTTTTATTAGCCTAATGAGCGGTTAGGTAAAACTGGCAAGTGCGTGTGCGCACGAGTCCTCTGCAGCTCTGGTTATAGGTGTGTTCCTGTGGGAATCTAGGAACAAAACCCCATTTTAATTCGATCCCTACAGACATCAGTATTGGGACTCCAATGCAACGCAGATTCAGCGTGCAGTGAGTGCAGCGCTAAAACTTGAAGTGAAGGCAAAGTGCTGCTTGGGTTTCATGTGGGATTTTGTGATTTTAGGTGGGGACCAAACCCAGCTGCCCAGCAGTGCCCTAAAACGGATGCTCCCAGCACGTGGAGCCTGCGTCTGGCACAGTCTGCTCCAGTGCAACCCAGCCAAAGTAATGAAGAATTGTAGCCTTCTGGCAGCTGCTGTGCTGATGAAAATGAAAGTATTTTTCTGTTGGTTTTGCACATAAAATGAAACCATGTTTTCAATGGGCTGTGCAGGATTCCTCCCTTGCCTCTCTCTGTGCCCCATAGGGCTGTGTTAATCCTTGGTGGCAGTGTGAACCCCGGGGACTGTCGGGTGCTGCCTGGGGATGGGCCCGCTGGCGGTTTGGCTGCTGCTTTGCTGACTCCACCTTTGATTTCAGACTTTATGCTAGCCTCACCTGGCTTCACCTACAGGCCTGTTTCTTTCTCCTTTTAAAATTGCAAACTCCCGTTGTGTTTGGAGCTCTGCTGCTACACCCAGGTGTAAGGTGCCTGCTGTGGTGCTGAGCGCGTGTCCATGCTCTGATGTTTCCCTGGGATGTTTAACAAACGGCTTAGCAAATGTAATGGAGATGTAGAAATCAATAATTTAAGGGTGTGAAACATAGATATCATGAACCAAAGGAGAATATAAAGATGCTGTGCTAATTGTCACTGTGTCAAGAACTTCATAGGATGCGGTTATAGATCTCACAGTGAAAAGGAAGAAGAGGAAGAGTTAATCTAGTGCAAAACAGGGTTGCTGATGGCAGATCTTTCTAGCCGTGGGCTAGTAAACTCCATCTAGATAGATGCTGTAGTGCTTTCAGCTGGGAATCCTGCCCTTGACATAATTAATGCACAGACATGGTTGTCTTCTGTGCCAGTGCTCTCCATCTGTTGGTGCGGAAGACCGCTTGCTTACGGAGAGGAGCGGGCCAGGAGGATAACAAGGTGTTCTCGCTGCAATAGGAAACGGAGGGGATTTTGGAGCACCGAGCCTCACTGGGAAACCTGACAGGAGATAATTTGCATTTTTGCTTTCTCCCCTCCCACATTGTCATTTCTCTGAGAGTTAATACTATATAAGCGTGTGGTTGTTGGGTATTTTCCGGCACCGTCTGGCTTGGGTTGTTCAGTGATAGTGAGTGCTTGGGGATTGTATTTTACACTATGTATACCCTCTTCAGTGAGCTGGTAAAATGTGGCAGATGGGCAGGTCCAGGCACCAGAGAGTGAGTTGTTGGTGTAAACTGGACAGGAACAACATATTTTTGTACCAGAAGGGAATTTTGTTCTGCCTGATAGTTGAATCCATCTGCCTCTCCAGGACACGCTCCTCCTGATGTGCAAGGCATCAGGGAAGTTTCAGGAAATTTTTTCTTTGGGTCTTCTGAGTCCTTTGGTGCTGCAAACAAAGAGATCAAAATGTCAGACTTCATCAGCCTGTTTCCAAGGCACTGTTTTCTGTCCACCAGCTCTGACTGGGGCTTCACCCAGCTGCGCTCAGGCAGGTCTCCCCTTGCCCCCCACGTGGTTGGGAGTTTCCAGCGTGCTTTCCTCTTCCCTCTGCTGAGTGATAACTGGTACCTGGACAGGTATTTTGCAAAGTCAACAAGCAAACACCAGCTACCTCATCCCTAACATAAACATAAGATGTAAATCGATATGCATTACGTAGTGAGGTCACTGGTGGGAGACGGGAATGGGTCATCAGTCCCTCTTGTATCCCTAACAGTGATATAACATAAATGTATAGCTTGCTAGTTTGGTGGATGGTTTCTTTCTCAATTCAGATACCCTGTGAGAAGTTTTCAGTCCCCCCAGTATTTTTGCAACTGAGACAAAGAGCAAAAATAGCCACTGTATACCCAGGCAAACAGACATCATTCTGTGTGATACTTTCAGGGCTCCACCAGACGTACTCATTTTGTGTTATCTGATGTGAGAGGCACTGTCTGCGGGCAACGTATCAAGGAAAAGGAGGGCATGAAGGGCACAGATCTTGAAGAAGCGTGGCCCTAAGGTACTTCATACTGACGATCCTCCGTCTCAGTGCAGTGGGTCATTCTGCTAATTACAGACCTTGTCTCCTGTGTCAGTATAGCTTAGCAGGAAAAGGAACAGCACTTTGTTAGTGTGCTTCCCAAGGCTTTTTCAATTTCTTTTCTAAATATGGCAAACAAAATCTGAGAGAGCTCTTTCAAGGTTACATAGGACTTTGGAGTGAAATGACAGAGACAGACTGGAACAACATCTGGATTTTTATTGCCTTCACATGGAGGTCTCATTTTACAGCTGACATATTACATACCTTGCAGTATTTTACTACTCATTATATAACCATTATACGCTTATTATATATCATATATACTATTATATTTAGTTATTCCATTATTGATCGTCTCCATTTCCAGAGGTGTGAGCATAAATAACATCCCAATCATGGTTTTCAGAATATAAGGACAGTATTCATGAAACAACAGTTATGTGGGCTTAGATATGTATGATCACACAGCGGGTACCACCTTTCGGTCAAAACTGGAATTCAAACCTATGGTGTATCTGATGCATATTTTGTTTTCATCAAAAGGAATTTACTTTGTTTTGGCCTAAAATGAGTGTAAAAATGGCTCTGTTGCCATCAGTGGGAAAGTTCTCATTGTCTTTAACAGAGCCAGAGCTTGTAGCAAAAAGGACAGCAAAGTGGGTGAAGTGTGTCCTGAAGTCAAGGAAGAAGAAAAAAAAAAAAAAAAGGGGAAAAAAAAAAGTAGAAGAAAGGCAAAGAAAGAGAAAAAGAAAGCAAGCCAGTAGATTTTGCTATGTGAAGCTTCACCTGCCCACACATTCAGACAAACACAAAACAGAGTTAAGAATCAAACAATTTGCAGACAGAAAGCTTTACAGGCTAGCTGATTTCTGACTTTTGCAGAAAATAATCTGCCATACCAAATATTTGTAGCCATACCAAATATTTGTAGCCTTCTGTGATCTGTGTTAGTCACTTGTTCTGATCATCCAGAACAAAGAAAGCAAAGTAATCAGTTACAGGAAGAAGTGTGCAAACAGTGGCATTCTTCATTACCATTTAAATAAATACAGATATATAATATATAGTCTACCGATTTTATTTTTTAATGTATACATATAAACACATATAGAACATTGTCACATTCAATTTGTGGTGCACTGAAGCTCTGTGATGGTGAATGGCAGTAAAAAGGAAAGGGGCAAGAAAGGTTGGAGATGTATATAATCATGCTGAAAAAGACTTTTCTAAAGCCCTGAGGCTTCTGCGATGGGATCAGCAAACGAAATGTGGTTGTGTATGTAGGAAGGGTGGAATGAGGAAGGAAGAGCATGATTAAAAAGGACAGATCTTTTGTTAGAGGTTACTGATCCACTGGAAAAGAAAGATTAGTTGGAAAAAAAAGCACCTAGAAGGGTTCGAGTATATGAACACGGCCCTCAACCCCACTCACGTCCACTGTTCTTTTCAGTTATTTTTTGAATTTAATATTCAGGTGTTTCCAGCTGACTCTCATGGATCCGAACCATGTGTTTTTGAGTAAACAACCATGTACAATCATTCCTGGAAACTGCTGTGCTTTAATACTCATGCTCGCTCTCCGTCTGAGCTTGTGCGTGTATGTGCTGACTCTCAGCAAGCTATGGATGCTAAGGGTATATATAGATAATATTTCCTGCACATACACATGTTGTGTAAACATTTCTAGGTGTACAAATATATACACAAAGCTAGTTCTTTCTTCTTAATAGATGAGACAAGATTGAATCAAGCCATATTCTTCCCCTACTAGGAAAGACTGTGTCCATTCTGTACCTATATAGATGTATAGCTACTATATAAAATGGCTCTGACCTTAATAATTCTGAAATCTTATAAACACTTCTCAGCACATCGTTCAGTACAGGGGAATCTGTATATGTATATATGAATAATCAAAGTCTGCTTGAAGACATGTCAACTTTCCCAGCTACTGTGGCCAAATAGTCCTTATTTGGCACAGGTGGCAAAGGAAACATATCTGATAATTGATGATATTCAGAATCCCAAGCCAGGGGCTGTATACCAGCCTCAATAAGGAAAGCATGCAGTAATGATCTCAATTAAGCAGGGGAACCAGGTAGAGCTGGCAAAATGAGATTGCAAGCGGAAAGTCAGAGTGATGAAGTCAAATGCTGGCAAAAATATGAACAAATTGCAAAACTAATAATGGAAATTCATGCTCAAGCTGTCAGGAGGACACCAGCCATCCTACATTACCCCAGGAGTGCAAAATGAGCTGCTAAGGAGGTCACGCTGCTCTATAGCAGTTGTCTGTTATCGTGTGTCTCAGCTCAATTCTCCAGATGCAGAAATACTTCCCAAGTTCAAATGAGTTCTCAACTTTTGAATTTGCCCTTAGGCCTGTACCGAGTGAAAGCTGAAATTGTGGTGATGGCACGACAGGGCTGCATATGCCTTGGATTTGCAATCCTGACATACTCTTGTTCTATTAAGAAATACAGCCCTGAACAGATCAGCGTCTCTGGAAGCACTCGGGCTTTTCACTGTGCAAACAGTTCAAACCAAATCTATTATCTGTAAGCTTCAGAGGCACTGTGCGCGCGGGGAGACTGTAGGATGTAGGAGAGCAAAAACAAACAAAGAAAAGGTATTTTAGGCATTCGAATCTCAGTTTTGACAGATGTAACTAATAAGCATTTGGAAATTGTGTGGGGAATTGGAATACTCCACTGGTGTGGAAAGCATCCCTCTTAGAGCGCAGCAGTAAAGCCAGGGTAACCCTAAGTGATCTTATCCTTTTGTAGTTCTTTCTATAAAATAGTTTTCTTATTCCCTTCTTTCCATCCCACCAGGTCCACCTCCATTAATCCAAACTCAGCAGAGGCTGGTGGCACCTTCCTGTCATTGTCAGCAGCGCAGCGGTGAGGTGCTCCTTGGTGCACTAACAGTATTTAGCATCAGGAGAGGGAAACTCTGCTGCCTGATCTGTGTGCAGCTGGCAGTGGCAAAACAGACATGCAGCTTTCCCTGAGAAACGTAGCGGTAGGCAGACAGTTAAAAATGGCTAGTTTTGGCAATAGGACTAAGAGCAATCATGCAGGTTGTTCTTTTTTTTATTTAAGCTGTAAAGCAGATTGTATTGGGAATTGTGCTTCTTCTGACTATTAAGCCCAGCTACAATTACAATAGAAGAATAAATGTACCAGCAAATTGTTATCTCAACAAGAGTGCCACAAGGTGACATTTTCACAGGGTCGGTGTTTTGATAAAATATGACCTTTTAATGTTATGACAACCAATGACTAGTTATCAAGGTACACGTATAAACAAGGCATGTGAAGTGTTTCGCTTAGAGACAGGTTAAAAAAGTTGCCAGAGAAATCTTGTAGATTTGATGGTGACTCTCCATAAAGTAAAGCCAGGATCAGAGAGGTTTGGCTTCCAAGGTCCTTAAGGAAAAAAGACTAACATTGGTTTTGAGTGTTTTGGCTTTTTCCGCTAGTGCTAGGTCTCCTTAGCAGCATCTCTGAATCAAAGACATTACTTATCTAAGCTGGTCAGGGTCAGCACTACTTTCAAAGTAATAGATATGAATAATAAAATAATGGAGCACATCACTGGAATGTAACCAACTTTCAGCACCTGGTTTCCTTTTTCTTTTAGGTTTTTTTAAATGAATACAGATCAAAAAGAATGCAGAAAGTAATGACTTCACTGGCAGCATAAGACCTGAATAGGGATAGTTCATCTGTTCTTTTAACTTTAATATATAAAACTGTAGCTATTCCTGCTACTGACAATCAAAGAAACAGCCAAATATGATTTAGCCACTATGGTATGTGACAGCTTTTACTAGCAATAGGAGAGAATAAGTAGAGTCACAGGTGTGGAGGCAGGAACACTGCAGTGAGCAAAGTTTTTGTGGGTAAAGCAGCAGCCTTGCACTCTAGCTTCAGTTTTCTGTCCATATCTGCTCCCTTTCCATTTGGCCTGTTATGAGTTAAATATTTTTTGTGCACAGGGCTTGTTTCTTAGTGCAGTGTTCCCTGGCACAGGGGGTTTCGCTCTTTGCACAGGGGCTGGGGATGTGAGAACATGGGGTTCAAAGCGCGGGTATGTGCTAGGCTAATCTAATGATATTCAGAATGTTCTTTAATACTAATTTAATGTAATAACTCTTTTCACATGAGAATCCATAAATGTTTTACAAACATTTGGTAACTTGATTTCATGCTGTACCATGGTGGAAGTTCATGAAGATAATTTCAACCATCACTAAAGTGCAGCCTGCCCTTGGAAGGCATTTATTAAGGGCGTAGAACAACTCTGGGCTGCTGAAAAGCAGAGAGAAAAGACACCACCTTGTTCCATGTGGGGCAGAGTGAAGTTAAGCAAATTGTTGTAATTACCCCTACAGAAATCATCAATTTGTATTGAATGCGGATATTGCTTTCTTTGCCTTTCTTTCTTCATTTTGGGGCTGTTCTTTCTCTCACAGTTGAATCTCACGTTACTTGTTGCTTGGATGGTAATTAATGTAGATTTATTTGTTGCTTAGTACAGCTACAGAAAAGCTATCCCATTCTTTGGGCAGAAATACATATTTTTTTCTTTATGATTCTTCCTTGTCCTTTACTCCACTGAAACTATCGAGTAGGTGCTACTCCTCGAGCACGCGGTGCAGAATCAAGCCTTAGGTGAAGTCTGTGCTGGCGTGATACAGCACGGCTGTGCAGTGGGAAGGTTAGGAGTGTTGTTCAAATCGCACTAGAGGAATTATAAGATCCTAGGCTGGCTTCCAGCTTTAACATAAAGATATCATTTTATCCTCATTTTCCCTAGGCTAGCTCAAAACTTGTAGCTTTAATAAACACAGGAGCAGTGCTGTTGTGTCTTTAGGCACCTAACATTAGATTCGGGTAGCTCTGCTCAAGCAAGAGTGCCTCAAACACTGTACCAGCCAAGACATAAATTGCAGAACAGCATTTTGTTTATGGTGACCGGTATTCACCACATCCTGCAGTGTGTTGACTCTCCGGTTCAACTGAAAACAATGTCGTGTTGTTATATTTTGTCAAGCATGTTGGATAATAATGCAAGATACAGTGATGAAAGGAGGTATCGAGCACAGACTCAGAAGATGGGAGTCTGTGCAGGAGAGGCAGCTGCAGAAAACAGCCATAGGAACAGAACAGAGAAAGTTATTTCCGTAGCCAAAGTTCTCTATTTTGATCATTCTGGCAGCTGTTTCTCTTTGCTGGAAGCTGGCTGCTTCTCTTTCACTGAGTTTTAATAAATTGTAATTGAATGAACCTGATTTAACTTTGAAGTTAACCCCTCTTCAAGCAGGTGTTGGACTAGATAATCCCCAGAGGTCCCTTCCAATGCAACTTTTTTATGATTCCATGAAACACATGGTGTTGTTTCTGACTGACTTCTCAACTGTGCAGTAGCATGCTCATGGATATATATTTCTTTTTTCCTGAATATTTCTGCCTGAGACTTTAAGTGGCTTTCTGGAAATGTTTGCACAAGTAAACCCAATCCCAATAACCACTTACAGGGAAATGAAGAACAAAAGGGGAAAGGGCAGGGGCAATGAAAAGTTAATTTAAACATGCAAAATAATATTTACAGTACAGCTGTTGCACTATTTACCCAGCTTTACTAATTACAGGCCAGAACCTGCCCCTGTTGTTGACAGTGAATCACTCCGTGCATCCGCGCCGGTCCGATGGACTGTGCAGGGTGCTGCCGGGCTCGGGAGGCACAGCACCGGGTCCTGCCCCAGAGCCCCACTGAGGGGGCGAACGGGCTGCCGTGGGCTTCAGCGGGCTGTGAATGAAGTTCCTCTGAGCCATTTTCACTGACCAGCGTAAAGTCACTCCTGCTCACATCTCTGGGGTGCAATCCTTTACGTGTTCATGGTAATTTCCTTAAACAGTGACTCGGAAAGTGCAAAATTCTGAAAACTTCAGCACTCAGGACACTTTGAAAGTCTGTCCCTAATTAACAAATATGAACAGCTGGACACGGCGATCTGATCTTGTCTGGGAGTTTGAGTGGGTAGGGGAGAGTTGGGTTTGTTCCCCCTCGTACATCCTCACCGACTGCATGCAAGGAGGGCTTGGAGATCTGGCCCTTAGGTGGAAATTGCCATCCTCAAAGGCAGAAGCTGCAGACCCCTGAGACTGAATGTGTGTTGCACACCTGGGAGCCTAGACAGTGACCGTCAGACCCGTTAGGCTCAGGAAGGATGTATGTGTGGATTTCTGCGCCTAAGGCATTGCACAGGACTTTTATACTCATGAATAAATAAATAGGAGAGGCATATGGGAGAACTCACGACACAACTCCCCTTGATGTTCAAGAAAAAAATTAAAATATCAGAAGATAAAGACAGCAAGGGACCCCTGCAGGGAAAGCCTCTTTGTCTAATGACCTTTTCAGGTCTGTAATAGCAAATACAATAGCCAAACCTCATAAATCATAGTTCAGGAAAACATCTGGAGGGCATGCTTTGACACTGTTTGCATATTCAAATGTTACCCCACTCATGAAAGACAGACAAAATGTTTTTTTCTCTCAAAAATGTCAGCACAGGCTGGATTAGAAAAGATAATTCAGAAGTACTTCCAGAGAATAATTACCACTGTCACCTACCTGCAATGTAGTTAATGAATGGGAAGAGAGTTTTTTATTAGAAAAAAATTATGATTATTAGAGTAATTAATCAGCTGAGTGATGACAGCTTCCCTGAGAAAATAATCTCCAAAGGGCAAGTAGCTACAGTAGGGCATTTTGTTGATAAAGCACCAGAAGCGCAAAACATTCTTCTACCATTGGATGTGAAAGTGCTTCTATTGGTGGAATTGCATTACATCCTAAATACCTATGGATCTACTGCACTTTGTGAGCTGAAAGATTCATTACCTCATTGGTTAAATGCAAGAAAATTTCATAACCTTCTGGTCTCCCCAAAAGAAATAACACTTTCTTTTCTCCATCCTCTTTGTCTTACCCATTTAAGCCTCAGCCCAGTCTGTTTACAGCTGCAGATGTGGGCATGCTGCTCAGCTTCCCCTCATAGCACAAAGGGATTTCTCCACACTGGAAAGTGAAGGTGTAAAGGGACAAACTTACGGCCCCTCTGATCTGGTGAGCGAAGGTAAATAGAAATCAGCCACGGGCACAGCTTTCTGTGGGAACTCTCTGAGGACACGGAGATTTCCAAACCTCAGGAAGGCCCAAGCCCACCCTTCTTGGCTTCTCACTTTGAGATGTGAAGACAGCAAGCAGAAAATAATAAAAAAAAAACCACAGAGAACTGGGGAAAAATTTGGCAAAACTGCTGCAGTTCAGCACAGGCAAATTTTAGCTGCCGGTGGTTTGCGCTTGGGCTTCACTTGTAGACACTGAGCTCAAAATGCAGCAACTCCCTCAAGGTCTCGTCTCTCGCAAGGACATGCACAGCAGTGACAGTCCCCAGAGCTTTCCCCTTTCTCCTGTCCCCCCTCGGAGAAGTCTTGTCCCAGTGCCAAGAACCGGAGGAGACTTTTTTCCTCCTTGGAGCTGGATGGAAATAGAAAGGGACCTCTGAGGCAGAGGCTGAGTGGAGTCCCCTGGGCACACCACTCCGTGCTTAGGGACTTTAATTTTTACATCAGCATCTGAAGTAAATTCCTGGAGCAAAGGTGCCGTGAGGAGTTTCGTTGGGTACTTGCACTTCTTCATTGTGAGTGATACTCTCCCTCCTTTTCTATGGGTACAATTTCTGCATGGCACATTTTTAATCTCCAGGCATCTCATTTACCCCCAGGTCACACCACGCTCTGAAGGATCAGCTTCTTCCCGTGAAACCTTGCTCTGATTTCCCTAATCCCTGCTCTGCCACATCCCATGTCCTTCTCTCAGCTTGGCTCTGCTCCTCCCCGGTGCTGAGCTCCCGCCTGTTCCCCATCACCTGCACCCACCGATGCTCCCAGCCCTGGCAGGCAGCAAAGTGCACGAGCTCCCAGCAGAATATGCACTTGGGTGGCTGAAGGTGTAGCGAGGGGCATTGTATGCAGTCACCAGATAAAATTCAGCGCAGGGCTCGCTTAAATTCCCTTTCACCCTGTGGCAACATCACTTAATTTCAAGATCATCAGGTTTCCCTGCTTGTTGGAGCAATGAGAATTTCTCAAGGACATGAATGATGCAGGGCCCTGTGCTGACCCTCTATGCGCAGGTAAATCACTGCCAGCGGAGCATCTGCTTAGGTTTGACCCCTGCTGTTCTCCAGTTTCTCTTTTCTCACCTGATATGTTTTAAGTCATACCTTCTGCATGCAATTGGCAGCAAAGTGAGGAAAAGCACCCGTGACTGAGTACAGCAGTGCTCTTCTGGGGCGCTGCTTAGATCATGGATATTTCTTCCAACTGAAACAAGTGTGTGTTCACAGCAGACTAACTACTGCGGAGGATAATGTATGAACAAATGCCAAAGGCAACAGCTCAGAGATACATTATTTACATATTTATTAGAAATTCAGTACTGCTTGTGAGAGCAAACCACTTCTGACTTCAATTCCAATAAGTAAACGACCCAATGGGCAAATAAAAGAAAAGGGAAACATGCACCACCACAGTTTACACAAGCTAATACAGTAAAACAAAATATTCTGAACATGAAACTGTTTTGCAAGATACGAAAAAAAAAAATCCTAGCTTTGTTCTCCTTCTTGCTTAAGCACTCAGAAAGTAATAATTGCAAAATAATTTAATTATATGTGATATCAGTTGCCTCACAGACTAACAGAAAGATAATTAATCCTTGTTTATCTAAACTACATTGTACTTCAGTTTAAACTGCCCTGCAGCAATGAGCATCACTTCTGCTTTATCTGAACTTTCACTGGCCTTTCTTTCACCATTATTTTTCTGCTCTGGGTAGTTTAAGGGTGAAAAAATAGCAATAGCTGCTAGCTGTTGTCCAAGAAGGAGCCCTCTGGCTGCAGGAGGAGTGGCAAACCCATGTGTAAGCCCCACACTAAGGCTGAGTAGGTAGGATTTTATGCCCAGGTCTGTCATGGACTCTGGAAACCCCTCTCAGGTAACATTTCGGTAGCACCGTAGAGATACAGGGAATGGTACAGCCAGATAGCTGTTAGGCGTCTGGCTGCACGAACTCATCCTTTAATTCATCCAAGGAGTACTGTGGTGACCTGGCTCAGCTCCGCCCGCCGGGTGCGGATAAAGTGGTACCTGTGGAGGCAATCCTGCCTGCGCGAGCCTGGGCAAGGTCAGGAATGCTGAAGTGCTTGGACCTTCTCTTGGTCCTGGAGTCAGGCTCAGGACCATGCAGGAGAGGGGAGAGGGGTCTCCAGCTGGGAGCCTGCCCTGCTACTAGGAAGATGAAGGGCTCGGCTGGCATCAGTCCTGGGGTTTTGGTGATGCTTAGGCTGCAGGATGTCTTTGCCTCTTTGAAATGGAACCAAATTGCTTATCTCTGGTAAAGATGAGTGAAGCTGCCTCTGAAAGCTTTTACTCCACAGCTCCTATCAGCAGTTTTGACCCGTAGGTAGAGATTTTTTAACATAGACATTTATCGTTAAAAAAAAAAAAAAAAAAGTTCTTTTTCAGCACAATGGGAAATTTAATGGAAAATAGATGTACTTGCCTAATATTTCAGGATTTTAAAAGCCCCAAAATTATTTTTTTAAAATTTCAGTTGTTAAGCTCTTTCTTTCCATAAAATAAAAGGGGAGAAGCTGAAGTTACTCTGATTTCATGGGTTCTTGTAGGTGAGAAAAAAACAAATGCATTTCCTGACCCATAACCTGTTCAGAAAACAGTTCTTACCTTATATCTGTTGTTGAGAAAGAACATTTGATACAGCGATTCAGGACACAGTAAAAAGATGTATAGGCTTTCAGCATCTTTTCCAAATGCTTTCTTGAAATATTTCCAGGTAGATAGGGGTTATAAAATGATCAGGAAGAGGAACAAAGGGTTTCTAAAGGTTATAATAAATGTAAAAATGTTTGGAAGTGTTAGCAGTGCTAAAACCCATTATTTAAATTCATCAGATGTCACTTTGAAGGAAGCTTTCAGAAACAGTCTTTACATGTATTCTTTTCTAAGGGAAACTCATAAGTAATTGTCAAATAAAGAGCACCCCAGGCCATAGCCCCTACTAAATGTCAACCTTCCAGCCTAATAACGCCCTGCAGTGTTTCAAAATAGAAAGTGTAACGCAATAATAATATGGGACTCCCACCAGTGCGGAAACCCACAGCACTGCTCCTGAAACACGGCCGTGCAGCCTGCACGCTCGACAGCCAAGGGCATCAGAGCTTCCACAGAAAAAGCTCTCCAGCTTTTCTTCTGGCAGCCAGATCCGGGCAGAGAAGTCATTGAAGCTAATTTAAAAGAGGCACTCGGTGTCAGTACAGGGCTCTACTGGGACTCCAGCTAACAACCTTTCGGGTATTGGGAAAAATGATTAACAGATGTGTCTTCCCATTTCCCAATATATCTCTTTTGAATTGCAAAGTGGCCTCCTGCTTATTTTGAAGTACAATATGTCTAACCTTCCAGGCAGAGCTTATTGCTAATTTCCTATGCCACTATGAATCTATGATTTATTTAACAAATTTCCACCCAGCAAATAAAACAACATTTGTTCTACCTGGAGGGCAGTTTCCAAATATCACAGCAAGGCCAGGCATGGCTGCAACAGTTGGCACAAGAACAGTGGTCAAAATGATGAACGCAGTGTCTTATTTCAGACAGGAAAAAGTAAAATCATATGAGTAACCCCACAAAACAACGTACAGCGTCTTCAGCTATGATACTCCTGAGCAGACACAATCATCATGAAGCCATCACATTTTCAGCTGTGTTAGTATCATTTACATATATTGACTTAGAGTATAATACCAGATGTTTTCTGTACCAAAATGCTCACAAAGAGTAAGCTCTAATGTCTCAGTCCTGAGTAAAGGTTGAACAGGTCTGAATACAACAAAATTACCTTGAACTTTCATCTCAGCTTCCAAGTAGAAAAAACCTGAATATATCGATATATTTCCCACCTAAGATTGAGAAGTTCTGTTTCTTTGGAAGGGTAGTTTATTTATCCCCTCTCTCCAATGCAGCATACAAATGCCCAGATCCTTGGTTGTTACAGACTTTCAAGTTTTCCTCTTAAAATAGTGAATACAAAGTTGTCTGGAGTTGCAGGCCAGTTTGCGCTCTGGGTGCAGCAGTCACGCCAGCACTGGAACTGGGACCAGACCCTCTAAGAGATGATGCTCTAGCAGTTTTTGCAATGGCAGGAGGTGTATAAGGTGTAATTCCCTTGGATCATTATTATTACTGCTACTGCGAACAACTTAGTAAAAAATTCCATGTCATCATTTGGTAATTAGAGATGGGAATTTATTGATTTGAGTTATATGATTGACTAACAAGTATAAATTAGGAAGTAATTTAGACCTGGTGTAGAGCCTGGCTTCTACAAGACAGTGTCAGGCAGCAGGCTGCCATCCAGGTGGTGGTTATCTCCAATACTTTATAGCTTTTTCAAAGTGTTTTTAGAGTACGGTGTGTGTGTAGTTGCACACGGAGTGTACGGCAGCCCGTGCAGCTCCAGACCCTCCTGTCTTTTCCCTTTGATAAGCAATAGGAATCTCCAGGGAGGAAAGCAATGCGGAAGGGCAGAACACGACTTTCTTTTCCAGTTAAGTTCAATTGTTCCATTTTGAGATGTCACAGTGGGTAATAAAATATATGCCCTATATTCAGAGCCAAAGAAAGAAGCTTCCCCAAAATAAACATAACTGAAAGGAATTTTCTTTGCGTTTTATTTACTTTGGGTTATTAAAGTGACAAGTCTGTGCTATCCGTGCAGTGCAGGGGATTATAAGGCTCCAAGGACGGAGCTCAGGCCCCAGTGGGCGCTTAACTTCCACAACAAACAAATACATTTCTCTCCCTCTGCACCTCTCGTGTTTGCTTTGCAGCAGGCAGACGTGCTGCGCAGGCTGAAAGGTGGAGTCATGGTAGTGATTTCTGAATGGCATCTGAAGAACTGAAATATTCCTCCCTGTCCAGGGATTAAAAAGGAGCTGGGCAAGAAAATAGTCATTGCTGTTTACAGGATTGGTTGTGTTTTATTTGCATCGTATTTTAGATTTATAAAATATTTAGCTTAAGCAAATGTCATCAAATCATAATAGACTTCTCAAACTTGCAGGGAAACGAGGTTGATTGTTTACTCTTTCCTGTGTAAATAACTGACACAGAAAGTAAGAAAACATATATCCTCCTCTGCTCTTCCTTACAGCCTCTTCACAGTCAGCATAAAAGGCTTTTTAATAGACTAGATTGGAGGAAGCTTGTGATGGGAGAACACAATGAAACGCAGTTGAAAACCATCCTTTTAGTGGAGCTGCATCAGTGTCTTAATACACTGGGACGTTGCTGGGGCTGGACGCCCGCTGCTGACTTTGTGAACACGCTCTTTCCATCTTCCTTGTGCGGCTGAAATTACTTCTGAGAGCTTCATTTCTTTGCCCTTGCTTCATCATCAAATTTGTCCCTGATTATGTGAAAAACGTAACAGATGATGCAAATCAATTCATTCATGTCCGTGGTATCAGGCGTTCGTTATTGTGCGATTGTGCATGCAGAAGGATTATGCACCATATTTATAAGAGAATGACAGTGTGATTAGTGAATCTCAAGAGAATTAAATGCACATTTTGTGAGCTAAACCTCATATCAGTCTTACATAAACTTTTCCTTCCTGAACTGGGTCTTGGTGCTCAGGAGAGGTGCGGGGCAGAAGGGAGGTGCTGGAATGACAGCTGGGACACGTGGCCTTTGTTAGTGGCACTTTGCTTTCTCCATGGAGATATCCTGCAAGAGGATGGTTCACTGCCTGCTGTGCTTTGGGATGTGGACCTGTCTTTCCAAAATCAGAAATGAAACAACACATCCAAAGCTAAACAAGATGCTGAAAAGCTTCTCGATGTTGACATCTTTCTCTTGCTGTTGCTCTCCCACTGCCTTGAACTTCAAGCGAGCATCAGTGAGCTCTGCTCCCAGCGCTCGGCAGCCCTGTGTGATTCCCTGAGAAGTAACTGGATTTTAAACCAAGTGATCCTGAACCATCAGCTCAGTGGCTGTTTTCAGAAATCTTGTCTGGTTTGTAACGGACACTCACACAATGACACACGTCACAGCGCGAGAAAAGCTTTCTGTTTATAAAATAGTCCATAACATTTGTGAAGAATTATTTTTTTCCCAAGGACACCTTTCATTTCAATCTCCAAGGGAGCTGGGAATAAATTGTTCCTTACCATCAGCAGCTGACCTCTCTGCCTGTTTAAAATGTGGGCGTCTTCTGAACAAAAAAACACCATTTGC
Source organism: Ibycter americanus (assembly GCA_035590275.1). Taxonomy (NCBI): domain Eukaryota; kingdom Metazoa; phylum Chordata; class Aves; order Falconiformes; family Falconidae; genus Ibycter; species Ibycter americanus. Next base: position 5,786,605 of record JAVJGI010000038.1, on the reverse strand, counting down.
TAAATGAAGCAAAACACCATAATAGGTTTAATGATGTAGATTTATCTCCTAACAGTTGTTTTGAGATCACAACAAATCATTAAAATCATTAACTCTCCAAGCTAAATTAGATTACAGATCTTGGAGAATGTCTGGCCACTGCATTTGCAAAACAGTGCCTCTTCCTGCCTGTGCGAATCATTAATTCTGCTCAGATTCCTCTGCAAACAATGAACCAATTCAACATATTCCAAGTCAGATTAAACAAAAAAAGCCAGCATCTTTGTGTGTGTGCATGTTTTGTTTCTTCTTCCAGACCATTTCCATTACTGGAAAATATTTCCCTGGTGAGGCCAGAACAGGCTGTATCTCTCTGTGGGGAGTGTTGTCTCCGGTGCGGTGTCTTGTGTCACTCGGCTGCACGTATGTATCTGAAGACCAGGGAACTCGGTCCCAGAACTACGCAGTGTAATTAAGATACACTTAAAGTGACAACAAGCCTTGCATAGAAGCCTATTTATGTTGCACCTCTCAATGGCAGTGTTGCTGCCATAAAGTGTGGCTTTGAGCATAAGAGAAGTGAACAAACGAGGAGGGTTTGGGAAGCCCGTGGCTGACACTGACACGTGAGCTGATGGCTCAGCACCGTCTCTTCCTGCATGTGCTGAACTGGAGCGAAAGAAATCCCGTGTTAGACGCTATCCTGTCTTACAGGAATATGAAGCTCCTCATAGTTTCCTTCTCCAGAACCTGTGCCCTTGCATTGCCGTTTATAAAGGTTGTGCTCTGCCCTGCTGCCGTGACAGGGAAGGGACAGAGGTGTTTTGGAAGGTGTACTGCATCCAGGTGACACAGGAGAAGCGTTACGGGGATTCACTTCTCATGATTCATCTTTCTGTTTATTTAAGCTTGCTTTCTTCTCCCCCTTCTACAATGGATTCAGCTGTAAAAGGCAATGTTTGCATTTCAGAAGGAATGGCTGGAAACAAGACATATTTATGTCAGTGTTTTACTGCTCTTGTACGAGTACTGAGAAGGTTACTCTGAACATTAGGGCCACGTTTGTAGAGAACATAATGAAAAGAATTTTTTATCCCAAATAGTTTTGAAGCTATATCAAGGATTCTGTTTATAGCTGCAGTTGTACAAAACTGCCTGTCTCCTTGCACAGCTGGCTGGTGTGCCTCTCCAGCCAGGAATTCCTAACAAGTGTTTGTCCAAAAACTCCAGGGAAACAATGGTATTTAGGGATGGGGAAGCAGCATAGAGTGGCCTGTCCTCTTACTGGAGGTTTCTTCATCCAGAGACTCTCTTGTCTCGTTTGTCTGTGAGCTTCCTTCAGCATCCTAAAGATGGTGTGGGAAGCTGAGCATTGATTTCTGTCTTTCCGGAGCTGTTTTTAGTATATTTTACCTATTTTTCTTGCATTTTATAACTGATTGTTTATCCTCCATACACCTTAATGCTTATTTTCTCATTTCCCCCTTCCTCTGCAGCTCAGCTTCCCCACACTGCCTTCTGAGACAGTTTAATCTTTGATTCTGTATAGCCCTTGGCAGATTTCACCCTTATTGCCACCGTGTTTCACTGCAAAGAGTTTCACACTTATTAGAAAGGATATAATTTGGGAAAGGGGGGGGAGAAGAACAAAACAAACTGAAAAGAAGTGTGTATTCTTTTCACTGGACTAGAAGGGGAATTTATTTAAAGGGAAATGAACTTTTCTAAGTGCTGAGCAAGCTCGAATATCCAAGAAAGTCTGGATGAGAAGCTGATCTGATGGAAGTAAATCAGTGAGATGGGGAATTGGAAGATTTGAAAAGGCCTTTGCTGTGCCCAGGAGCCAGGGGTGGAGCAGGACGAAGGATTTAGGATGATGGCGGGAGCAGTGATGCAAAGAGCGGCAGCTGCAGGGGGATCTGACAGGGGACCACAGCAGCTTGCCTGGTTTAGGAGAGCATCACCTAGCAGCCAAGCTTGTGTTCAGAGCAAAACTTGGGGGCTCCAAAAGATCATAATAAAAAGCCTTTGAAATAGCTGAGAGGTTTGGAAAGGGATTAAATGGGAGCATAATTTTCCTCCATCTATCTACCCACTTGATGGCTGTCATTCCCGTAAGAATTGAGCACTTCCCAAATCTCTTTTTGGCACCAGTTTTGCACCAACACTTTAACCACAGACCATGCATCTGTCACACCACCAAAGCAATTGTTTCTCCTTTCTTTGCTGGTCACAGAGTAAGGTAGTAAGTGTGATTTGAATTTCAGAAGAGCCAAAAGCTCTGGCAGTGCTTGGTCTGCTCTGATCTGTCTGATGGTCTCTGACCACCATCCCTCAGACAGGGGCTTAGTTTGCTCAAATAAGCCATTGGCTGCTTGCCTTTGTCGAGTGTCAAAGGGCTTTCAGTGCGACTGAGTCTCCAATTCACTGATCTGAAGGAACAACTAGCTTTCCTTGTAGCATTATTGCGCTGGAGATGATATGGGGATGTTACCCTGGTGGTTGAGATGGCTGGAGGGCAGAGGATGAGAAGTCTCCCAAACCCAGCTCTGTGTGGTGGACAACCTGAGGGCAGGCTCAGTCGCTGGTCCGGGAGGGAGCAGAGATGATGTTTCATCTGAGCAATTGCATTATTTGTGACTCCGTAAACTGACCACGTTGTGCAGTTCCACTGCAGGAGGGTTTCTGTGTCTCTTTGTTTTGCATTTGAGCCAAATGCCAAAATACCAGGAGAAAGTTGCCTCCAGCATTTTTTTGGAGTTAGAGGGGGAGCATTCTAGCTCTTGACATCTTGGCAGGGGTTCTCAAAGCCCATATGTCAGATTCAGAGAAACAGTTCACATTAATTTTAAATGGAAATCTTAGACCTTTGCTAGGCAACTACATCTCTCATTGCAATTCTACCCACAATTTACTCCGAATAGGCTTGACAATAGCACACTAAAATCTGAGTGCTTCAGCAAAACAGAATCACACCCTTTTGAGTGAACATCCATCCTCATTCTATTTGTCTTGTGGCAATTAAAGTAAGCATGAAATGTGCTTGGGCATGCTCTTGGTCTCATGCCCATTTTAAATATTAACTCTAAGTCTTCATTGCTATTATTTAGTAATAATGTTTATTATTGATAGGGCTGTAGTACCTGGGGGCCAATCTTTCATTATTCAGTATAAGCATACATCAGAAACAGTTCTTCCCTCAAAGCATTACTGATCTAATTGAAGGCTAACGTAGGTTAATAGATAGCTTAAAAATGTTTATTTCATATATAAAATAGCCTAACACAGTACTTCAATCCCTCCTGGTTTACATCACTGTGAGAAAGCAGTAGCTCTCCGTCTCTTGCTGAATGTGTCAGGCTCTTGCTTTTATTTCCTCTTTTGTCATGGTTTCCATTTTACTTGATAGGAAAAACCATGTTAGAAAAACCGAAGGGGTAGGAGAATTTGGAAAGCTGTACTAACTGTGGTACATCTGGCTGCTGGCTGCTGTGCCAGCTCCCATTCCTTTCCTCCAGCATGTCTGAGGCAACTGCCAATTGATCACCTTAAGATGTAATAACTTCTTTAAAATCAGGTGCTGGCAGCTCTGCTGCTTGCTTTCTGCCCAGACTCTTCCTCCCCAAATCCATAAGGCTGTTACTGCACACAGGCAGTAGTTGACTAATTACAAGGCAAACGTGTAGGGTTTTACGTTGCCAAAGCACATGAAATTCTCCCCCGTAAGGTTCAGCAAAATCTAAAGTTATTGTCTTTCGTTCTGTTACAGGTGTTGGTTTCTGTCACAAGATGGTAGCGGGGCAGCTCAGCATGCGTGTGCAAGCAAGTTAAAAATATTTTACTAGCAGTTTGCAATTCCAGACACATTCTTTTACCGATGAAATATTTGCTTTCTGGGTGCAGACCCTTTCCCACCATCTCCCTACATTAAATGCCTTGTGCTGATCTGCTGCTGTTCTGTGCCGCCTGTGTTTGCGTGCCAGCCAAGTTCCTTTCCTGTAAATCCTTACCCTCCTGTACACGTGGCAAGAACAGTTCCTCATGAGAAGAACCAGGAAATTGGCCCTTTCATGGGAAGCGATCATTCTTTTTAATTGTTGTGTTTGGCACCTGGGTACTGCAGTGATGGGTGGATTATAAATGCCTAGAAGATAATTAAATTTCATGTTGAAAAGAATAGTTGGATGTAAAACCGTGATAGCAGGAGTAGTGTAAATGTAGAAATCAAAGTTTCCATATGTTCCTTTCTTCCACTATTGCCTTCACAAAACATAATGGCAGATCTGCATGTCACAACACAAAATTCGGTGTGTCTGTACTGCCGTGTAGAGACCAGCAGCCTCCATTCACACAAACCAGTGAGAAATACATTTTTTTCTCCCTGCTTCCTCCTGTCTTTGTGGGAGTTTGCACGTTTGCATCTTTCATCTGGCGCACGAAGAGCAGACTCTTTCCTCCCCACCCGGATTTCAGCCTGTTTGGGTGGATGGATTTGGGGGGCAGAGAAGTGGAGTTTTGGCCACACACCACTGATAGAAAATGGCTTGTGTTTAAGTTGTGCTTTAAAAGCCATATTTGCTTTCATAGGAATTTCTGAAGTGCCAATCACCCTGTTGTCCGATGCCCTCTGTCTTTGCTCCAAGTTGCCTTGGACTCAGAAAAAAATGAATACAGAAACGGGGCCGAAGGGGACACATGGAGGAAAGTATGTGGAAGCCCAGCAGAAAGGAGGACAGGAGAGAGCACTGCTGAGAGCTCCTCAGAGGGACATGTGTAAAAGCAATCACAAAAATGCTTTCATTTTTCAACCCAAGGCATTAATGCTTTTAAAAAGTGGAATGCAGTCATTATTTTAATACATGTGCACTTGCTGTGGACTCAGATAGCCCTGCTAAATTTGTAGATATGGCATGGCTATTCAGTGCAATTTAACTTTTACAGAGTCTGTTTGAAATTCTGGGCTTTTTAAAGCATGTGGTAAAATTCCCTTTTGCTTCACTGAGGCCAGATATCACTGTTTGCTTTTATCCTTTTTACAGAATTTTAGCATAAAGGTTTGAGACAATTGTGAAGTCATCCACCAAGTTACTTTCTAGCATTTTTCCCTACAGCACAGCGTCCTGTAATGGGATGGTGGTGGGGAACTTTTATTTAAGCAATGGAGGCATTTTGCCATCCCTTGAGATGCATTTTTGCAATTCCGTATTTACTGCCAGTAATTTTGATCCATATTCATCCTGGTTCCCTAGTGATTTGCGCTGGCTTACAAAAATGTGGCACACTTAACTGTTTTGAAATGACATAGAATCATAGAATCATTTAGGTTGGAAAAGACCTTTAAGATCATTGGGTCCAACCGTCTGACATGAAAAGAAAGAAGGTCCCTTAGCTTCTATTTCCATTTCCTTATTTTCACCAGCAAAAGTTTCTCCCTACCTCTTGACCATGCTAAGTGATGCGGATAGATGCTGCAGCCTTTGAGGGTCTGCAATTAGTACTATCTACAGCTATGCAACCCGGTGTAGGGAAAGTTGTCTTTTTTGCCCCCAGCAGGTACTTGGATTCGGCAGCATGAGCACCAGAAACCCGTCAGTGCATCTGTCAGACTGACAAACGAAGCCTGCTCGTGATGCAGCCTGGTTACTGTAACAGATAGGAATGTCAGGTTATCTTTCTCAGCTACCTTGGATCATGAACTGGCATGAAACAAAGCTTACTGGAAAATGCAGATTTTCTGCCATTTGTGAAAATTAACTCCCCTAATTAACTTACACATATAAATGCACTTAGAATGAAGACATTAAGTTGATTATCTAGAAAATTGCTACCTTGGTAGACTCCCTAATGCCACCTCTAAATATGCCAAGAATTAAATTGCTCTTGTGGCATTGTTATGTCACTGCAATTGAATGCTCACTGATGGAAGACACTGCTTCCCTTTTTTGGCTAAATTTAACCTTTAATTTCAGAGAGTGGCAGCAACTGAGCCCAGCTGAGCTTGCTCTAACCTTTCAGTGAAAGACTATCTGTTCAAAAATCTCTTCCCATGCCACATTTTTTTTTAAATTAAAAACCCCCAACAACTTAATACTGCCTAGTATTTCAGATGTTTTGGAGATTAGATTTAGATTCTTGTCAAGCACAGGCATGTTTGAAGTTATAACTTGGAGCAGCTCAAATGAGACGTTTAAAATGTGGATGAGCAAGAGGATGAAAATATGCTGAAGACATTTCAAGAGCAAAGGACTGGCTGTCACTGCAACCTGAGGACCAGCTGCATCCATCCGATGTGAATACTTTGCTAGTGCCTGAAACATTTTAAAAAAATAAGCGGACCATCTGAGCCAAGAAGGCCCAAGAAAAGCAGTTGGGAATACTGCCTTCCAGAACTGGTAAGGTACCATTTCTGGGCCAGGCAGCAGCGTAGGGCTGAGGGTGCAGAGGCCACTTTTTAGCACCAGCACAGAGCAAGGGCCAACCTTCCGCTCCCAGCTATTAACAAATCACAACTGTACTTTGGCTTCGTTATGAAAATACTTATTTTTAGAGCAGTGACAGTAGAGAAATGATAGTAGTGACAGTTCCAAACTCATTCATAGACTTCCCTTGGTTTCAGATGGTTTTGACGGTTCATTCTGCATCTTGGGGGGAAGGCATATGTGTGTGTGCTGCAGAGAGGGAAACAGAACCCAGTGCTGATGGCACAGCACTGGTCTTCTTAAATGAAGGACTGGGGCTTTTTCCTTCAGTGCTTTATCCACGCATGATTTCTGTAGATGCATTCTTTTCTTTGAAGAAAGAAAACAATATGCTCTATTGTTAAAATGAAAAAAGAACCTTGTTCAAGTGATTTTAAGTGGTGTGCCATGTGAGATCATGTCAGCTGTAACACGCCATGTTGCTGAGGACCCTGAGACTGAGAAATTTCAGAAGTATGTAACTTATAATAACCTGCTTTTTGATTTTTGCTTCATGGTGAAGAAGCTAGGTGACACTGCCTGAAACAGTGGCCTTGAAAACCAAACACTCTCCACCCCCTGAGATATTCATGATTTTCAGTTCGCAATAAAATGATTTCAGAGTGTGGAGCATGCTCATATGCTGTCAGCTTCAGATGGTACAAGCACATATATATATGTTATGCAAATAGAACTTTGTGAGAAGAAAAGCTTTATACCCTGCATCACGAACTGAAGGATAACCAGCAAAAAATTTACTCTCAAACCTCCTGGCCACACTTTGTAAATGATACTGTGGCTAAAAAGCCAGAGCTGAACAGAACTAAATTAAAAAGAAAACCAAATTTAGGTTTAATTTACACAAGCTTGAGCTGTGATTATTGAAAAAGTGGGGGGAGAGAGAGGGCTGCAGGACAGGTCCAGTTCTGATCCTTTTAAAATGAAGACTTGATTAACAGCACAATTCCTTTTGACTTTAATGAATACAGGGATTGCAAACTGTTTACAAAAGGGCTTTAACTTAATTTAGCTTCCACTAGAGAATGTCTGTCTGTCCCCATAAAAATAAAAGAATACCAGACATATCTGATTTCTAAGCCAGAGCTGTCATCATATAATATGTCATCATGTGGTTCCAGTACAGAATGGATGAGATCTTTTAATTTATTGGATACTCAAGCCTATATTAATTGCTATCTGTTAAAAATGACAGTATTTCAAGCCATCCATTAGCAAACTTCAAGATGTTTTATTATTATTATTATTTGGTGATTAGCTGCTGCAATTGTCTTACTAAACACTATTTAAATGGTTTCACTGTACTCCTAGATTTTCTGCTTTTTGCACATTCAGGAAGTCAAAATGAAAGGTCCTTCACAAAACCTCTTCTTGTTTCTTGTTTGTTGGCAGCTGTCCTGTGGTCAGAGGAGCAAAATTTCCCGTAGATTGCTTTGGTCACTGGTACTCATCGAGTTCTGACCACCCGTAGCTACCAATTACAAACTCCTGGTACTTGATGTTTTCTCTATTTATTTTTTTTTCTCCATTATATATGAACTCAAACAGTTCCTGTGTGGTTTAGCATTACTGTTGGTGCAAGATGCCTTTGTGTTAAACTCATTAAGAGAAGATCCACTCTCAAAGAGTTCATAATCTGCATAGGCAAGACCCACAAAGAAAGCATTATCCTCTTTCTCCCCTCTTCTTACTGGGAAACAAAAAATTAAGCATCATGGCCAGTTCCACTGGCAAGTTACACCGTGTTTCTTTCAAGTAACTTTCAAGTTACACGTGAAATCTCTGCCGTGCACGCTGGACTACGGAGAGATCTGCTTGGCCAGTGCCCTTCTTTGGGTTCGTTTTCAGCTGACCCTAAATGCAGCCAACAGAAACAAGTTCCTCTCCCAGCAGCAAACGTCAGTGATCCACAGCCCCAGGCTCTAGTCTCTGCTGCTGATTTTTCAGATTCCTCAGCAGCTCAGGCTCCCTTCCCATCACTTCCCTCTTCCCATGCCAGCAGAGCATCTCTTCTTACATATCCATACCATCCGAAGCAGGAGACACAAAGTGCTGGCCTGTAAACGAGCCAGAACTTAATGTTTTAACTCTGCCTTTTACAATGCCAATATGCCAAAAATGGATTTTCATTGCTTGTGAAGCTCAGTCATAACAATACTTCAATGCTTTAATTTTAAGCCTTTGACTTTCTTTTTTTTTTTTTTTTTTTGAGTCCGTCTGTTGAGTCTGAGACATAATAAGTTGTTATTTGTCTGGATATCAGAAGACTGGTTAAATACTATCAGTTGCCTTAGGGCGGTGGAGTATTTCATCACAGGCAGATAAGACCCAATGTCACAGTTCTCCAAATGTCAGAAAATTAATTATGGACTCTTGCCAGCCCCTTTACTCTCCTCCCCATTCTGCTTAATGTCATATTTAGAGACTTAATTTAGAAAACTACCTCATTAGCTCCAACGGACCAGTAAGAAAAATATTTCTCACTAGACATACAGGGCTCTACCCAGTTCATTGTTTGCTGAGTGTGAAATGGGCTGATACTCAGGGAGAAAAAGATCTCTTACTGCTTCCAGACCTAAACTGGTGTGTAGTGTCTTTCTGCAGTTTCAATGAGATCAGACTGCATGTCCTAAACCTACAACCCTTTTAAAGTAGATTATGAAATATTCAGTTATTATTTGCTAACCTCTTAAGATAGGGCAAAGGTCATCAGTAAGCCTGGCTCTGGGGGCTGTGTCTGAGAAAGCCAGCCCTGGTCTTCAGCCTAGCCTTGAAAAATGAAGGGGCTCTTGCTGCTTTCCCAAACCTGAGAAAAACAAAGTCTGTGACCACCGTTACACTAACATGCAGCTTTCCAAGAGGTTTTGCCTGTTTCTCAGTCTGTACCCAGACTGAGCAGGAATTCCTTGCAAGAGAGAGTGGGAAATATCGTCATCTCTTTATCTCCTCCTTTACCTTTAGCATGGTAAAGATACACCTTCACCTAAACACATGAATCTCCAACTATCTTTCTATTTTTTGTGTTCTCTGTTGGGTGAATTTCTGACTCAGTCTTGTCAATACAGTTCCAAGTGCTGCAGCACATCTGCCTGCTCTCCATGTTTTCAATCCTCCCTGATATTCATTCTTTGTCACTAAATATTCTGCTATCAAGACTACATGCACTTGATCTCACTCCAGGATTTAAGAGTGCTGGTACACAGAGTTCCTTTGTATGAGATGAGACACTTAACCTTTCCAAAGAGAAGAGCTGTTTTTAATCATTACTTCTGATTTGCACATACAGAGCATGAAGCCTAAAATCTATAAACATTTCAGGCTTTTTGTGGAGTGTTTTTTCCTCTCTAGCACTGCATTTACAGGCCATTTGTTTCCATTCAAAGTTTGAAACTGTGATTTTGCTGCAACTCTTTGACAGCTGAACTGCACCAGCAGAAGTGCTCAATCCATCATCAGAGCTGAGACATGCTTCAAAATAAATAAATAATATCAAACCCTTCCAGTTTGGATAGGATGCACGGAGAAGGGGGGAGAGCAATTTGTTTAATGGATTTTATTGATTTAAAGATTAAAATGCTCAGAGGGTTAGATACAGCGAGACCCTGTTTTTCCACTGGAAAATCACAATCACTTACAGTGTCTTTGTGTAAATTCAGAAATTAAATGGAGCTAAATCTACGGCACTGTCAGCTGAAAATTGGTAGGTCCTTGAGGGATAGATGGAGCATAGAGGCATTGCATCTTGCTGAGCAGTTTATGGGCTCCGTTGGGTCTTCCTGTCTTTGTGTTCTGTCATCTGTGCTCTGGGTGGATTTTTAAAAAACACATCCTCAGATTTCCCTGTGCAGGATTAGTGTTTTGGTCGCTGTATCCTCTCTGAAGCCTGCTTTTCATCCGTGCTTGGGCCTTTCTGTGGAGCCTCTGGCTCAGTCCCTCCTGGTGGCAAAGGGGAGATGGCAGCACAGGCAGGTTCAGCAGTGGGACCTGGGAGCGCGGGGGCTGCTGGCCTCAGCCTGGCCATGATCGTGGCATTTAGCAGCATGTAAGGGACTAGCTTAGGTTAGAACAGCATTTGAGTGGCTTTAATTTGCTGCAGTGGCTGGTGTATCCTGAGGACACCCTTTGCATTTAAACTGGCTGCACTGTGCGAGTGCTTGTGTGTGCAAGTGGGAACTGATGGACGAATACCTAAATACAAGATAAAGCTCCCTTTCATATGCACACATAACATCTCCCTGAAACAGTTACGGTTTAAAATGTCCTTCTAAGGCTTCTGCGCATTGAGAGCCTTTGTCCCAAACCTGCTGTACTCAGACCGTAGAAAATACCTTGCAGTCCAGTTTTCCAAGAACTGGGTCTCCTTTCAGTATTTTATTTCTGAGACTACGTGTGCCAGGATGTCCCCAAGATGAGGATCAGATCTTCTGAAGAACCCAGATCGCCCTTCAGATGCAGAAATAAGTTTTATTTTTTTCAAAGTCAGGAGCATCCAACTGTAAACAATCTTCGGAGTTGGTCTGGAAATCTGAGCCTCACTGCAGGCATTGGGTGTTTGGATGCTGTTGCCTGAGTAATTCCTCCTTGTTTCAGAGGTGGTGGGAGGACTGAAAATTGCACTCTACACCAGCATCCAAATTTAGCTGTCACATCTAATATTTGTGGATCAGACCCTTCTGTGCTTCTTTTTTTTCTTCTGGAAAATGGGGATAATTATGCTAGCACTGACATTTATGGCTGAAAAGCAGCGCACATGTGTAAAATGTAGAGAAGGGTTATTATGTATCTTATTTACACAGGAGAGGATTCCCAAAAGAGAAGAAAAAAACACATGAATGCATTGCCTGGATTTCTAATGAGCTGATTTCACTTATTGCATTCTAACTGAATATTAGTAACAAGATAAGATTCAGCAATAAATATGCTCTGCCTGAAAAAGTTAAGAATCCAAGGTACCAGAGCAATTGATATATTTCCTTTTTTTTCCAGAGCTCTTTACACCAGTCCTGCCTTCTTACTCCATGTGAGATCACACAGCCCCTTCCTCTGCCCTGCAAACAATGTGATCCTGGAAGAGACAATGTAGATAATAAATTAGAGGAAGAGCTGCATCTATATTCTTAATGATGTTGTATTCTCCATGTGGTCACCAAAAGCTCCCAGCACCTGTTCCTACCTGCTTTGTTCTATCCTTTTTGTATCCAGCACACCCACCTTCCCAACCTCAGAGTCAGTCGAGTTACAATGGATGATAAATCACAGTTGTATTTTTTTTAAAAGGAGGGGTTTCTTAGTACTTCAGTGGACAGGTGGATCCCACCTCTGTTACTCAATGACATCCAAAATATTTTAAAGTAAATGAATGCTGGAGGAACACATCAATGGCACAGATATATAATGACTTTATACAGCAGTGCAGTTAAAGGAATTGCAGAAGCCTGGGAAACTCTGATGATGGGTCACAACCTCCAACCACAGCACTGCACAAGTGGAGGTTTGTTACAGAGACATGCAGGAAATGCAAAGAATAACAGACCAGAGAAAGTCAATGAGCTTGTGCTGGGTGTGCAGGATGCTGGGAGCTGGATGATGGGACAGCATCACCAGTCTCATTTGGGAAATCCCTGGAGTCTTCATCAGGGAGGACCTCCAGTAAATGCTTAATTTCAATTCTGGAACAGGGATAATTGACTGATCGCTCTTGAAAACCAGTCTCACTTTTTGCACAGACACCACGAGGGCACTGACAGTGTAGAACCCTTCTCAGCATCTTTTCCATATGCACCACCAAGCAGTTATAGCACAAGTATTATCAGGAATTGATTCTTCATCATCCCCACTTAAGCTTGTCTTCTCAGCTGATCCTTCGAAACAGGTGGCCATTAATGTGCATAGGGATAGCAGTGCTTTTCTGTGCGCACTGCCCAAGAAAATCATGTTGCTTGAAGAGTCCTAAAGAGCTCTCAGGTGTCAGACCAGTTGCTTGTTGCTTATTCCTGCCCTTTTTTTGGCTTGTACAGTCATGCATTTTTGTCATACTGCAAATTTTTGCAAGGTGAAACTATTTGTCAGTGTGGATGACAACTTTATATCTAAGTCAGGGGGAACTTTATCACTTTCTCCTATGTTAAGCAGCAAAGAAAAAAAAGAGCAGGAATTATTTTTTTAAAAAGCTACCATGAGATACCGCAGTTGTTCTGCAGAATTTGGAGCCAGCAGAATTCAGTTAAGTTAGGCTGATGGCTGCTGAACATCCCAGAGTATTTTGTCTGAGGGAGCTGGAACAGATGATGCAGACATTAGGAGCAGGTTCATTGCTCTGGAGTTGTAGCCAGCAGGTATGTAGCCAGCGCTTTACCTACATAGTTTGCATTCAAATAAATTTTTGGTCATGGGTTTGTCTTCTATAGGAATAAGGTCTTACAAATGTAAACCTGCATCTCCAAAGGGGCTTGCATGTTATTTTAGATGGAGATGCTTTAAGCTCGTAGTTAGGACAGATGCATTTTAGGTCTGTGCTTGCTATTGACTTAGACAAGTTTCTTCCCCTCTGTGTGTGTGCTAAGCTGTGAAATTCAACTCTTTGGACTCCCAAAGTCTGAACTATGTAGCTGAGAACTCTCATCTGTCAAGAAACAATTTGTCCCAAACCTTTTAGGGGGAGGAAGAGGAAGGGTGTATCCGTGATTCCAGTTTGGTTCATATCTCACGCAGGCATTGCTTAAACTGCAACCACAGCTTATTTGCCTATGCAAATATATAGGAACACAATATGGATCCCACAGCTCACACTATTATAATACTCTGTGGTTACTCACTGCTCCACAGTGCTGCCCCTGATGTAAATTCATGTGATTTCAATATGGCTGGGCTGGAGAAAACACGTTTTACATGGCTCTGTATCTCATGCAGCTTCATGCATCACTGCGAGATGAGAACAAAGGGGATCTCAGCTGCTGCTACACCAAAATGGCAGAAACGTACATTTATTTATGGAGAGGTAAATGATTTTGCAGAGTCCAAGGCAGCAGAGAATATGGCCTTGTCTCTAGTGCAATGTGCAAAGATTAAGCCTTGATAAGCTGTGGGATTTCCATTCTCAAAGCAGGTTCATTACTGGCAATGAGTTCCCACTAATGTACTGCAACACCACATAAGGAGAGAAAGGGAAATGTCTCAATACTGAAGACATAAATGACAGTCTCCTGTAACCTGATTAAGAAACAAGAGGTGCTTAATTCTGCTGCACCAGGTTATAAATAGGACCGGGACTATGCCCCTGACAACCATTCAGGCATGAAGATATTTCAGATCAAAACCTCTGGGTCTTCTGAGACACATGTACTGAAACAATGGTTATTGAATCCTCCAGATGTCTTTCTCGTACTTTTTAATGTACCCTCTCTACTTTTCTTTCACTGAACTAGATTTGTACTTAAACATCTAATTTACATAGTGCATTAAATATTTAAGAATTGCTGTGATGGTCTTTTGTTTTCCCAGCCAAAAAATTGGAGAAATGATTGTTTTGCCTCCACAACACTGAATACAGAAGATCACTTTAAGTGATCTGTTGTGCACAACCTTGCAATTATGTGAGAACTCGAACAATGCATGTGAGAAAAAGGACTGGACCAGGCAGGTTTAGCTTGTCTTATTTATACTTGACTGGAACAGCTGAAATCAGTGGAGTATCCATTTTGTTCAACAGATGTAAGCCAGAAGAACCTGCCTTGTTTCCACTTTTCTACACTTCGTTGTATTATGATCTACATTTTTGCATCTTATTAGTAATTCATAACCTGCTAGAGGTGGCACAGCGAAACTGGCATCACTGGGACTAAATTACTGTTGCTTCAATGGGAGTCTGATGTCTGCAAAGCCACCTTGCAGACATCGCAAAGAAGCTTTCCCCGTTCATGTTTCCCAATGAAAATCAGTTTCCAAACAGCAGAATATCTTGCAGCCAAAACCACCGGTGGAGCGGTGGCAGGTTTTCTTGCACTCTGTTCTTACACCAGCTCGTCCCCGTTTTGCAGGTTGCCACCCCAAGCCCCGTCAGCAGCCGACGGAGCAGCCCCGCTCCCTGCTCGCCGTGGGCACCTTCAAGGAACAAAGGTATTTCCCGGCAGCTGTCAGAGTACAAATTTCCTTAATTAAAATAGAAAAAGCCGTCACAAAAGTGGAGCAGAAGGTGGGAGGAAGGGAAGGAGGCAGATAAATATGCCAGGACTCTTTTGAAAGAGAGCTATCCAGGGCTGAGCAGAAACCGCTGCTCAGGAGATGGTGTTTGGGGTTGGAAAGTGAGGCTAATTCAGTGTAATGAGAGGTGAACGGTACTCAAGACGCTTCCACTGTCACTGGAGACCCCTTACAAACGATTTTGCTCTTTCAGTCATTAATTTTTTATGAAGTTTAATAGGCCTGCAGCCTAGAGACCTGCCTGTGTGTTGATTAGCTTCATATTTTCGCTCATTAATGTAGAATCTGATTAGCCCCTGTTACAAGCATTTCATCTGATTTGGCAAACGACATTGTTCTGATATTAGGAATTACATGTTTACTTCGTTGGAGGAAAAAAAGCCTTTGCCCACTCAGAGCCCCCGCATCTCCTATGGCCTCTTGAAAAAGCACCTTGAGGCCAGGGGGCTGTTGCCTGTATAAATCAGGGGTGGCACTCCTGCCTGCGCTCCTGCCTGCGCTCCTGCCTGCACTCCTGCCCGCGCCGCAGCCATCGCTTTCAGCAGCCACTCGCTCAGCTTGGGGCAGTGGTGGGAGACGTGAGAAGAAGCGCTGCTTGTCACTTTGGCTGCAGCCAGGGTTGAGATATTTGAAGCCTGGTGGCCTGGGCTGCTGCAGGGGCCAGAAGCCCAAACCCACCATCCATCCACCCAAAGATCAGTTCAGGCTGGGAGCACCTTGGCAAGGAAAAACCTGTGAAGGTTTTTCCTCTATGGACTGGACTGAATCTGTTCTTTAAGAAAACAGAAAGCCAAACCTTGTCTCCTTCAGCTTTCTGCATTTAAAGTCCACAGTTTCCCTGTTTCTTGATGCTCTGTGATAGAAACACACAAGCAGCATGGTCTTTAAATCCCTTCAAAACTGCTAGCAAGTGACAATAAAAATACCGATGGTAAAGACTAAATGCTTAAGGGCAGCAAAGGCTCATTGCATAATAAGTTGGGACAAGAGTTAAAGCAGCATTGCTCTTGGTGTGCCGGCTACAGCTTGGAGACTCGCTGGCAATGTGGTTAGTTTGCTGTGCAGCAGAGTCTTTTTAATTCAAAGGGAAGCTGAGCCAAAGCAGGAGGTTTGATGGGCAGTCTGGGCTAAGATCACACGGACAGGGCTTTGAACTGGGGGCTTGTCTCAGCAGACCTGGAAGTCTGGAGATGCTGTGCACGCCCCTCCAGCACCTCGCAGGGACAGGCACCTGCAACCAGCAGGCAGCCAAGAGGTTTTGTCTTCTTTTGAAGGGGCAGAGAGAGGTCCTGAGGATGAAGGTAACCCTCTGCAGCAAGCACAGCTTGTTGTGACCATTTAATGAGTCACTGATGTGTCCAAAGCTGTCAGGAGAATGGCTTATTATCAGGAGAACTCTTATTATCACTTTTTCTGCCTTGGTGATGGCAAAGGAGGACTATGGCGATGTATATACAAACAGGAGCTTCATGCTGATGCATGGCTTTTTGCTCCAGCCCTGCTTTTTTGCTCCAGCCCTGCTTTTTTGCTCCCTTTGTGAAAAGCAAAAGAAGTTTTATGAATGACCTGAGCAATTCCAGCTAATGGCTAGAGCTGAAAAACACCGGTTGAAAATCCCAGGTGAATAATATCTCAACAGACTAGAGGAGTCTTTTACCTGTCTGACACTATTATAGATGTCATTAGTTAACAAGGATAGTCAGGGGTTTCAGAACAGGCATTAAGTGAGATTGCTTGGGTCATTATTAATTATGCAGATTCTCCATCTTCTTCTGTCAGAACACATGAGTTAAATAAACACAAATGGATCAAACCGCTGTGCAATAGAAACTTTATGTTAATACAGCAAAATGCACGGCAGGAGGTGGCAGTTCCATTAATCTCTGGTGGATGGAAGTATGCAGGGACTTAAAGAAACGTTTGTTTCTGTTCACCAGGTAGTGAAATAGGAAGCCTTATTTATAGCACCCCAGCAGGCAGGTGTCCTGATGTGCTGGGCATGACATGCACTCACGTTAAAGGATGGCGCTTGGCCTGAAGAGTCTACACTCCGATTTGACAAATAATTCAAAAGAAGTGACATCAGAGGGATAAGAGACCTTGTGTCACACAGCAGGGCAATAGCGAGCAATTCTGTTTTCATTGCTTTTGTTTAAAAACTGGAGTCCAGACAGCTGACCTCATTCCACATAGGAATACAAATTCCCAGGAAATGAAAAGGCACTTAGTCAGAGGGACCCCCAAATTTCCTTGAGTTTAATGGTAGCAAATCACTCTGGGTATGGGAGCCTTATGTTCAAGTGCCTGTTCAGCCAGATTTGGAACAAGGGTGTGAGCTTCAGGTATTCTTATCCACCAAAGCGCCTTAAACACTATATTGCTGGCTTTCTGGAAAAACACTGTTTCTGTCTGACTTGAAATTCTATCCTAGTTATAGAAAAGCAGAAAGTCAACAGCTTTATGATGGCTGATTGTTCAGTACATTGCACAAAAGGAAAAGGAAGTTGAAAACCAAAATCCAAGGGCAGCAGCAGTGGATTTCCAAGCAACTGTTACTGAATAGGAAAGTGAGAAACAAAGAGACTGGACACTATTTCCTTAAAACTGTGAGCTGCTTTCTCTGCAGCGTTATATAAGACAGCGAGCTCTGTTCTACCCTATTTATCTATTTCAGCTTGTGGCAACACACACTTTGCTGCCAAGCAAGCTGGGTGTCAAATCAGTACAGATGTGCATAATTCAAGCTGGCACAGAAACTGATGGTTTTGCATTGGACATGTTTATTTTCTTCTTGCAAGGCTTAAGCATGTCATTTGCTGTCACACATGCCCTTGTGAAATCTTGGCAAGAAATCAATTTGATTTTCAATGTCAAGCAGCTTTCTTTAATGTCTCTAGATAAGGTTTGTGTGTATTCTGTGCTGGAGGAGTTATGTATGTACCACCTGGGGTCAACAGCAGAAAGCTCTCTGTGAAATCAAAATTTCAAGTAAACCTCTGCAGAGCTGTTACTTCTTTTCCATCTTTTCCAGAAAATGGATGTTCTCACTCCCACCCTCCAAAAATACATGAAGGACACAACATAACACCTGTGCCCCATGGGTGCGGGGCACTGCAAGTTCTTTGTGTTGTCCTTTCTGCGTGAGTCAAGACTGTGTTTTTAACAAATCCCTTGCACTCTAAGCTGTCTAGGGCAAAGATTGCTGTTTAATTTCTTGAATGGGGCAGTACTGGACTCCATTGCCACTTATATGTTAAAACTGGAACAGCTACACAGCCTCGATAATCTCAAGGGTCAGGTTTCTTGGCACTTAAGGACGGGTGAATGATCAGACAGGATTCTTTGACTTTTGAGGGACATTTGATGTAGTAAGTAGTTAAGTGGGATATGTTTATGTCTTTTGTTGCCATTACTTCTGTGAATATATGAGACTTTCCTTTCCTAGCATGTGCACAACACCCAGAATATAGTGCTGAGACACAATCTTGCAGGGCGCCAAAACATGTATATGAAGTGACCAGAGCAAAAGAAATACACCCAAGCAAAAGCAGATACAAACAATGCAGCACAACATCATCTGGCTATCACTTGTAACTGTAGGAAAATATGCAAAAAATCTCCCAGACCAGAAGGCTTCTACATTCCAGCATCATCAGAGTAAATGCAAGTTTACAAATGCCGTTACTGGGCTTTCTGTTGGCATCTGACGGGTGTTTTCAGCTGTGTCTCTTCAAAGGACTTTTAACCCCTGTTCCGCCCATGTTGTGCTGTGTGACCCTGTTAGATCTCACAAGCTTAGAGGTGTCAGGGGAGGTGACTATTTGCATTGAGGATCTCTGAGGTACACTGTCATAATTCTTGCCATTCAGAATATGACTCCCCTCTGAGCTGGTGCTTTATTCTGTTCAAAGAAATGCTCTGTCTTTTGATGCAGACAAATAGCTAGGACGAGTGCCCCATGACTTTATACAAGCAGCGGCTCATGGCTGTTTTGGAAGCTGATTCTGTTGCCCTGAGTAGTCTCTAAGAAGAGCAGTTGTATTCCGCTTCCTTCCAAAATGTGCAGTAACTTGCCTTATGTGCTTGCTTCTTTCTGCCTTATGTTGGTGTTAGGATTTTGCTTGTTCTGTTGCTTTCTCTCCAGTGGGTGAAGTAATTCCTCTGTGAATTTGTTATGCTTTAGGATTAATAGAGAGTAAATGAATACAGTACAGAACAAATGCAAAATTGTCTTTAGAAGGGTGTGAATTTGTTCCGCCACATGATGTACCATTTTTTTTTCTGATTCTATTTCATTTCACCCTTTCCTTCAACAAAGTAGTTAAAAGCTGTTGCTATTTATAAATTGACTGCACATGTATTCAGCGTCAGACTGTAATGCTTGATACAGCCTGCCCTGAGAGGCCAAGCACAGAGGTTATCCCTCGCCCTTGTACATGGTCTCTCACCAGGAGAGGCTTGACATAGCACAGGAAAGCTTCCTTGGAAACTGTCTTAAGCATAAGCAGATGGCACCAAAATCTGATAGCACTTCATGAGTGTGAAATTCATTAACTCCCTCCCCACTCCCCAAATTAATTTTTTTAAGCCAAGTAGTATAGAATTTCTGGTTTAAGTTTTGTGTTCAAATAGCTTTGCTCTGGAGAGCTGCTTCTCAGCCTGAAAAGCAGCCTAATGAGTCTAATGACTGCAGAGACACTGTCTCCCTAAATAATTTTAAGCGCTAGTAACTATCACCAGCTCTTGCAGAGAAAACCCAGATCTACGGACTCACCAGGTCTTGGCAAGCAGCTAGGAACTAAGGGAGAGAAAAGGCTTTGAAGTTCAAATGTGGTACAGTTTTTCCCTGGGTCTGTCATTTCCATATGTATTATAAACAGTTCTGAATGTTTGTCTAAGTTACATCAGAGTATTTTATTTCTGATCAGTTTGGTTTTGACGTGTGAGTGCATATGAAAGCTAATACAGTCTCTGTGTCCTAATCCTTTTATGTTAAAGAGGTGTGAGGAAGCTGTGGTTCAGGATTGCGGTTTTGGACCGAAGTGCAGAGCAGGCACCTGTTTGCAGCTCCTGCCTGAGCAGCATCACCCGTGCACCGCTCTGCATGAGCAAATAAACTCCTCAGCATTCAATGATGCCATCTGCTAGTTCTCATTTGGGATAGGGGATGCTGCAGGAGCTCCGGTGTGTGTCTGCCAGGATACAGCCAGACCCTTACCCAGTGTGGGAGAAGTCCCCCCATGCTGAGCATGGAGCCCCTGGGGACTGAACTAGTCCCTCTCCTTGATTTTACTGCTGCGGGACTGACTTCTGCTGCACCAACACACTCCCAGTGCCAAAGACTCCCCATCCCTCACCTGGCTTGCAAATGTGCAAGCCACATCTCTGCCAGCTCTGTGCTTTTTGCTCTTCCCCTCCTGTCTGCCGGTTCGAGTGCCCTGTGCCAGCCCACGATGGGCAGAGTTAGTGCCAGGCTGTGCCTGCACCCTGTGGGTTATCGGGTAGCTCTGCTGCTCTGCAGAACCACCTGAATGATTATTATTGCTTGGTGCAGAGCAGTTTGTATTACCCAGGAAGTGCCTTTGTACTGTCTGGCTCAAAGGAGATAGACAGGTTATCATAACATTCATAAGCGCAGAATATTTTAAGCTAAGGGGAGTTGTACAGCAAATGTAAAAAAAAAAAAAAAAAAAAAGCCCACAAAATGTGATTTATAATACAGGGAGACTGTTGATGCATCCAACAGGAAAGCAAGCAAATTCCTCAGTATCTTAGCTTAGCTTCTTTCATCAGAAATATAAGAACAGCAAAGTGGCTTTTGCATGTTTCCATTTCCCAGGGTAACCTCATTCCTGTCAGACAATGTCCAGGATTCTCTTTCCTTCTACTTGTGATGCTCAAGTATTATAAATATCAACAGCAGCTGAAGAGGAATTACTAAATCCAAGAAAACCTTGCCTTATTAGGAAGCAACAAACTTTCTTGCATTGTTAGGGCCAAATCCTAGAGATGTTTCTTCTGTCCTTAGAGGACAGATCCGTTCATTGCCTGGGGAGACACACAGATAGAAAGCTTTGAATAAAGTCAGGTTAGATCCGTTTATTCACACATGGCACTGCCCTTGTTCCCTGAGAGCTCCAGCTGACATTAGCAGGAGTTTTGCATTAGTAAGAGTGGAATAAAAAAAATCAGGCCTTGCCTCCTGCTATTTTATTCCATGCATTCAGACCCAAGTGAAAGTACACAGGAGCAAATGAGATTCTCACCACTGGCTTCAGTGGCTTTGGATCTTTTCTTCAAGTATGAATTTTTGTATTCCTGACAGGTGCAGAAAAAGTACCAAAATTTCTTTATTCTTATTACAACTAAACCTTGTGAGCAACCAGACTTTTAAATAATTAAATCTGTAATCCCCTAACCATCTTATGTTGGCTTTACAATTCCTGTTTAACAAAGGTTGTCTGTCAAGGCACAAATTTATGATGAAGATAAACCGCAATGTGGGGGAGCGAGCTTCTTTATATTAACCATACTCTGTTGCTGTGTGTCTGTGCACAAATCCCCATTGTACCAATGCCGTTCAATAATAACAAAGTGATGTACAGGGCATCTGCTGGAGATTTTGTGAGGTGTACAATTAATGAGTCTCCCATGGATTCAGTTATTATTGAGGATTAATTATTGACAATTACACAAAGCTTTTAAAAGGAGAAACAAAAAAAAAAATATGCAGAAGATCTTGGCTGTCTGTGTCCCATCAGCCATGGATTTGGCCTTTTCTGGACAGCCACATATTATCTTACCTGTGAAGGGCTCTGTGGGTTTTGGTGGCTGTCCTTTGGAGTTCCTAAGAGTATTTTTCAGCACACAAAGATGCTTACCTGAAAAGGTCTGACTCGGGAAAATACTTGTCACCTTTCTTCATATGTTTCATTCATCTCGTGCCTAAATGCTTTTCTTCAGTTACTGTGAAGGACCTGAACCCTGTTCCTCTTCATGGGCGATATGTCAGGCGCCAATAATTGAATTGAATGGGCCAAAGCTACACAGTGAACTGGCTGGGGGGACAAAGGGAAGGAAAATCGGTGGTGACATCTCAGCCTTGCCGGAATACTGGCAAAACTAGATGTTGGTGTAGTTGTGACATAATTGCAGCTAATTCTGTATGCCAAAATAGAGCTGAATTAAGGGGGCAGTGCTAGAATGTTGGTGCATGTCCTCACTGCCATGTAGTCTGGACTGAGCATCTGGAGGCAAGCACCTTGGGATAGGCTGGCTCTGGAGAGGGCTGGTCCATGCCCTGTTTCACCAATTCTGGTTGTGTGCTGAGTTCTAGACCTGCAGAGCATTGTCCTTCAATTTGTGAGAAGAAACAATGTTCAGGTGTTGACATTCCCCTCCAACCTCGTTTTATTTTGCAATTAATTTCCAGTCAGGGTGGTAATTTCTGCTGCACTCTTAATGATCAGAAATATTTGGCAGATTAACATCATTTAGCTTTCATCTTCTCAAGGGAGATAAGAGAAAGGATTAAAGAGAAGGAAATTCCTTGCTAAATGCTGTTAAGACAGTGAGTACAGAGTCTGGAGATGTGAAATCAAATGAGTGAAAACAAAGGAAAAGTTCAGGAGCCCCTTGCCACTGCCAGTGGGATTTACCCTTTATTTACTGCTGACAGTCCATCTGTCAGCTCCAAAGCAATACTGAAAAGGAGACTACACCTGTCAACACGTCTGTGAGGCAGAGATGGAGCAGATGTTGGAATTTGCACCACTGAAGCTAAAATTTATCATATCTAGCATAAAACTGCTAATGGAGGTGAAAACGGTCACTCTTTAGTTCAGTGCTTGATCCTCTCCTTTTTTTCCCTCTTTTCTCTCTGCTTTCCTGAGTGTATATTCCCTGCTCAGCTTCGGCAGAAAGGAATAAGTCACTGAAGAAATTTAATTTCACTAGTATTCAATCAAACCAGAATAATGTGTTTAATATCTGTGCAGCATCAGGGAGGTGGAAGATTCATGCACTTGGAGGAGGCGAGGGAAAGAGATGCATTAAAGGCAGTGCCTTGGTTCGCTGCAGTATAAATTTACCCTCACACATGTGCAATACATTAAGGAGAGCTGCAATACAAATCAGCAAAGAGCGAGGAAGTCCCAAGTCAAAGGAAGAACAATATCATGTGCTATTATATTATTACCACTATATATTCTGGTATGTGTTATTAATGACAAAACGCAAGTGCTAAATGTGAGGGTAGAGCAAGGAAATATGGGCTGAAATTAAGTCAAGAATATTGAGGTTTAATATCAGAGATGGTTTCTAAGCAGTGATGTCTATTAGGCTGCACCAGGCTCTCCCACGAGGAGAGGTCGGGCTCCATCAGAGCATGCAGGAGCAGATGGAACAAAGTGCTGAGAAAGGGACTGTGGGGAGCAATCCTGCTCGGGCAGAGAGGGATTGGCTAATAACTGTGCTTTCCACTTACTTGGCATATTCCATCTCCAGGGCACTTAGCACACATTAACGGGCTAATCCCCACAATTTCCTGAGGGACACCATGGATCAGTGGTGTTATCCCCACCCTGCTGCTGGGGAAACTGAGTCAGGGCAGTTGATCTGCCTGCCAGCCATGAGATTAGCAGGTAGTACGCCTGGACCTACCCAGGCCAACAGCTTCCTGGTCCCCTTGATCCCCTCTCCCCCACGCCTGGCTGCTGGGTTGGTATTTATGCAGAGTAAAGATTGCAACATAAGCTGTTAGAAGCCAAAATTGGATGTGAAAGTCTGTGCTCACTTTACACATACACAACCACGATTGCTCTGACTCCCAAGGAGACTTGAGCAGAGTGTTTTAATGACAGATGTAACTTGAATTTGCATGAACTCTTTGGGAATCCATAACATTTAAGAGTGGATGTCAATGGAATTGAGTGCAGCCATTGGGTAATAGCCCCTCGCTGCTAGAAAAACTGCAAGCAAAGCCGAGGCGTTTGGTTTTTGTTATAAAACAGAAGCTATTGATCCTGTAGCAGCAATCCGCTCCATAGGCGGTATTCCTATTACATCAAATGACTGATGTAGTTTTAATCACTTTGTCTGATAACGTCTGGTGCAAGAAAAATTATATTCTTGAATTTACTCTTCCATATGGATGGCAGAGTCCTGACGGGCTTCTCAAGATTCTCAGGCTAAACAACTGCCGAGTGGGAACCAGCTTACATGTAACCTGCCGTCTGCTGTGAAGTACAGGCATACACACATCACTCTCCTAAAGTTAAACTGAGTAGAAGGCATGAGGATATATATTGATATTTAAAGTAGAATGCTTTTCCTGTCAGACAAAAATGTGTATTTATGTGTGAGCGCTCCTTTATTAGGGACATTTTCAAAAATTATTATGAATTTCAGATTGTGGGCAAGTTACATTCATTTAAAAGCTATGTATCACTGTGAACTGTGAACGTATTCTACAGCCATCATTTTAACTAGCTTTCACAAATTCCATTTTTACAACATCAAATGCTGTGCTCAATAGTAAAATTATTTTTATCAGGTTTAATCTGTCATTTCAAGACAGTTACTGATTTGCCATATCAATAAGATCAGCATCATTGAAGTTAACTGAGATTTACATTTCTAACTTAATTATGAGGTTACTCAATTTTATTCAAAGCTTCAGTTAAAAAATAAGTAACTTTGGGTACCACATCTCACCAACAGCATCTCAGTGATGCTGCTAAGAGTCGTCATCTGCTCATCATCATCAAGAAAGCGGAGGGGTTTGGTCCCCTCAGAGGTACCTGATCTGATCTATTCCACCAGTGAACGTGCGCAATTGCAGCCCTCCAGCACCACGCTCCTACTGGGCACTCTGGATATGCCCAGAAAAGCCTAAATCAGGGACTTGATTTGTCAGTTGCTTAAACACTTTTAAGGATTTTACCCCAAATCTTCTTCCTCTGGGTCAAAGCGGGATTGCTCCCACTGTTGGCATGTTCATGATTTTAGCAGAGCGTCTAAGCCAGCTCCTGATTGTGTGTAAATTCTTCATGCGTGTTTAACATCTGCTCTGTGTCCTACCTGCTGCAACCTCGTCCTCCTCTACCATATGGAAAAGCTATTCTGTCATGCCCCTGTTCATTTAAATAAAGCTTGTTTTATTCAGCAGTAACGGGATAGAAATATGGCTATTGTCTCTTTGCCCCAAAGACAAGGAAGAACAGTATAAATTTTTCCTAGTATGTGTGATCATTAGGAGTTACTCAGTCATGACTATTCTACCAGGAACAACAGTGTGAGCCTTTGCCCTTACCCTGAATAGCTTCTGGTTGTGTTGGTCAGCCTGGTGTGTGCTACAAGAGATGAACGGTCTTTTATCTGAGAATTCATTGGCACCGCGAGCTGCAGAATTTCATGATAACCAAGGGATGATTCCTTCCATCTCCGGGACATTGGGTGAGAGCCCTCAGCCCCGGCAGACCTGGCTGTGTGACACAGGCCTTTTACACGTGAGAAAAGACTGCTGGTATTTTGTGGTCTATACAGTGAACAAAAAATCATGGGGTTCAGGGCAAGGGGGCATGGTTCTGGATGTGCTCAGTATTGAGGATGAAATAACATCTAAATAAAGTCAAAGGCACAGTTTCTGATCATTTTAATAGGACAGACTTTTACTCTGTCATAAATTTCACTCCTTGGCCCATATGGATCTTTACGATCTGTACTCCCAAATCTACAAGGAAAAGCCACAGCAGCGTTGTGCCACCCTGCAAAGCCCCATCTGCCTTCTGGTTCTTGGGCCATTGTTTTGTGCCAGGACTGGAATTCCTCCATCCTCAATGCTCGTACACAACTGCCCGTTACAGGGAGTTGTAGCGCGGCCTTTCTGCCCATTTTGTTGGCCACAGAACAAAAAAGATAAAGAAAGCACAGCTCCAAATGTAGTGCTTAACTAGTGAGCATTCGCACGTGAATGCTATCTGTATATGGAAATGATCTCTTTTAACCATTTAAGAGGCTGTGTGGGTTCTTGGACTGTGCTGGGAAAAGGAAAGTGAGAATGATGATTGAAAAAGACAACCACAAGTGAACTGTGACTGTAGCTTGCTTCTTGATTGGAAGTATTTAGAAGGTGATGCTGGAACATGAAAATCAATTAACTCAAGAAGAAATCATGTTCTTCACCTCCTTCCATGTTTCCTGGCATCCTGGTAGGTTTAACATCTGGGTGTCCTCAAGACATTTGATGCATTTCATTCATCATACATGACATTTGCATAATGCGAACATCATACTCTATGCAGATGCATCCTTGAATATTTCACAAATTATGATTGCTATTTAAACTTCCCATAAATAAAACCCACAGGGACTTGCCCACTTCTGAATGTGTGAAAATGCAAGGTCCAAAGTGACTCGTTACTTGCACTGGCACACTATAAATTCCCTTCATATCACAAGTAAATACAGTGTCTTTCATTTTATTTTCTTTCTAAAGCCATTAAAATTCTATTAGCTGTTTGTGAATATTATTTCATGCCATCTGCATTTACTCCTAAGTTGTGATAGCGACAGCTGCAGTAATTTGTATGCATTTTCTGTGTACAGTTAGTTATTGAGTAACAGAACCTTCCTCCTGCATTGCTATAGAAGATATAGCCAAATACAGAGAGGGTTTGTTTGTAAATCTAAATCCCCAAAGTATTATTTTATTTATTAGGACAACAGAAGGGAAAATGGAGGATGAGACAAGGGAAAATGTTTGATGTTATGTGACAAATAGTAGCGTTTCGGCTTTTCACTTATTTATTTGTCCCTCAGTCACAGTTTGGGGTTGAAATTAAAGTGGACAGTATAAGAGCAGACATGTTTTACTCTGTCATGTTTCCACTTGTGAAAGGCAGAAAGCTTCTATTGTGTAATATATTATTTTTTTTAATTGACTACCATTTACATAGTGTAGAGTTGCTGCACAGGAACTTGAACAAGATGTGATCCCCATGTCAGCATCTGTTGTAAAGTCACCTCAGTTTCCATCAGCTGAGGATGTAGCCAGTAATTCTAGGCCAAATTAAACGTCTCAACATTACAGAGCAGTAAACTTGGATAGCAACAGGTCAGCTGACAGAGCAGGGGCTCTGGTGTGAGTGACTGAACACCCAAATACTCCTTTGAGATTTATTTCCATCAGTGTTCTCGGGGGGAAGTTCACCACTATGCAGATGGCAGGGTAAGTCCATGCATCATTTCAGCTGTATGTGAGCTCTGCTTTGGGACCTTCCTTAGGAGTCATGTGAAAAACAATCCTAGGGTGAGTTTCCTCCAAAGAGAGGTGTTTATGCCCAGGGCTGGCCAGGATCTTAATTTTGCAAGCAGAGCGCTAGACGAGTGCCAAAATATTTTTGCAGTTTGATGCATGTGCTTGAGAAAGTGTGTCCCTCTCTTTTATGCTCATATAAAGTCTGGCTTGAAAATACACAGGTGATAAATGCTTCAATATTTAACCATGATTTACCTGTGGTGAGTGAAGGAAAAATTATGCAAATAGGGCCTGAATCAGAGCAATGAGCCCCTTTATATTCTCCAGAAAATGTCAACATATAATGTTTCATGAATCGCTCACTTTCCTTTGAAAATAAAACACTTCTTCTTTTAGATGTCCAAGATTATGCCTGAACATAAATTACAGAGGAATAGTAGCCAGATTAATACGGCTCCCAAATGGCATGAATTCATAAAGAAATGGGATCTGTATTTAGAAGAACCTCACGGTCTTTCAACTTGCTCCAGATCCCGATCCCTGCCTCACCCCCATGCTCCTGGGACAGGAGCTGCTCGGTCAGTGGCAAGGGTGGAGGGAGAGAAATGAAAACCGTGTGGATCTGCTTTCAAATGGCATTACAATCAAGACAAGAAAAGCTCTTAAAACATAGCAAAGTCCCCAGAATGAAAGTTCTCTTCATTTGTGCGTAGATAAAACCGATCTTTCCAAAGGTGAAAAAGCCATGTCACACAGAATTTCCACTTCTCTCATCTCCAGTGTTTGTTCCGGTCCTCTACAGCTTTCCGTGGGGCTCAAACATCTGAGAAAAACAAATTTCAGCACATCACTTTGAATAATCCTGACTGAGTCATCAATTTAAATACCTAATTCCTATTAGCACTTTTCATCATCTCTCCTGAAAAGCTTTGATGAGGTTATGGCCATTTTCACCGAGAGGACAAGCGAGCTTCTGTCACACACGATGATTCAGTGTTCCTCCCTCTGATAAACTGATTGCTTTTCACATGGAGCATTAAGAATTGCTGTTTAAGGACCAGGAAAATGAAAGAAACCCCCGAAAATCAGGACCCCTTCTGTAATGAGCTGCTCAGTATCAGGAAGCCTGATGTTTTACACTACATTAAAAAAAGATCTTTAAGGAAGACATATGAATGAAGAAAGCCAGGAGACAGCCTTCTCAAGCTGTCGAGGCTGCCTGCAGACTGGGTGATGACTTCAGAAATCACCAGCTCCATTTTCTGTCATCCTTTTCTGAGGAAGAGATGTTGTAAGGTGAGAGTGGGCAGCCTTGCACCACTTCTCCACAGTTCCCGCACTTGGCCAAAAGTTCCTCTTAGCCTTAACCCGTATTTGTGAGTTTGAAAGCCTACTATTTGGACTTCACTATAACAGCTTTTAAAGGCTACGTACAGATAAAAATCAATGGGAAATCAACACAGCAGATGCTAAGTGCCTGTAAAAATGAAGTCGTTGATTGCAACCCAGAGACCTCCGGTGCTAAAATAACTCTGTAGCTCCTTCAAGACAAGCCTTGGTAAATCAAATGGCAGAGAGGGGTTGAGACCACATTGCTAGTGTCCACTTGCTGGAGTTATCAGTAAAAACACAATCTAATTTTAATTTAGTATTGTAATACCATAGAAAGTCTGTTTAGGGAAAGAAAACACCTTCTGCAAGGTAGATACTCATCTTGATCCCATGCAGTCTGGCAAAATGGAATTATTCTCTAAGGCTGATAACCGCCAAACAAGCAAAGAAATGTCTATAAATCTTGGAAACTGCTGTTCTTTAGCTTACGGGTTCATTAATGGAGTGATGGGCCCTGGAAGAGAAATTGCCTTTTGTGTGATTGCCATTAGCAGGTTTGTTGACAATGAGCCTGCTGACCTTACCAGGCAGCGAGGCAGCACGCTGCGCAGGGCGAGCATAGAGAGTAATTATTACCGTGATACCTTTTGGTCTAAGCCCAAATAAAAAACAGTAAGTCCACTGAGTAGCCTTGAAGGTCACTAGTTTTTACTGTCTGTGTGTGATGTCTTAGAGAGATTTTGTCACTGAAATGAAACTTTAAACATTGTTCTGTTCCGTCTGTAATGAGCGTTGCAGAGAGGCTGGTATTTTCCACTTTTGATTGTTCTTATGGAGGTGGGGTGAGCTTAGAGTCAAAGATCAGAGGCTAGAGAAGGGCTTCTGCTGTGTGTGAGCAGGCGTAGGAGGGGGACAGGACCTGTGGAGGAGCCTAAAGCTGAGGAGGAATTTCTGGTGGTTTTCCTGGGATCTGGACATCTCCTTCCCAGCACAGCCATTTTAACTGTATTTCCCCATTGTCAGGAGAGGAGAATGTGTGACTGGGAGGTTTGAAATTGTCCAAAGGTGACAGATGGAAGTCAATAAAACAATCTTGAGAGACGAGAGCTCCTACTCTGAGCTCTCGGAGCTACATGACTTGCTGCAGCTTCTTCCTATTACGGTGGCTTTCCTCCCTCCCACAAACTGTTTGGTTCACAAAACTAAAATTACTGGAAGACACAGCAGAGAAATGAAGGTCTAATGATCTCCGATTTATTCTCAGTCCCACTGGCAGTTTAGCCTTTATGACACAGAGGATTTTTAATTAGTTTTTGAGTTTCCTTTTTGGAAGACCACAGGCTCCAGATGGTAGGTGATCTCATCACCTTTTTGTTATAGGGGGTTTGGCCTATTTTCCTTATCTTCAGCTCTCCCTTGTTCTAATGCAGGCAGGGTGAAACAGCAAATTGCGAGGAAGGGATTAACAAGAAGTAAAAATCCCCTAGCAGTAGAAATTGCAACAGGGTCTCAACTCTCCCAAAGGGTTTGAATGGGGAAGAGGGCACTTTTATCAAGTAGGGAAAAAAACCACCCAAAACCCAAACCAAAAACATTAAAAAAGAAAAGCAACTTAAATGGCTAGATATTGCAAAATTCTTACCTATCAGCTCAGTGGAGAGTGGAGTTCTGGGGCAACACAGAGTGGAGTCTCACCAGTTTAACAGAGGTAGTGCATCTGGTTAGACTGGAATGCTACGATATTAAAACCCCTCGGTGCGAGGCAGCGGCAGAGAGCTGGGGGGAGGCTGGGGCACAGCAGGGCAGCGGCACAGGCACGGTCATGCTCCCCAGCAAGCATTGCCTTCACCCCAGTCAAAGCAACCTCACACAGAGGGGTTCGGTCTCCGCCGCGTAGTCAGGCTCTGGACTAGTAGTTAGTTAGCCATTGACAAGTCAAATAATACCTTTCAGTGTTGCCCCTCGGAAACTTAAATGTTGAAAGCTGGACTAAGACTTTCTGAATTTCCTGCCTCAGTGTTGTGAATGAAGGAGTAAGAACAACTCTGCGCCACTGCTACTCCAGAAATGGGGAAAAGTAAAGTATTAGATAGCAGAAGCTGTGGATCAGCATCTTTGACAGTGGAAATGAAGTGGAAAAAGATGGGAAAAATAATATTATCACGTTTATGCTTTCTGTCTGTTACTTTCTGAAGCATTGGAAAAACTTCATCTGCCTTGTGTTGTGTGCCACTCCACTGTGCTCCCCTCCCTGCCTGCACACAAGGGCAGTGTGTAATCCCCCCTGCAGGGTGACTGGTGATGGACAAGCATTCCTCCACTGCACCGGCTCTGCTTGTAGCTGCTTCGTGCCTGGATGCTTCAGTGACGGGAGTAAAACCTGATGCAGCTGCAGGGACAGAGCACCCTCAGAGTTGGGTCCCCTCAGCCATGGCACACTGAGGGCTGGATGGTGCTGGCATCTGGCCCAGCTGGGGCCCTTGCACAGCTCTGTGGGTTTGTGTTGTTGCTGAAATGTTTACTACTCTTCTGCACAGCTGCTCTGGACAGAGAAGGTGGCTCGGTGTCATTCACAGGCACAGATCATCACTGAGCTGGGGATGATCCTTAGAGAAATCAAGCCCACCTGCAGAGGCAAGCTGACCCTCTGCTTGAGCTCCAGCTTTGCTTGCTGGTGTTTACCAGGAATTCCTTGTCTCGGAAGTTCTGCCCAGGGAACATTTAATGCGTGAAACACCAATTTCACATAAACAAGGGCTGGAAGGGGAGGAGTCCTTATTGCTAGAACCAGAGTATTAGGTCCATTAACTTTAAAACACTGAGTAGCCTCAGAAACCCCTGCGTGTTTCTCATCTACGGAAGAGGAGAAAGACCAAGACCGAATTAACGTGGATCACACAAATACATCATCGCCCTGAGTAAGCACTGTCATCCACTCCTGTGAGCACCCTTTCCAATGACAGATTCATGGTCCTCAGAGAAATTAGACTCAGTTGTGGATGGAATCTAATTTCCTCCCTTGTCATTAAACATCTGCAGTCCAGATTTGCTGTCCTACCCAGCCCATCGTTATGGGTGGGAGAACAACACTGCTGAAGAACTGTTGATCATTCTGGGGAATTCCCTCTCGATTTTCCATGAAAAGTTGGGAAGTAGTGCATGAGTATCTCTGTGTGCTGCAGGGAGCATATGCCTTTTGGGATGTGCTGTGTTCTGGAGGGCTTGGCCAGACCCCCCCCATCTGAGGGTCTCCTCTGGGTCAGTGTCCTGGTTTCAGCTGGGATAGGGTTAATTTTCTTCTTAGTAGTTGATGCAGAGCTGTATTTTGGATATGGTGTGAGAACAATGTTGATGGCACACTGATGGTTTGGTTGTTGCTGGGTAATGTTTATGCTAGAAAGTCAAGAACTTTTCTGTTTCTTGGGCCCTGCCAGTGAGAGGGCTGGAGGGGCACGGGGAATGGGGAGGGGACACAGCCAGGACAGCTGACCCAAACTGGCCAAAGAGCTATTCCATACCATATGGCATCATGCTGAGTATATAAACTGGGGGAAGAAGAAGGCAGCAGGGGGTGGGAATGTTCAGAGTGATGGCTTTTGTCTTCCCAAGTCATCGTTATGCATGATGGAGCCCTGCTGTCCTGGAGACGGCTGAACACCTGCCTGCCGATGGAAAGTGGTGAATGAATTCCTTGTTTGGCTTTGCTGGCATGCGCGGCTTTTGCTTTACCTATTAAACCATCTTGATCTCAACCCCTGAGGTTTCTCACTTTCGCTCTTCCGATGCTCTCTCCCCCATCCCACTGTGGGGAGCAAGCGAGTGGCTGCATGGGGCTTAGTCTCCGACCGGGGTTAAACCACAACAGTCCGGCAGATTTAGGTGTTACACTTCCCATGCACACACCTGCCTGGGCAGCTGTGTCTGCTCGGCATTGCTCAACTTCACATGTGTCAGCATCAGTCAGGAGATGATAACAACTATCAGTGAGTACCAGCTTGCACAGATATAATCTGAAGTCAATCTGTCATTTCCTGGCAAACGTGCCACAATCAACACTGGTAAGAATATAGTAATCTCACATAAAACAAATATGATTATCTTCTCTGTACTTTTTTTTCCTAAGGTAGTTTACATTCAAAGGTAAACCTCGCAGTGACAAAGACAAGGCGACAGTGCTTAGTGCTCAGAAATGATGGCTAGGTCCTGCTTTCTGTGTGAGGCTGTGGGCTGAGACCCTGCAGGACTCTGTGTCTGAAGCAGAGCATGTCCCCATCACCTCACTTGGAGCCAGGGAGGATGTTGCACCACCCTTCCCCAAGCTCCCAGCACCAGGGCTAGCATGTACAGAGCCAACCGAGCGTCTTTTCATCCACAGTGCAGACGGACTCCCATGAAAAGATACAGATCTTGGTGCCTGACTCGTCGATAAAATAGCTATATCAGCAGGGAATTATGTTACAGATGAAATCCAACAATGAACTGTTCTCAATAGGTGAAATTCTTCTTGCCCTTTCCTGCTCTTGGTGATTCTATAAAAAACCTGAGACCTGAGCACGTTCCCAGCACAGTGCCTTCCACGAAACAAGTCTGAGCTCATTTAATGTGTAAATGACAGTGAATCAGGAACTTCCCGCTGTTCCCAATGATAACACTTCCTGTAATTTGCATGATAAAATTCTGCTGATTTCAGATAGCATTTCTCAGGATGGATTGATTATTTGACACCCAAACTGTATGTTAGAGAATAAATTATTTTGCTGTGTTCCTAACTGATCACAGTCGTGAATTTGCTGACATTGAGTCCCAAACAAAAGCACAGAACCTTGTCTAATAGCGCTATGAAAAAGGATATTCAGGAAATATTAACAAGTTTCATATGGTAATTTATGTAAATATAAACCCTAACTCAGTTGAAAAGATTCAGTTGAACCTATAGAAAGAGTCTGAAAGCCAAGTGTTTAATGGTAAAACATAAATTGATACTTAGTCTTAACAACCCAAATGTTCTGCTTTCTGGTACAGAAAAAAAAAAGGGAAAACGAGAAGCTTCTCTTTAAAAAACTGAGGCATTTCCCAGTTTTGGGTTTCGAATCTTCAGTGGGGCATTTTTCCAGGATTATGAACAGACCCTTTCAAACTAGATCTCTATAGAAGAAACACTTCAGCATTAAGGTCCAGATTGTTGCTCTCCTTGTATGCTCATACAACAAGCCATAGGGAAACGTCATGTTTCTCCTTGCATGCAGGGCCAGTGCTTGGGGTGGCAGGAACAGGACGTGAGCCTTCCCTGGGCAAGCCAGCCTGGGCTTAATCCATCCAGATTCTGAGATGGAAGCAAACCAGATAAGACCACTTCTTTCAGGGGGCAGACACTGTCTCTTGCACAGAGATGGAGGGTGAGCACTCAGTCTGCTGCGAACACGTGCAAGATCTGCCAGGCAGCTATTCACACCCCGCCGGACATGTAAGGTTCTGATGATCTGCTGGTGGAGAACGGAGTGAAGACACTGGGTTTTGTTTGATCCTGAGTGCCTTCATTAAGGTAATTTCCAGCCTTCTTAGAGCCAGCTTTTCCATGTCCAGTCTGAGTTTTGCAAGGACCATGTATTTTAATTAAAGACTTTTAATTAGTCTGCCCATAATCTGTCAGAGCTCTCATGCTGAGGCATAATTAATGTATTAAACCTCTACCTTGCAACTTCCACTACATGCATGCTTTCAAAACAAATCTGCACTTGTGTTTGAAGGGACATAACAATAACAGTACTTGGCACTTCTTGTTGCTAGAATAACTGTATTGTGCATTTATCAAGTGCCTTTCCCCTGAGGCCATCCAAAGGGCATCAGTAAGATGTGTGTGTACTCAGCACCTTGCAAGACTGAGCCTCCAGCACACAATCAATATTTATAAATTAGGCTTCAACCTTAAAGTAACGTGGGGCTTTCTGGGGGTGTTATGCTTACTTGGCTTCCAGTGGAAGCAAAATACTGAAGGCCTGAATCTGAGGTATAACAAAAGCCAAATTTTCAACACTCAGAATTCAAAGACAAGCTCTTCTAAATGGCTCGGCTTCCATTTTGGCACCAAAATAAGTGTTTAGATTGTCAGAATTGCTTAGCACATTGGGTCCAAGGCTTAACTGAAAATGCGCTTTCTGTTATAGGTGATCTTTGGCCGTTGGGATTGCCAGCTCTCTACAACTGAATCACGTAGAGGTACTTTAGCACTGCAGAATTAGGGCAATAATCTAAAGAAGAGGGGCACAGGAGCTTCACAATAAAGAGCATGCTGTCCTTCTGAGATACTGGCTCATTACTGACTGTGGAAAAAAGGCCATTTACTGAAGCATGAACACCGTTCATATCCTCCTTTTCCCTGGCTGGTTTCCCACCCAAATACTGATCCAGGCCAGAGCCTGTTTGGTTTGCAGTGCTGAGAAGACCACAGCCTGGCGTGGTGTGGAGAAAACAAAATGGACAATTTTCAGCAGGAAGGTTTCTAAGTGGGATAAATACTTTGAATACTGACTGGTAAAAATGTCATTTTGACCAACCCTGGTCTTTAAACTTGGATTAGATCAAAGAGCCCTGTCTGCTCACATCTCCGTGTAAGCTCCAGCCGGTGTTGCTGGCCCCTGTTGTGGCCTTCGGGCATGGTGCACAAGCCACCACCACTATTTCCCTTTGTCTCTGCTCCTCCCTGCTTCCCGTAGGCAGAGAATATATTTCACATCAAGGGGAATATTCATAAAACCGAGTGGAAGTCGTCTGAGCGATGGAGCCCCAACTAGCCCTGCTGTCATAGGCAGTCTGGTTCTCCGAGTGCTCAGGATACATTGAAGATGGAGGAATGCTGCAGCTTGAATTGCCTTTGCCGTGGCCTGGCGTAAATCAGCGCTGCTCCCCGAAGAGGCTGCCCGTGCCTTCCGCAGCTTTGGAGGCAGCAGCCCACATCCTATCTGCCCCATTCTTCATCCCACGTTCCTGCTGCACCGCCAGTTATTATGTGTGAACTAAAAATGAAGACCCAGAGACTTGAGTGTCATTGTGAGTCACTGGTTCAGCTGGGTTCTTTATTATTATTAATGATGAAATACTGAGGCTGGGTTGCTAATGAGTCTAAGCTCCCTCCTGTGTGTTTATTTTTCTTCCCCCTTCAAACTGTCATTTCAGAGTAAATTACTTTTCCCTGCATCTTTGTCAGGCAACACTGTACCAGTACATCCACCCCCATCTCACCCTCTGCTCTAATTTCAGGCTTATTCAGTTTCTCTCAATGCAGTTTACTAAGCAAAGTACGGCATATCCTCCCATCTGTCTTACTTAAGTGGCACGATGCGCCTCAACAGTGGATAGAGACATCATTTTTATTACGCTCAGTTCTGGTTCTTGTTTTTTCCCTGAATTATTTACTAAGCCATTACTAAGGGGGGAGAGGTATGGGGCTGGAGGAAAAAAGTAGCCTTTTTAAAGCAGGGGGGAGGAAGAGCAAACAATTTTTCAAGCATCACTCAAAAACTCGGCTGTGATTTACTCGCCTTTGTTCCATCTCGTGTTAAACATGTTTGTGTCAGGCAAACAACCCCCGTTAGATGGAATTTCACACCATTCAAAGCATCAGTGTCTCCAGCCTTAATGTGTATTATGTTCAAACATGCAACGTAATCCATCAAAAACCCCTGCAGACCTTGCACTTTCCTCCAGATTTATCTGTTTGAAGCCTCCCTCTCCATGTATGCACGTAGCCAACCTTCTGTCGGTGGGTTTTATTATTTATTTGGAAACAGCAGACCAGATTCTCAGTCAGTGTACGCTATCACAGCTCCACTGGCTTCTTGCCCACAGATTTATCCCGGCAGAGGGGACTTGCTTGTTGCTGGCTGGAGTCTGCGGCTGCAGGATTAACGAGGGGGGGAGTTATTCTGAGTTCTGTTCCAAACGCAACCAAACTGACCAAACCTGTCACATCACAGCCTTCAGCGGTTTGCAAGTCAGGAGAGCCACGCTGCCATTGCCTGCCTACCTCCCCAGACTCACCTGGAAAGACTATTTTATTTTACCAGGAGGAAAATGTTTTGAAACAAAGCACAAGGTTTGCAAGCACAAGGCAAGGCAACTCCTGGAGAAGCCTGACCCAGGGATGGCAGTGCTGCTGTTGGGTAGGTTTTGCCAGCTGTGACAAGGAGCAAACTGAACTGCGAAGGGAGAGCTTGTGTTTCATTTGCAGAAGTTAATACAAACAGATCTAGGAACCACAACATCAAAACCACTCCAGCAGGGAAGAAAATCTGTATCTGGTTTGGAACAGGAGAAGAGCAGTTACTCCTCTGGAAAGAATACTGAAATAAATGGCATTCGATTAATGTGGATATATTTGCATCTATTTAGAAAACATTAATTAACTATTAATTTATAATTCAAAGAGCATCACTGTGGTGAAAAACATCTCTATCTTCACAGAAAAGGTTTTTCTTTCAAAGTGATCTCCAGTGAATTTTGAACCTTTTAACACAGAAGGAGTCTATCTGGGGTTTCTGATAGAAATAGAAATATTGTGGCATGTTTCATTCTGTTTTTCACTGGTGACTTCATTTTTTCCTTCAGACTTGTAGGGTTTTTTTAACCCAGCCTTCCAATCGCAGCTCATTTTTTTGCAGTGCACATCTTCATCTATCATCACTTGGTGCTTACCATTTTAGTGTATAAACATGGCAATTTCTGCAAATCAGAAAGCAAACCCATTAACATTTGAAGTGGAACAGAAATTTTGAGTTTCTGATCATTAAAGAGTTTGGAAATGTAGAAAAAAATAACTTCCCTCTCCCTTAGTTGAAACCAAAGCTGCCAAATAATATACTTTGATCAACTGCTCCAGGTGAATGGTGGCATGTCTGCATGCCTCTCCCAGATGTGCCAACAGTAACAATAGTTGTCTATTTTACACATTAATCCTACATACCAGGCTAATATGCAACATCTTTTTCAGACCACTTTGTGTAGAGGAGGGGAGGTACAACTCGGTGAGAGACACTGATATTTGCATGCACGTTTGCTCCTGTAGCAGCGGAGGTTTTTGCACGATCAGTCACGTCCTAATCGAGACGTACTTCACTGGAGGGTGTCCTAGAGTCACCCCTCAAAGAGGATGCCTTGTTACACAGCTTACTACGCTCCTGTTTTGCATAGGTGGATGCACATAAGCTTAATTGGTCTCCAAATGTCAGTAGCAGTTTGCATAAACCTTCGTTAGTCTTTCGGTGAGGCTGCCGGTTCCCATGAATGGGGAAGG
The DNA here is from genome assembly GCA_035590275.1 of Ibycter americanus. Lineage (NCBI taxonomy): Eukaryota > Metazoa > Chordata > Aves > Falconiformes > Falconidae > Ibycter > Ibycter americanus. Next base: position 5,749,071 of record JAVJGI010000038.1, on the reverse strand, counting down.
AGCAGAAGGGGTGTTGGGGGGGGTGGGAGGAGGAAAGGCTTTGTTGGCCTTGCTGCTTGTGTGAAAGATCGTGCTTTGTGCTCAGAGGCCAGCTGTCTTCTCCCCTCTTTTCTTACATCCTGGCAACAACTTCCTTCACGCCTTTATGTGAGCTCTTGCCAGACTATCTCTGCGAGAGGGAGACGTGTTTGTCCTGGTGGTGCATATGCTCTTGCTTTTCCCCTGGGTGCTGCTGCTGGCTCATGCATGTCCTGGGACCCGCTGGGCTGCAGGGACCCGCCGGCTGGTGCCGAGCATGGTGCCCGAGCCGGGACTGCATGTCCATGGGTGTGACGGGAGAAGCTACGACGGGGCAGGGGTCCAGCATGGACCTGGGAAGGATCGACAGCTCCTCTCTGATGCCATCATGTGAGAGCAGCAGACACACCCCATGTCAAATCAGTCTCGAGTCTGCATTTGAACTTCTGTTGATGATTTTTAATAACCAGTTAGATAAATATCTGCCAAAAAAAGATTAGACAGCCTAGTCCTTCATTTGGGGGAAAAAATATGGACCACACTTTTAATAACCCTATTTTCTACAAATCACTTCCAAACGACAACTCCCAAAATTCATCCTCAATGTGGCACAAGAGATGCTCCGGACACATCACGAATCTGCAGTACCTGCCCTTGATTCAGTAGGTCAGGGTAGATAATGTGGGGCTCGGATGGCGTCTGTAGTACATTTCAGTTTGCAAGCTCAAAAACTTCAATTACATATTTTAATGTGTGTGATTTAGGAAAATATGGTCCATTCCATCTGGTTTGCATTAATTTGAATGACTGATTAAAAATACAGGTCGAAATACTACAGCTACTAATAATTTCTCCACATGGCTAGCTCTTAATGGATGGAGAGAAAATTAAGAATAAGGCTTTTTATCAATTTTCACAGGCAAGCTTTGCCATAATCCTTTTATTTCTTTGAGAAATGTGTTTGTTTATAGTCATTTTATTTGTTTAACAATTTCACCCTTTTTCTTAATCTTTGCAGTAATTATTTATTATTCTATAAATATTTAAACTAATTTTGTTCTTTATAAAAATTATTATATTCCAGTGTTTTTAAAAACTCTCTTTTTCCCAGTGAGTTTCAGCTACTTTCCAAGCACCTAAGCCTAGTAGCCCACTGATCACTGTTGTTATTTCTATTGCCCAGAAGTCTCGGCTGACATTCAAGCCCCAAGATAATAGATAATTTTCTCTCATTTTCCCCAGTGCATTGTTTCTCCTTGGTCTGCTTTTATAGACTAAGTTGGCCATTGACTTCTTGGCCTCATCCTATGAATTGAACACCAATAATGACAACATCATTCAAAGCAGTGCCTGAATATCTGTTCTGGTTAACATCACAGGTTTATTACCAATAAATAAATAAATAAATAAAAAGCAAAAAGAAAAAAGAAAGCAGGGGAGCAGTGACTCAGGCGTGAGTTGTAAGCTTCTCTAATTGACTGTTTGTTTATTTTTCAAAACTGCAGGTGCTTAAAGTTACTGTTATCAATTAATCATTATAATTTATGGAGCCTGCATGGTAATTGCTGTTGAGTCATGCCTGCAGGTGTGTCCAAAATCACTGCAGTTGAGCTATAAAGTCAGAGAGCTGGGTTTTTTGGTGATGCTGGTGGGATGTTGCTTGTTGTGTGTGTGAGTGTTTGTTTTTGTTGGAGTAATCCAGCTCGGGGAGAGGTCTCCTTGCAGAACAGTTCCTAAAGTAATAGATAGCTCTGAAAAGTGATGAGGAAGAGCTAGGTGTTGGTGAGGAGAAGCCTTGTGTGTTCTATGTGCCAGCCAGCGATGACCCTTCTGGGATGGAGCCTTCGAGGGCTGAAGGCATCCTCCTGTGTTTGTGAATGAAGGTCTTCCACTTACTTCAACTAGATTGCAGCAGAAGGTATGTGATTCTGCTTCTTTGACCTTCCCTGGTGTTTTTCTCAGCCTTGGAGAAAGGATTTGAGAAGTGGCATAGCTGTTACTCTAAGCTAAAGCTGAATGTCTCTCTGAAACTTAATAATGTAGAAGCTGAAATAAGTTGGAGGGGTGTTGGGGCACAAAATGGCTTAACGCTACATGTGTGCTTCCCTAAGGGCTCCCTGATGCTGTAGGCTCGTGGCAAAAAAGAAAAGCAGAGGGTGTGTGCGTGTTGCCTTCCAGCTAAGCGCTGCTGGCTGTGCACGGCTGCCTGCTGCAGCCTGTCAGACCTGGGGGTCTCAGGCCACTGCTCTGATGGATCACCCCGCCAGCTGCTTTGCCCTCATCAGAAGGTTCTCCGGGCTATTTTAGTGTTGCCTGAGGGAAGTATCCATTAATATTGCTAGAGCACTGGAATTGTTGTGTGGGTGACAAAGATGTTCAGAAATCATTATGCTGTATGAAACGCGGTTGTCTCTGTGATGCATCATCAATTTGACTTTGAAAAGTTAGCTACAGGGAGATAAATAGAAATAGGAGAAAAGAGCATGACACCCAAAACCAGCTGAGTGAATCAAGAGATGTGATAAATGTAATTCTGCTGGAAATACAGATTAGGTCTCAGTAGGACAGCCTAACCCTTCGATATGTAAGGTCCATCCAATGTCACACTTGCTTTTAAAATTAAGGGCTCCTCATCGTAAACTTAATCCAAGTCTATCCTTCACAATGTTGTGTGGTGCAGGGAGCACAGCTGCCTGTGCCCTCCCTGAAGAAGGGCTCCTGCTCCGAGCCGTCTGAGCAGGAGCGAGGAGTGACCTGCTCTGTACTGGTACAGCTCCACAAGCCTCCTACAAAACCTGTTGCCTCCTGAATCTTGTGTTGAAGTTGAAAAGGCAGAGGGACCCTCATAATGTCTCTCTCCTGCCACTCTTTTAGAAAATGTGTTCTTGGACAAATATTTCACAAGCAGTTTGGGATCTCTCAGGATGAACGATGCTCTGTAAAATATTACTATCTTTTGTAATACATCACCAAATCATACTGCAGCATGATTTTTAACTTCCTTCAAGTTTTAGATCTAAGAAAATAAGCAGAATACTGAGTAGGGAAAGATAAGTTTTGTTAACAAAACTAGTGGCATTGCATATCTGTCTTATAATTGCTACTATAAAGGTGAAATCAATAGCTATGCTTACACAAGAGCTGTGCCTTTCCTAAAATATATCCCACATACAATTTTTATTCAAGATGAATATTTCTGAGAATTGGAAAGCTACTGTTTGCATGAGTGATCTGCCCAATTTGCTACATATTTCTCATAAATCTGGGAAGAAAAAAGAGTTATGTTTAACTCCTCTCCTACAAAAACATGGGCTTTAGATTAGTGAAAGAAAGCAAACATAACAGATGAAAGCTATTAGAGCTGGCTTCAGTTCTGCTGATTTCATTCGTTGAATATTTCCAGTCTACTAGCTTAGAGAATCCATCTATTTCTGACCTCAACCTTTCCACAATATTTATTGTATTTGGGTGGGGAAAAGGAGAATACATTAAAAACACAAATCAAGGGGGGGGAAACAAGATATCTACACACACATTTACTAAACAGTGAACTCGTTCTCATTTTAGATGACATATTCCAAATTTGTTAAGACAACAAAGCTTTAACAAGGTCAGTGTAAGCCTGTGACAAACAGCTCTGACATGACTTGGAAGCAACCAGAATTTGTTGTTGCATACCCACACTGTGCCTGCAACCTGATAAGGAAATTCCTTGAAGGTGGCTGATGTGGAAGAAATTAAAACTTGTGACTGTCCAAAGTTTGATGGATGAAACCAGTAGACAAGACACCCTCTAGAACAGAGCTGCTCAGCTCAGTTTCCTGAAAGAGGAATGGGCTTGTGGATGCAGAATGAGGTTGCATTAAAAGAGTAGACGCAACTCATAGCGGCTGAGACGTGGGGCAATACAGGTATTCATCAAAACCGTAGTCCTTGAACATGTCACCCAAAACTCTGTACAGTCATTTAAAGTGTACATGTAAGGTGGTACCAAGTTATAATGGTGAGTGTAAATGCCAGCACAAGGTCAAGGCAATGGAAGTCTATAGTGTAATTAGTTTTCAGGTGCATTTAAAGCTGGGTAGCCATTTAATCTCCTCCTCCTCCCTATAGAGAAGGCAGTGATGTGCTCCATGAAGCAGAAGACTAGATAAAAAAAGGTGGCTTCTGATAAGCCTCATGGTCTGTGGAGGCAGTGTAGAAACAGGTTCGAATCTGCTGACCTAGCTGCATTAGAGGTAACCTCTTTTTGTCACGCCCACGTTGTCAATTGTTCCATTCATATGGTTTTGTTGCTTGAAACTGCTCATTTTAGCACTTGCATAAATACTGTTACTGCAATCAAAGACCTTGGAGCTTTTATTCCTTCCTATATATACTACTGCTGGTAAATGTCACTTCTTGCATTGCGCAAATGCCATGGCATGTTATGTTCCAGTACTTCGAAGGCAAGGTCAGAATAAGATGACAAAAGGGATATGTTAAGTAACACTGGTAAATGAAAACTAGGGTTAGAATGAACAGGGGAATGACAACTGCTGATCAGGAAGACGGAGAGGCAGAGAGATGCCAGTCAGTACTTGCATTTACTTCCTGTAGCAAGAATGTTACCTCCTCATTTTTTTGCAATGAAGCCCTTTTGATAGGTCTATGTTTCTCCATCTCCCGCTGTGGCACAGTGCATTACTCTATGAAAAAGCAAGGGAAGACCCAGTTACTTTCTCAAAACATCCAATTCAGGCGTTGCAGCTTTGATCTGCATTGACACCAGCTCTGGCCCAAGTGTCTAGTGACAGAGTCTTTTAACATGGATGACTTCAGAACACCTTTTACTTGCTTTCCTCTCCTTTAAGAACTGCCGGGGTTAGCTTAGGAAGTGAAAGTGCATAATATCGACTCTAAAGGAGGTCTGAGGTGGTCTGAGCTAGTCTGAACTTTATGCCGGGGAGATGGCACTGGCCTGGTTAGTGTTGGATGATCACTTCTGAAGCAATAATTCTTCCCTGAGAACCAAAAGGGATTGTGTCTTAGGGGGTGAAGCCATTGAGCAGAAGGAAGTTATGGTATCTAGGAACTCAAATTAGGCACCACAATTAGCTGTCTAGTAATACAAAGGCTGAATTCTGGCCAAGGAGACAGGGACTGCCTTCTTTGTGACTAAAGCTGTATAATCTCATCTGGTTTGCAGAGGTCTCCTACTGCAGATGGCTCTGTGTCAGCAGTAAGCCCAATCAGAGCCTCACTGGAGGAGCATCTTGCATGCTCTGGATGATGTTGAGATCTTCTCATTACACATAGGAACCTATCTCTGGTTGATCGATGTCCCAGAGTCACTTGCACTTGAGAGTCTAGAAGATTTTTGAATGGAACTGAAATGTCTGAGGTGAAACAACCAGGTTGCTGTAATTCCTTCATCTTCAGGGAAGGCAGTCATGGAGGAAGAAATTGGTAGGGAGTATGTCCTGCTCCAAGAAGGCATAGCACTTAGCAGAGAGGGCATATTTGTACTGCAAAATGACAGATTCCAAGAATTAAATCAGGTGATGGTTTTAGATACATTTCTCAATATCCTGAAAATTCCAAGCAGGCTGTCATTGGTGCTGATGGGGGAGCATTGTCCATGTAACTGCAGCTCCTTGCGCTTCAGCCTGCTATTAAGCTCATTTAGCCCAAGTCATTTAAGGCCCTTGCTCTCTTTCTTTAACCACATCTGCCGAATTAAATTCCATGCACTGACAGTGATGTTTTCAAAAGCTCCGAATCAATTCTTCAATCACTCCACATTCTTAGCTGTGATTAAAAACATGTGTCCCCTAATTAAGCTAACGAGAAATTGTTAATTGGCACAAAGCCCCCCTCTGAGTATGCCTGTTAATGTCACCATCACTCTGACAGGAGAAGGAATGTAAATGAAGGGCAGACGGTGTCACCAGAATTCAGGAGCTGACTTGTGTGCACGGTGGTAGCCATCAGTCCAAGGGCAGAAGGCAGTAGGATGGGGCTGACAGAGGGCAGAAGGGGCAAAACAGGGGGATGCCGAGGTGCTGGTGGTCTCTTCTAGTGCTTCCTTGTCAGAACATTGCATCTGATTTGAGTTGTGGAAAGGAGATGAAACAGTTGAGGATTGGGTCCCCATTGTTCCAGCTTCACTTTTAATTTTAGGAAGAGAGGAAGGTGGAGCCGAAGCCTGCCAAGAGCAGCTTGCGCTCAGAGAAGCACCCGCTTGGCTTTTCCCAAAGAAAAGGTTAAGTTTATTTTATTATCGCTTGTGTTAGAGGCAGACTCAAAGATTTCTGTGGAGATCAAAACCCTGTCGTGGTGATGGCTCTGCAAACACCTGGGGATGGCATTCCCTCAAGGAAGAGCCTGCAGTCACTGAGCTCACTGAAAGTTGGGGAGATGCTTTTCTTCATCAGTGTTTTCCCTAGAAAAGAATGGGCCTTGTCACCAGAGTCTGGAAACCCTGTGCTAAATTAGATTTTTTGACATAAATGAAGCTTTTGAACATGACAAGTTTAAAATATTCAGCATCTCTCTGGCTAGGATTTTCAGAGTCCTTTTAGAAATACTGTTTTTCTTGTGGGTAATGGCAAACCTGCTGTGAGGATGCATGTGGCTTGGGCAGAGCACTGGGAAGCAGGACTGCGAAGGGCTGTAGACACTCCAAAGAGGCAAAAGCAAAGTAAAAAAGAGCCAGCACCACATGTTGCCCCGCAGAGCCCAGCTTTGCTGCCTGGTCAGTCAGTAAATCACTTTGGATTTGGTGCAGGATTTGTAGGAATGGACATCGAGGAGTGCGCTGACGCTGTGCAGGACAGTGATAAATTCCCTTTGTGGGGAAGGCAGGAAGATGCTGGCTGTGTTGCTGGTTTGCTTAGGTTTTTTCTTTGTATGTTTTCATTATAGCATGCGTGTTATGGGAACTAGAAAGTGCAAGATGAGAGAAGCATCAGAAATAAACCCGCTGGTGTCAGCTACAGGTGGTGCCAGCCAAGAAATCCAGCCTTGGGGTCACAGCCTGCTCCTTCCTCTCCCTTCTCACCTAAGCCAGACTGTGTAGGATTAGTGCACAGCTGTCTGCACCTGGCTGGGTACACTTGGTTTTCCATGATGCACTACCTCAGGCAAGGTCTGAAGTCCCATTTTCCTAATTCTCCTCAGATCCCAGAGGGATGTTCAAAGAGTTAATCACGATGTTTGGATGCAGAACTCAGCTCATCTTGGTGGATGAAGGAATCCCAGTCCTGGCACAGCACTCACTGCCATATGCAGCCACACCAGTGATATTTTCCTTCATCATTTTTCTTCTCTGCATGTTCATTTGAGGTATTCCTGTTCCAAGCTCATGTTCTGTCCAAAACACTACCCAGGCTGGAGCAGCAGTAGTTGCCTCTGCTAAATGAATGTTTGCTAATAATGCCTTTCCGTCTGGATGCTCATCGTATCTGCTAAGTGTGTTTGTCATTTCTTCCATCCCATTTCCATTATAACATAAATAACAGGCAGATTGGAACCCACACTGTCCTGCAAATTGGCAGTTGCTATTTTGACCACACTGTCTTTTATTGAGAGTTAATAAAGTATGCTCTTTTAAGATCCTACTCTGCAATGGATACAGCTGAAACAACATATCAAGTGTGTGTCAGTGGCAGCGAAATTTAGGTGCCTCACATCTTAGTCATGGGTCTGGTCTATCAAGCTGTAGTGAGGAAAGGAAGAGATGAAACAAAGCGAAAGCAGACTGCTTTTATCAATCGCTTGTATCCTGGTACTTCAGGTCTAAGTCTTCCTAAGAAAATCTATCACTTTCATGCCAGATGCAATCACCTATTTCTTTCCATGGCTGGATGCACAAACTTCAAAAGTCAAAACTTGCTGTAACTCTCAGATCTTTTGACGGCTGTAAGGTACCATTTTGATTACTTCTGCACAGCTGAGCAGGGCACAAATCCTGAAGTGCTTAAAGGAGAGTGCTTTGAGTAAACATAGTCTTGGTGCTTGTGAGCTAATCCTATTTTTAGCACTTACGCTTTTTCTCATTCTAAGTATATGAATATTGCAAATACTGTGATATGGAAAATACTGTAATTCATGCGGTTTTCTATACACCCAATTCCCAGGGTCGCCCGAGCATGTCTGTATTTGGGGGGAAGGCATAGCTGGGCCATTAAAGGTTATTTATCAGAGCCCTATTTCTTTGCTTTTGTGACCTCTGCTTACGCATCACTTGGTTTACAAACTCTTAGGGTCAGAACTGCCATCTTGCCCCCTAGTTTGTGGAGTTCCTGTGGGTGCTACAGGTTACTCACAATACCAGGATGCAGTGACAGAGGAGGTGGACAGGGTAAAGGAAAAGCGTTATACCTCTTTGTTGCAATGAAGCAAGGAGGAAACTGGGCTATGAAACAGTCTCGGGTCTGAGAGCTTCACTGGATATTGATCTCTGCATGGAATGGGAAATAATGTTTCAGATAATATATTAAAACTATCTAAACTACAAGTTCGAAAAGTACTGATCTGAGAGACCACATCCTTGTTACACCCGCTGATTACACCCAGCTGGAAATGTATCTCAAACCCTGCACAACTGACAGATTTGTCATAAAATCTAGTCTGTTCTGTCTAGGTTGATAAGGATGCCACTCTATGGATCACTCAAGGAGAGGTGTCTCAGAGACAGAGAAAAGCTCATATTTCTGTTCACTGAGGTGTTGCTGACACAATTTAGCATGCGGTACCTAGCTCATTTAAAATTCAGTGCCGACTTCATCCGCATCATAAAGTGAATCCTGTTTTACAATTCCCTTGAACATTCTTTAAATGATGGAATCTGAAAACAAGCAGTACAGTTTATATGCTGGAATTGTGCTTCTGAAATTAATTCTTAACAGTATAATCCAGGATATCAGTCAGACACGTATCAATAGAGGGACTGCAGTGACTGGGAACAGGAAACAAATTGTTTACTGTGAGGTTGCTGCTGGCTTGGGCCAAGACCCAAGGGTCTGTGCAGCTCATCCTTGACCTACCTCACTTCTGAACTCCCAAGACTATAGGATACAGGATGGCTGCGAACACATGCAAGCCTTATAAATAAGGTGGGAGATAAGTTTGGCCCTGGAAAAATCATATGAATTGAGTCAGGGTTTTGGGATGTCTGTGTGTTTTCCCAGGGAATATCTACTCATAAGAAGTAAAAGCTTTTCTTAGGAACAAATTGGTTATGGTGGAACATAGATCTATACTGGAATTCCAGGTTTAAAAAATATAAACCAAACAAATAATTCATGTTGCTGAGAACAGAAATTCAAAGTAGGTTCTTGCATAGCTCAGAGAATCTCTACCAAGTTTGTTGGGTGGTAGAAACTTTATCTGCATTTTTATTTATTATTTTATTTTTCCCTTCATGGTGGATTTTGTAACATTTCACACCATTCTGATGCAGAATGGGGAAACTGATGTGTTATTTCCAAAATGTTTACAGCACAGGAAAACATAGGAAAACTCTTCTCGGGAGAGTTGTATCATGGATCACCTTGTGGATGTCACATGCTTAATCTTACTGTTTCTTAGGGAAGTTTCTTAGCAATTTCTTGGTTCTTATTGGGGATTTAAATTGCTCTGGTCATGCAGGAGTCTGATTTCAGCTTGGGTGCCTGAGTTGCTCTTGTAATACTAATCTATGCCTAATTATCTTGTACCTGATGCTGCCATTTCCTTGGCATGTGATCTTGGCCTAAAAAGCAGATGCGTGCATGCACATGGAGATTTACGACATGTCCCTTTCGTAAGTCAATTTAGAACTTCCCATATTTTAATAATTCAGAGACAAAGGAGGTTTCAGTGTGACACAATCTCAGTCGCAAGAACACCAGCAGTTGGCCAATGATTGCTCATCTGTGATTCAATAAATGATAGATAACTGTAAGTTAACGTTAGGCCTCCTGAAACAGGTGTTTACGAGTACTATAAGTACCTATTTCCTCTAATGCATTCTTTATAAATTATTTGCTGGGACTTTCAGCTCTGCTCTGCAGCAGCCAAGGCGGGGTGTGAGAAGCAGTCTTTATACAGAGATAAAGTGAAACACTTTCATGCTAATAGTTTGTTTTAAAATTAGTTTTACATTTCATCTATTATGAAACGTGGAGGTACGCTTCGAGCTACTATGAGATCCAGGCAGGCAGGCGTGAGCAACAACAAAGACCTGCTTTCCATAATTTTCAATCAGAGTGTGTGAGTTTCTTATTTTCTGCTTTCAAGCCTGCCAGTATACCAGAGCCCTGACAGAGCAGCCGTGGCTGCACAGCACATCAGCACAGTGCTTCACAAAGGTAGACTGCAGTTGTTTGGGGAGACTTCTTTCCTCTGCTTACTAAGCTAAAACTGCATCAAATATTTACAGGTTCTTTACTGGTAGGAATCCCAGCAAGGCGAGGAAAACGTAGAATAACTGGGTTTTTGTAGCAAGAGTCCTTCTGTAAACAGCACCTGATCATAATGTTTGAATGAAGGTGGAAACAATTAAAACATTTGGAGATAAGTGAAATTATGAATTGATTTGTGACTGATGAATCAATGGACAAAATAATGTAATATGTGTAATGGATGACTAGAAGGTAGGTTGCCCTTTCTTACACAGTACAATGGATGGGATGTTGTCCTGACTTTTACATACTTTCTAAGTTGCCTAGTGTCACAGCAGCACCCACAAACAACAGCTAGCTTTGGAAGCTGTTCCAATGCAATCACTGAGGTTCTCAACACAATCTGTGTCAGAGTACACTGCAAATGTCTGTCTCCTCACAACAGTGGCTAGTGGTGTGAAAAGGTCTGAGGGCTGACCAGCAAAGTTGTACAAGAAGTCTTCAGTGCAGAGATATTGGCAAGACTTTTCCTATCAGGTCTTTTTCAGCTTGTAGAGGATGGATGCTCTGGATTAGCATAAAGCAGATCTTTGCGGGTATGGCCACCTTAAGCACAGAGCACTTCTGTAGGATAATGTGGTTTTTTTCTAGAAAGTTGCCTTCTGCTGGCATTGGGAGAACCAAAACCTGACATCCCAGGCAGCCCTGCTGTCAGTTACTGCTTGTGTCTCTCCAACACCATCTTAAGAGTCCTATAACCTGCTGTGCACGGTCCGACCCCGTGAAGCCACGCTGGCAAAACAACCTGCTCTAAACAGAGGCTGGTAAACCTTCTTGTTGTCCTGCACCTCTCCAGGAGCTGGTCTCTTTGCTGGCTCTGGATATTTTTGAGATGCTCTCTAGCTCTCTTTGTGCAAGGTGCTGCCTTTGATGAGGCAAGGGAGGAGCCCGTGGGAGCTGGTCCCCACCGTGCAGCGCTGCATCACCCAGATCAGCTCACAGCCCCGTGAGCTGGGAAACCAGCTAGGGAGTTTCAAAGAGAAAGTGGTGTGATTTAGTCTTCTGTGACCAATGGATTACATGCAATTATTCCAAAATCATATCTACATTTTTCATCTTTCTTTGAAAACAAATGAACCAAAAAAAACCCCAAAACCAGCCCATTGAATAGTTTAGAAGAAAGAAAGTGTCACTTGTTAAGGCAACCTATTCCTGATGTCATGTTTGCTCTGTCTTGAGGAACTCCGGAAGACTATCATGAAAAGTCAGAAGACTTCTTTAAAATCTTAGCCCTTAAAGTATATCTTGATAAATAATAAATTATGTAATTAGTGATTAGTTTTTATATTGCAAGATATATTTGGTACAAGCATGAAAATACTCTTGAGTTGAAAATTCTGTGGGGGGAAAAAAAAATCATTACTCTTTGTATCTGGTGCTAGCAATAAGTGCTGCCATGATGGGTGACTTAGATTGCTAGTCCTTCTCTGTTCTATCACTGTGCCACACTCAGCACAATGACTTCAGTGAATAGTTGGAGTATTACTGAAATTATTGATACTGGTAATAAACATAAAAAACAAACAAAAACAAACCACCAAGAGAACTCAGTCATTGTATTTCACCTTCTTTGGTTGTTCAAAGGCACACGAAGTGTACAGTACCTGGATATAAAATACACCTTGAAGGTCTTAACTTTGGGCTCCCTTATGTCTTCTGTTCCTTTGGGAAAGACCGCTGTCTCTCCAAAGCAATTTAGAAAAGAAACCTAACCTTGGTTAGTAGCACAAAAAGGAGCACTCTGAGACTGTTTTGTCAAACACCGGAAAAAAAGCTGTCACTGCCCTGAATGATTTATGAAAAGGAGAGATGGGTGAAGCCTGGGAAGGAACCAGAGGCACAGGGACTTGCCCAATGTGGTGAGTGGTCAGCAGCAGAGCTGGGAAGAGAACTCGTATCTGCTGCCCCATAGCTGGGGACCCTTCCTGGGAAAGGTGGGACATGCTGCTCTTGGAAATATGAACAGAGCTCTTTGGCCTAGGAATCCACAGTGACATTGCTGCTGATTATTATAATGTTTTTTTCCAAGAGCATGCAGATTCAAGCCCTTGTGCGCCACCATTTTCCATGCCTTTGATATGAACTCAGAGTCCTCCATTTGATCTTGCTGTTTTCTGCTTTGTTGTTTGCTGCTCTGGTGCATTATCAGCAAAACTGGCTTATTTTTCATGAAGACTCAATACTTTTGTATGATTTGTTTGCAATCCACCTAAACCTTTCTGTTTGCCAAATACCCTATACTCTTAATCCAAGCATGAGCTGAGCATCCAAACGCGGTTTTTATGCAAAGTCTCTCTAATGCCAGCCAGCAGGACTGTCCTGAAGGGATGAGCCAGTTTAGTGATCAGCACACGGCTTTGATTCTTGTCTCTGCGCAGGGATTGCAAATGAGGAGCGTGTGGGCTGATTTTCATGCAAGCTACGAATCTTATGTGATTAAAGAAAAAAAATTTAGACATCACTTTACTTTCATCCTCCCTCATCTGTGCAGGCAAACTCCAAGCAGTATTATCTTTACAGTTTCAAAATATTTGAGTACCTCTGTCTTCATCCAAAACACTGCAAGGCTGCAATGTGACAGAAGCCCGGTTTTGTTCCGCTTCTACCCGAATCCTGGGGCAGGGGGAGCTTCAGCTACCTTTTGAAAACACCTCCAGGTTTCTAGAAATGCAAACCAAGGGAGTCTTGTCTGATTTGGGGCAAGGAGAGATATTTAGTGACATTACACTTCTGACTATCACTTAACATTATGCGTGCCATTATCAGCGCTGAACGTTAAGGCTTTTGAATCTAATTAAAGTTTTTTCTGAAATATTTTGTCTCTATGCTAACCCTTCCTGTGAAATTCAGATCTTCCTTCAGATTAAAACTTCTTCACTACTCTACTCTGTTCTGCAAGTTCTGTGACACCTTCTCTGCAGGCTGTCGACATCTCTGTAGCTAGCTGGAGTGTGAGGGGTTGGCTTGCTGAAACAAATACTGCTTGTCTGAACACCACTTCCCACCTGGAGTGGCTGAATATCCCACCCACCCCACGCCCCCCAGTGCTTAGCAGTACCTGTTGTGGCTGATTAATGAAATAGCTAGTGGTCCTGATGATATAAATTATGATGATGAGCATACAGGAGCAGTCCAATGAACATTGCAGGTCATTCTTAATTCTTCAGCTGCCCTCATTTCCTCCTGTTGGGATATAGTTTGATTCCTAAGAATCTTACACGTAGAAGAAATGAAGGAAGAATTAATCCCTCTAGCATGAAAAAAAGCAAACTTGTACCTATTTGAAATACCTTCTATCTTAAACTACTTATTCTAGATAATATGGTCAGAGCCTCTTCAGACAAGGTTCCCATAGGTAAGCAACCAGTATCTAATATAATGACCAAAGTGCTTTAGTTAATTGTTTTTCATATTCCATTTGCCAGTAGATACACACTAGTGTCCCCCTCCTGCACTCATATGGCTCAGAAGAAAGCAAACAGTGGGTGCATAAATGCACGAGTGTCACAGCAGGCATGATTCAGGAAGAAATATAGTTTGGAGGAATTTCTAAGCACAAACTGGATCCTGTAACTTCTACCAAGGTAAATGAACAAATCTTGCCAATGTTCATGTGTCACATTCTGTCATTCTAATGACTTCAACCCTTTTGTGAAGAGTAATACATCCTCCTTAATATATTTACATATATATATGCACTCATTCTTGAAAATAAAATCTAATTTCTTGGATACTGGAACTATCTATAAAGGTAGATGCGTGTGCTGGGGTTTTTTTCTCTCCTTCCCTTTCACAGTCATAATGTATTTCGTGATTTCTTTGCTTTACAGCATCCTTTTAAATGACAGATTTTATCAATTCTCTGGGTAGTATTGATGTTTTGCCCTTTTAAACATGTCATTTGATTTTCTGATGTTCCTCTCTTATTCTCCATCTGTTTTCTTGTAGTGCTTTCATTTGGTGGCAATTTCTCACTGGGTCCCAGAAGGTTTCTTCCAGGAGTTGCCCTGAGCTTTTTTTTTTCCCCTCATGTTTTGAAATGTTTGACATGCAACCCAATTCTTCCAACGCATGAGTGGTACAGGTGCTGGTCCTGTTCTCACTGCAATCTTATTTAAGTATTTCATCATGCAGAGCACATTTCCTTGCCTTTAGGATCCCTGTGGATTCAATCAGAGAACAATTTTTAAAAGCAAATGAGGAGAAAACCCCACAGTGATATTTTAGATTGTGGACATGGTTTGTGTGGCTTTGGAGATGTTTCCCAGCACAAAGGGAATTCTAGGATATCTGAAAACTGTAGAGAAGCCTGTGCTTCCCGATTCCTCCTGGCTTGCCTGTTGTGGGAATGCTGTTTATGCTGCCCTGATGCCGCGCTGGTGTTTGCATCTCAGAGATGAGAATGTCTGGGAAGTGTAAGTGCCGACCAGCTTTGGTCAGAAAATGAGTGCGGTCGCCTGTGCGCTGCGTGAGGACCACATTGTACGGAGTCAGGGTGGACACAGACCTGTGCCCGTCACGTTAATGACTTGGGTGAAGGTACACTTCGCATACAACTAGAGCAAACATTTCTATAAATCAATAATATTTACAAGAGCCCTGAAACCCCTCCCTGGCACCAAAAGCCTGCGAGGTACAGAGGTTATTCACATCCTTGATCGTACACCTTCATTACTCTGCATTAACACCTAGACATGTAAAATTATTTCATAGGTTCACAGTACATAGTCTCTGTGCTGCTCAATATAACACTTCCCAAAAAACATTCTTCATGGTCAGATTTCAAATGATCTGACATGGATTTTCCTTCAAAGTGCCAAGCAGAATTTTTGAAAACCTTTTCAAATATTTTTTTTTTTTAACCTATAGCTTCCTGACTTCTGAGATGAGCTGTCTTAAGTCAGAAAGGCCCTGAACAGGGTCTTTCATCTCAAACACTAAAAATTAAGTTCCTTTAGTTGTCCTATTTTAAATGTGTCTAAGCTCATGTTTGGTGAATTTAGACAAAGATGATTTTTTTTTTTTACAAAGCTGATTAATTTTTTTAAAATTTCCTTATCTTTGTCATGGTTAGCATAAGTTCCAGCCAAAGACCACAAACTTACTCTGTTGCAAAAGAAAAAATTTTCTGAAATTAGTGGAAAATGCCTCCATGTGTGAAAAAACAGCATTTGGGTTCATTGTGCTCATTATATACCAGTGAGTATAATAGGGTTGAACAGAATTTTATTATTGGACTTGTGAATGTAGCTTCCAACTGTTTGCTACTAAATAGCTCCTTTGAAAATAAATTCAAAATTATGTTCAGAGTGTCTGAATATGAAGGCTGTGTGCGGATGGGATATTTTCCAGTATGGCTTAAAGAGCCTAAGCTGATATTTTCCAGTAGTTTTTCCTGTAGTGTAAGAAGGTAGTTGGCTAAGTCCAATATATAACCTCCTTATCATCTCAAATAGTCTTTCCAGGTCTATACCTATCAAGGATGACTTGAGGGACAAGTGATGTTCAGCTGCATTAACATAGCAGATGGAGTATTATTCCAGCCTGGATGGCAGGAGAACATAGAATTTTCCTCCAGACTCAACAGATGTCAATTTATATTAACGAGCAACGGCAACACACAATATATTTTATTTTCCTTGTAACCTGTCTTCATTACAAAACATCTGCATACATTATATCCCATTCCAGATGTTTAAAATTAATGCTGTAGCAAACAGCTCACATTTTGCCTCTCACTGATAATTTTTTTGTCAGCAGAAAAATTAGGTCTGATAAAAATGAAAAACCTCATGATGGTTTTCACTGTATTTGGGGAGAGTCTATTACGCTATCAATTTCAGTACCACAGTGTGCTAAAAAGGAGCAATAAGACAAGACGGCTTGTCACATATTTATGAGCTTATGAACCTTTTGCTGTCCCTTTTGTTATCCCTTCCCTTGGCAGTACAGTGAGACTCCGAACCTTGAATTAATGCAAAAAGGATGAGGATCTACTTTCTAGTACATACGTCCTGGGTACTTGGCAGTTTGTAAATGTCACTATTGGAAACAGGGAAAAGAAGTTGTATAGTTGTAAGCCATCGAGTCTGTCACTGTCACGGGCTTCCTAGAAAATGTATGGAACAGTAATGAGTAGCAGATAAAGGACATTAAGATTAAAGGAACTTATATTTTGCTTTATCTTCACGACAATCTACAGATGAATTTCCTAAGGGTGCAATGCTAAATCTTTCATACACAATAAGCTGTAAATCCTAAAGCTAGAGAGCTTCTGGTTGGCCTGAAAGTGGCCTTTCACATAAATATGCAGGGCCTGAATAATGGCCGAAAAATTATTCAAAGAGTAATTACAGCAATTGATCTTGAGATGTTTTGTGGCACCTTTCATTTTTCATTCTTCGAAGCTCTTCCTGTAGCGTAGTTTCTTATTGAACCTGCTGAAAGCCAAGCAGCTTGCTGGTCATTATTAAAGATGAGTAGTTCACCTAATTATGAAGGGCAGCTACAAGTGGGTGGAACAACCATGTGTATTCACTTGTTTGTGTTTATACACACCCATCCACGTATATATATGCGGGTATGTTTATGTGTGTATATATATACACATTCCTGTATGTATATACCTATATATAGGTCTGATCTCAAATACCCTGAAACAGCACAAAACTGCCAGTGGTAAATGGTATCCACTTGCTCAGGTGATCTTCACATATGATTTCAGTTCTGGTCCAAATGAATTTGGTTTTTCTTGACCTAAGGGAGGAAATGCGTGCCTTCCCCCAGAGGTAGGCTGGCAGAGCATTCCTGTGCAGGCCAGGAAAAGATATATTTCCTTTGTTTAATTTAGTGTGACTTGATTGTTGACTCAATTGCAGGTCAGCAGCATACCCAGAAAAGTCATATAAATATTTTTCTCTGCCATGTGGGGAAGAAAACAGATGGACACTAGAGTATATTAATGTTCATTCTCCTTGGGAATCAATAGGAATCTATATTTTACAAATGGGTCTTCCAAACACAAGAGAAAATTCATGAAGCAGAGAAAGAACGAAAAGACAGTTAATGCCTTTCAAACAACTGATTATTATCAGCATCCTTGAGACATATGTCCATTGAAGGCCTGATAGAGCAAAAGGCAATGCTGCTGCATTTATTTCCACCGGGACTGATTGCATTAGCTATGCAGAGACATCAGGCCTGATCCTGTTATTTCTGGAGCACCCTCAGCTCTAAATGACATTTATCAACTCTAGGTACAAAGCTTCTCTTTCAGCACCTATTCTATATTCCGTCCAGTCCTTATTAATAGCAATGGGAGTCTTCACTGACTTCAGTAAGAGCGGGACCAGGTCTGTGATGTTAATAAGCAATTAAATGTGGTGTAAATAGACAGAAAAAAGAGCATGGGATAGAAAAAAACATTTCAGAGAAGAAGACAGGGAGGGTGGTTTACAGGTAATCTTGGTGGAAATGAGATTTAGTGGGAATAGGATTTGGAAGATACAGGCAAATTTTAGGGCTGAAGTGAAGACCACAGGGAAGAGAGGCAAAAAATACATGGATTTATGGAAGAAAAAGAGGGATGATAAAAAGGAAGCAGAAGAATAAAAGGTGAAGGGGAGGGGAATGAAAGTTGTGACAAATCAAGCTCAGAGAAGTGAAAACCCACCAGAAATAATGTTTATAAATGTAAACTGCTTCCCTGTCCGGAGTCGGGGATCAATCTTTTCCCTCCCCCCGCCCCCTTCTCTTCTTGAAGGGTTTTTCCTCTTCTCTGCGGTTCAACCTTTCCACTGCCACCTTCCGAGGGTGCTGGAGGTATCCTTCATTTATGCAGAGATCCCTCCAGAGGCAGTTCCTTAGAGCCTCGTTTTCTTCCTCCCTTCCCCAAGATGCACACTCAGCCAAATTTCTCCCTCCATCACTCATGCCCCTCCCATTTCTCAAGGGGGATAGAAAAAAAGGAAAATAGAAAGAATCATTGTGCATAAAACTGTAGCTCAATTTCCATAAAAAATAGAATTAGAGAATGATAGAAATGAGAAATATTAGTCTATAACACCACATGCTTCATCAAAAACCCAGCCTTGCAAAATGACAGCAGACATCAGTAATTGCCAAAACACCAGCTTTATTTATAGATGCGGGGGAGAGAAATGCACTACTACAAATTTCAATTACAGATAAACTATCCAGCTTACAGAGACCACTACTGTCTTTGATTTTCTGTGGCAGAAATTCCATAATGTTCGTAGTCTTGGTGAGGCACCTAAGATTATTAGAAAGTAATGCACTGATACTGTATGCAGATCCTATCTTCATGGTGCACTTCTCTTGTTAGAAAGAAGAAAAGTCCTTGGATATCTGCAGGTAGAGGTGGTATGAACAGAATCCAGGCTCTGCTGGCTTTTCTCTTGGGTATTTTTGATATTTTATCTTTCAGAAGATCATTATGTTCTCTGCTGCTGGTTCTCCTACAAAACCAGGGAAGCCTTCAAGGTACCGTGGAAAAGGTGGTTCTGAACCAGGTGGATAGACACCTGCCTGCTTGTCTCCTGGCACAGACATGTGACCCAGGGCATTACAAAGACTCTACATTGATTAAATCACTTAATTTCAATGAGGCAAGACCTGCCTGAGGCCTGAGCTGACTTGGATTAAGATTTTAAGGGCTGAAAGAATCGCATTAAGAACACACTGTGCTGCTTCTGCTCTGGACAGGCAGGATCCTTTTCACCAGTTTTCTTCACTTACTGGTTTCCACAATTCAGCTCCATGAAATAAGACTATGATGAAAATACACTTTATTTTTAAAGTGATTGTTTTATTGAACATAAGTGTCAAGGCTTTTCTACAAGCTTGTAAAGACTCTGACAAGTTGCAGACCAAGAACCTGTGCTCCTGATTTCTGAACTGTTTGTGTTTGTACACAACTGGGTGCTCACCACCCCATAGTTCAGCCTTGCCTAGGCAGCCCTGGCCAGCAAGGTCAAGCAGGGATGGGTGAGATTGTGCTGCCAGGACAGAAACCCAGCTAACGTGCATTTGCCTGCTACGTTCGGGGGGTGTTGCTGCTTTTTGTACCCAGAAAGTGACCCTATGGGCAGTGTGGTGGGGATGTAGCAAGGATGGCTGGAAGGTTGCAAAGGAGGTGACTTGGGGAGCGTTGGTCTGCTGCGTGCAGCGTGAGGTTTGGAGATGTGCAACTGGACCTGGCTGGCTTCTGTCAGCCTGTTGTAAAGGCAGGAGCAGCAGCTCCTCAAACCGTCAGCTGGCTTCATGCATCTGGCAAGAGCCACTGTCTCGAAGATAAACACTGTAAATCCACAACTGATGCAGCAGTGGAAGGCTCAGTTTGACCTTCTCAACAGTTATTGGGCTATGGATGTGTTTTACCACCACAATATAGATGATTTTGTTTACAACAAATAGGAACATTTGTTAGGCTAAATTCTGCAGTGCGTTTGCAATACTTCCTCTGTGGATTGCTGAAACAATCCATTACCACATATATGATACTGGGTGAGTTTAATCAGGGAGTGAAAGTATTTGTGTTCGTTTTCGCCCAGTGTAGCCTATTAGTAATCCTGTTTAATTACAAAGGCCAGGGTGGTACAGATATGTGAAAAATCCAAGGTACTCTCCTGCCTCTGCCACAAAATTAGAAAGTTTGCCAAGACAAATGATCCCATTCTCTCTATGCATCAGTTTATTCATCTGTATAATGGCAGTATTAAATCCACTATAAAGGACAATGACAAAGATTAATAGGGCAGAATTCCCGCCCGCACTGCGAAGGTGATGGAAGGAGAAGGTTGCTAATCCTTTGTGGAAATACTGGGCAACAATGCAGGGTATGCATTCCTGGTGCTGCAAGACAAATACAGTGCCCTGTAGCTGCGCACCCAACTTGTCAAAGAAGCAGGCAGACAGGGAGGAGCAGAAGGGAGCCCAGGGCTGAGCTGCTGCCGCTGGAGCACAGCAAAGTTTGGAAACCTTGGTCTTCGTTAGAGGGTCTCATTGATGGAAACCGATTATCGCTGAGATACCATTTAAATCTCCTCTTAAAGGGATCCAAGTCTTTAATCATTATCCTGAAACCACAAAGCAGCTCCAGACACACACCAGCCTCGTTGAAAGACTTGTCAAGACTGAAACGGTAATTCACAAATTCACTAAAATTCCCTGCTCCACTGAGCAATGTGACAGCTCTGCCGACCGCAGTAACATTTCTATTCAAACTGGCTTTGGTGCTGAAGCTATAAATATCCCTGCAATATTTCCTGCTTCAGAACATAAAGACAGCTTTACAGTGCTGATAAAATAGAAATTACTTTCTCTCTGAGGTCTAGCTGGAATTTTAATGTCTGTTTTGCAATAAAGCAGCTCCTACACAATTCGATTTGAGGGAAAGAAAACAAACGGTCTAATTTAGTTACAGTAATGACTCCTCTTGTATTGTTGGCCACAGTCGAATCTGTTTTTGCAGGGCTGTTAAAGTTCGTAGCGGTGAGCACAGAGATGATTTTTATAGTAATATGATATTTTTTTAATCCTTTAAATATCCATATAGCACTGCTTAATTACAGGTATGGGAAAACAAGGACCCAGAAAGGAAAAGGTCATTGAAGTTTACATCCTCTAACAGTGTTTCTGTAAAAATTACTTGTCGCAGCTGTAAAGCTGGTGACCAAAGATGACACAGATTAAAAAGGCTTCTTCAACTGAAATGAAAAATTGTAACTACTGGGCTCATCAATGTTGCCTTTAATTATTCCATAAATGTCACCCTGGCTCTTGTTAGACCCTTCAAAGGAAAAGGGGGGAAAAAGGCTCATTTTATACAGAGTTTCCCTTTGCATTTGTAAGCTGCAGGCAGCAGGGTGGGGAAGGGACCTAGAACAATTAACTGGGGAATGAGTGAAAAATAATGGTGTTCTTCATTTGCGTTATGGCACAGGCAGATTGCCTTGAACGCAGGTCCGGGTAAATAGTCTCAGACACTAGAGTCAGATCTGATGATCTGGCTCATTACACTTGTTGCAGGGTGAACCACAGGGACCCCTGAACGCCGGGACTCAGCAGCAGGATGGGGGGGCACGGGTTCCCAAGGGCGCTCTGCCTGTGTGGAAGGATGCAGTCTCTGTGTGGCACTGACAAAAACTCGTTATCAGCATCCATTAACGTGGCAAACAGTAACGCCCTCCACTGTGGCCATCAGTGGGTGGATGGGTGTTTCCATGAAGTTTGCTTGCAAAGTCCAGGGGGGTGTTCAGGAGAACCCTGTCCCCTTTAAGGTGATCCTAAATATAATCATTGATGTTTGAAATAACTGGCCTGCAGATTATTTTTGCACTCTTGTAATTTATCTACAGAATCTGTCATGCTCTTCGCTGTCACTGGCATCAGCAAAGCAGCTGATAGAGCAAATAGTCTACACGCAGAAGTTGGAGGCGCAGACGCCGCTGAGAGCTGTGCTGATTCACGACCACAGTCCTGGCATTGCGCGTGGGAGAGCGGGGGAGAGAAATTTGGGCCCATTTTTGACCTGCCCAAGGTTTGCGTTAGTGTGGTTCCTATGACTTGCTGCAGATGCACACTGGTGTAAGAGGAGGAAATCAGGAGATGCCTCACAGACCACTGCTCTCGCCTGGTACACGACCGATCTGTAAACAGCCGCCTCTGTGATGGTCATTTTGAGCTGTGTGGTGTGAAGATTTATTTCAGGCGGTTCTGTGTAGGCTGTCCAATTAAAACAATATGTTTGTGTGAGAAACAAGTATTGAGTACACTGAAATGTCTAGAAGTAAGGCCCAAATAAACATTCAGATGTTTCTGAGTTTTCTGAACAGGAAGAGGTGGAAATTTCTTCCCCAAAGCTGGAAGTTCAGCCTCTCCCTGATTCTTCTTTCTTATTTCTGTCCGTAAAATGAATTTCTTAGTAAATAAAAGTAGGTTAGGAGCTCAGGAGTCAGTTTAGTTGGTCTTTAATTGGCCAAATAAAAGATGGCAGAAGGGGACTTGTGAGAAGACAACAAGCTTTTGGGGGGAAAAAAGCCACATTTTGGGCTGTCACAAAGATGGTGTTAGCACAAAGGAAAATGAACACTGCGTAGTTAGGAACCTGTGTGTACAAAGCCAGTCATCCCTGCTTGGGCAACTAATTAAGTGTAAGCTCTTTCTAAAGGTTAATGAGAAAAATGCTGTGTATCTAGGAACCCGTGCAGACTGAAAGTGAAGCTTGCTACCCACGCTTACAAAGATCTCGTTTGGTAGAAAGAAGGCCCTGCTTCCCCCACATGATGGTAGGTGTTTCAGAAACACATGCCTTGAAGCACGAAGCATTCTCCATGGCTAATTTGCAGGATCAACAGACAACCCTGGCACTCGTCGTGCTCTTCTCATCACCCTTGGGTCTGTGCAGGCGTCTGAGCTGCAGGGCTGAGGGTGCGTGAGTCTGGTGGATGTAAAATGGTGCCCGACTTAAGCCCATCGCCCAGCAGTGCCACTTCACAGATGTTTTACCTTGCCATGCCTGGGCAGTACCTGTCTGGGTTGCTTACATCAAGCTCTGCGTATTACTCACCTACCTTGAACGTAACCAAATGCTCTTACTGCAGGAGCCATCATGCAAAGGTTCTTTCCCACCTGCCACACTGAGGTGGCACCTGCTTTGGTATAAATGATGCTAGAAAAGATGCGGAGATGAAAAGCTGAATGAAGTGGAAGAGATAGGGCAGTGCGTCAAAGACAATATTGAGAGGAGAAAGTTTGTTTCTCCTTCCCTTCTCTGCTGGGTTTATTTGTTTACTGTTTAGACTGCAAGCTCTCTTTGCGTGTCTGTGAAATGCCTAGCATGCTTCCAGGGCTGTATAAATAAATAATAACTATTTAGAATCTTTTAAAAGATACATAAGCGTATTTCTCTTTATAAACATAAGCTAAAGTTAATGGAAAACTCAGTGTTTTTATTTCAATGACAAAACAGCAGCAGAACAGCTGTGTGGGACTTCAGTGAAATAAATCGCAAGTGTTATACAATATTTCTTTTCAAGAATTAGAATTTATAGTGGTGCAATGAATGATGATTTATAGATATCTTAAATAAAAAAAAAATCCCTGTATATTTTTCTTATTTCAAGATGGAATATGTAATGATGGCTTCCACTGCTTTAGAAAAATATTGCATCAGGCAATCTCTACAGAATTGTATTTCTCATGCTAAAAGTTGTAGTATCATGTAGCAGGGAAAATTACTAAGATTTTACAAACCCATGTTGAACAAACTTCTGTTACTGAAGAGTCTTGACTGAAACCCAAGACGTAATTGGTTGGGGGAAGAACAATATAAATCACACACAATTCCATGCAAAAGGCTTGTTCTGCGTAAGGGGGCTTGTTAATTGGTATACCTTATGGATGTAACACAGGTCTGGAATGCTTTAAACAAAACAAATATTACGCTCTGAAAGAAGCATTTTTGTCTTGATGAAATATCAAGAAAAAATGGGCATAGATGTTGTTTTACAGAGCAAAAGCTTTTATCGTAGGGGATAAATGAAATTAATAGATTCCTTTCGACTAGTCACGCTGCTTTGACTCTCATGGACAACAGACTTCTTCCTAGGGTCCCATCAACAGGAACTAAAAACCACCAGATGTCTGTAAGTAAATCTAAATTTTACTAGATGGGCACCTGAACCTCCACTGGAAAAAGTTTAAAAATTGATCTTGTAGATCAAGAAGGTTGTCAGTAAGGGTGGTGACACAGAAATGTCTGATGGAGAGGAGAAAACAGCCATCAAAAGCTGATTTGCTTTTTCAAGGTCACCCCAAAATAATGCCAGAATCTGACCCAAGCATGCCTAAGTGTTGTAGTCAGTCTTAAAAGGGGAAGACAACTGCAGTATGCCTGTCTTTAAAAGCTGTCCTGGTCATGTCTGGCAAATAGTTACATCACTCAGAAGCTGGACGTACGAGTAAGTTAAGGGTACTGTAGGCTACCCATGGAGTAGGACTGAATCCTGGTTTTTCTGCCGGTTCTGCTTAATATGGATGTTCAAGGCTATCCAACCAAAATTGCATTTAGATTACATTACATTATACAGTAAGTGGCAAATCATCACTGCTTCCTTTGACATTCAGTGTAATAACATTAACCATGATGAATTTCCTTTTACTATTCATGTGGCCTCCATACATTATTTCAGCTGAATTCCATTGTAATGTAGCATTAATTAATGTCTGCTGCTTATCGAGTGTTACCCATTTCTACCTTCTATCCCACTCTTTAATTCTTGAAGAATTGCATATAGAAAGACTGCCACTGATGCCAGGCGATCTTCACAGGATATAAGAAGTCGAATTACATTTCTGATGCCAGTTGCCTCCCCTCAAGACTTCTCTCCTACAAATAGCTGTTTCTTCTGAGGTTAGCGATAAACCCATGTTTGCCACAGGAGTTGAGGCCGTTTTCAAGAGCAGTCACAGGCAAGAGAGTGACTCTGCAGATGTTAAAGCGAGTTTCCTTATTAATTCCTTCTCCATAACCTTCCAAGTTCAACTTCATCTTTGTGTCCCCCTTGGAGCCCCTGGATTATAGCATGTGGCTGAAAAGCCACAAAACCCGCTGTTCTGGCTGAAATGAAACCCAAAGGCCAGCTCAAACAATTTCCCAGGCTCACTTTTCAGATGAGTATACCCGTGCAGAAATGCTGTACGGGGAACAGAAGAGCTCACGGGAGGCTCTGCAATGAACAGGAAAATCTCCCTGCCCAGTAGGCTCGGAGGCGATTACCCAAGCACAAGTGATAAATTTCTTCCCTGCAGTTTAAAGTCATGAAAATCAAAGCGCAGTTGATTGAAGTTCTCCTTTCCACCTGTAATGTCTTCAAGGAGCCCTGTCTTCCTTGTAATACGTTGAGTTTAGCTTAATTTACTGTATTTAATTAGTTCTTGGTCCTCTGACCTGTCCTACCACAAGATGTCATCCTTCCGACAGGTAGGGACACGGCTCTTGTCACCGCATCTGTCTTCTGCTCTGGGAATCCCAACTCTGGACTTCATATTTCTGTCATGCCGTCCAGCCTTGAAGGACCTTTACAGTCATTCTAGAATGATTTATGGTGGCAGCTGTTCTCCAGAAAAGAAAGCCATTTTATCCCAATGACTGATTTCCTGCAAGGCTTGAGAACTCAGCGCACAGAAGGAGAGGCTTTTCTGTCCAGAGAAACAAACAAGGGATCCCTTACAGCAACCGGAGTGCAAGAGTGAAACCATGCAAATGGCTCTAATAAGCATAATTTAAACCCATGGTTTTCTTTTTATGGCGGTTTCATATTCGGTGTTTTATATTCCAATTTTCCACCTTTTAGTCTTGCTTCTTTCTTTTTTGCTGCAAAGCCCTATCTCAAATGGGAGGGCAATTACTAGGCAAGCATGTAGTTCTTTAATTGAAACACTTATAGGTGTACACTTAAAAACTATAAAGACTTTTATGGAATAGTAATGTCTTAATAGGCTCTTGTGTATGTACATTGTAATCTAATTCTGTACTCTTTCAGCATTGCTGGGGGAAGCTGTTAATTTATGGTTACAATGAGCAATAAAGCAATAATAGTAATCTAAAGGTGCAATATCCCTTGTTTAGGGGGCATTTATGGTTATGTATTAAAACTATAAATATATCACGATGCTGCAGAACTGATCTATATAAAATGAAAGATAAGATCTCTCCTCTTTAAAATGTGCTTTTTTTCAGTAGAAAGGCAGCCACATGCTTATGGTTAATATCAAATCCCAACGTTCAGCATGAATGGCTCGCAGAGGTGACTACCGAGGCCTGATGAGATTTTAGCTGCCCACCTCCCCTCTCCCCCCCATTTTAATTTATTACCATGTGTGCAAAGTAGGAGAGCAAGAGTTAATTTTATTTTACTAATTAGCCTAATGCATATGTGTTGATAGCTACCTAAACATGTTTCCAGAATTGGAATACCTCTAGCACATTTGTGATCATTAACTTCTTGCTTTCTATAATAATTCTTTTATTTTCCATGTGTCAGTCATGTCCGAAGTCTAAAGCTGGTCTTCATTTGCTCCTGCATTGCTGCTGTTTCTTTGGGATGGAAAGCCCTGTTGATTAAATCAAGCCCATGCTCTGTCCTGTGGCTCTCAGCAGACTGCAGCCAAGTAGCTCTTACAGGAGTGGAAATGAGTTGTAGGTTGTTGCTAGAGAACCGAGGAATGCCCTGCAGTAAAATTTGGTCAGTATTAACTTGCATGATCATTGCAGGTGAGGTGTTTTTTAGGCAAGCCCTGTGCACTTTATTTCCCTTCTCCCATTGAAATTCGTGAGAACCGGACATCTTCCTCTCTTGCTGTTCTTTGGGTCTGCCTGCCACGGGACCTGGGTATCGAACAATTTACGAACATCATTGGCTGTAAGGATCTTTTTTCCTTTAGGGATTTACCTGTGCAGGTATTAAACCCCCTGGCTTGTTTTTGTGCTTCCCTGTGGTAGCAATGGGAGGAGACTGAGCAGCTTGCACCCGTCCAGCCTCATGTGCATTGCCTGCAACGGGGCATCCCAGCACAGTGCTGCCTCCTGAGTCGTCCTGTTTCATCTAGGGAGCTGGAAGCCAGAAACATTTCCTAGGACACTGGTTGACAGACTTAGTAAAAACACTTCCTTTTAAACAAGTCAGAATAAGAAAGGGTGACAGGAAGGGATAATTACCTTGTCTGAGCCAGGTCTCTGGGTAGACACAGTGACATTTCAGAAATCCAGATGGCTTTGTTGTGTTATGATTGGGAAAAGAATGGAGGGCAGAGCCCCTGACATTACAGACTGCAAACAATTTCTCGGCGAAGGCAGGCAGAGTCTGCTTCTCCGATGGACGCGGTACCCTCCCTGCCGCTTTGCCGTGGGTGCCTCCGTCAGGTGCAGGCATGCTGCCGGTGTCCGTGCTGCTGCCTTGTCCATCGGATGCCGTGGCATGAGGGGGATCTGCCTGCGGATGGAGGAGGGATGTTTAGTAGTTAGTTCTGCTCTGAACACTGTGGCTTTGTCCCCTCAACAGGCAAGCCTGCAGCATGGTGGGTGGCCCAGTCTGAGTAAGCCCTTAGGAGCGCTGATACTTATCTAAACTGCCCCAAACCCCTGCTCTGCAGAGATGGGTGGAGGAGCAACTGGGACAGACACCATGTGAAAATAGCATTAGACAACAACATGTTCTGGCTTCAGGGAAAAAAAAACGAGAGAGAGAGAGAAGAGGTGAACAAAACAAATGCCACTTGAAGATGGACGTTATATGTCATTCATTATGTGGCTAACATGGGTTTAATCTTTTTCAGCCCATTGAAAAGGGTCTGCTAACATTTCTCAAAGTTAATTATTCAGTTTCTTCTGGAAAGATCAATATTGGCTCATTCAGCAACTGACCTGTTCGATATTTTCAAATGTACCATGGGGTTTTCTTTTCCAAAAAGTGTACGGAGAGAGGATGCTTGTGTGCTTGTTCTCATTGTTTCTACCAGCTTTATAGTCAGAATTTTTGAGAATGTCATTCAAACCTGGGCGACCTGGAAGGGGCGGGGCAGCCCCACTGCCCATTTAAGCCGAGCTCGGGTTCAGAGCTGCCAGCTGGCCTTCTTGCTGAGGAAGAGCCACCTTCTGTGTATGCGGGGAGATCCTTGCCAGCCTATGCAGGGGTCTCAAAATCTCCACCTGAACAACTCCATCATCACATCCCACCCACCCCACCCCACCCCTGCCCTGAATTGTTTGGGGGCTCAATGCATGGAGCCATAGAAAAGGAGGTTTTGTGTTACCCAGTGTATCAATGAAAACTGTTTTGCAATGATCACCAAGTCCATAGTGAGCATCTGCAGGGAGTAAGAGGAGCTTTAAGAATAGTTTCTTCTATAAAGCTCAGCTGGGTTTGTTGTGGGGGGTCTGGGGGAGGGCTTGCATGTACATACCTGGAAGGAGTTACCTGGAGGAAATATTCTGCTTTCTGGTCTTTGATGCAAGGATTGTGGCTTAATGATCGTAGCTGGGAAAGAACTGGAAGCCAGAAGTAACTGGTTTTAATTTGGAGCTTGCATGAGTTCCACTGCACTCTTCTCTTCTGCTTCCCCTGTTTGGGAGGGGTGAGATTGACGCACTTTCACTGCGTTAATATAAATCTACGTTGGTGAATGCTTATAAATGTGTTTTGCCATACTCCGCTTTGGGGAATACGTAGATGTTTAAAGATTTACCTCGGTTAATTGAGCATCTAGCCAGGTATATACTTGTCCAGAAGCCTGATTTGTGAGTGGAAATGCATGCACTGCACATTGAATTGTGGGAGCAGTGAGCTCACAGGCAGAAGCTGACATGTGTATGCAAGAAGGATGCAAATACCTAAACTTATCTTCTAGAGACCGATAGCTAACTATCTCAGTGTTTCTGTTTTTGTCCTTGTAAAATGAGGCTAATAAGATGTGTTTATTTCAAGTAAAGGTTGTGTAAGTACAGATTGATTTAATATTCAAACAAAGCTTTGAGACCTTCTAGAACAAAACTGTTTAAGAGCAAAACTGTACCGTCATCTTTTTTTTTTTTCTTCCCCTGTTTCCTGGTAAGGCTGTAAGTTGTCCCAGGAATCAAGTGCTTAAGTTGAATTTATAAGCTGCAGTACAAAAAGGTCCAAAGCAAATAAGCCACTTTAATAAATACACAGAAAATCTGCATCATTTTCTAGTAAACTTGCAGCATGACTCCATTGTCTTCCTCATTCACGTGCTGTAACAAATACATCCATGACCAGTTTCAATTCTTCATTGGAAAGGCTGGTGACAGAAAGGCCCTTGTGCCTCCCTCCCAGACCATGCCTATCCAGACCCATATTTTTATCAGCAACCAGCTGCTTGGCACAAGCCTTGCCAACTCAGCAACTCTGTCTACTCTTCCCTTGAGGAAACCATTCACCTTATCACCAAAGAGAGACAGGGGAAAAAAATTCCATCTGTTACAGCTCAGAGCTAGAAGCTTCATAATTGCGTGAGTACACAGGCTGCATATCAAATTTTTTTGTTTTAGGAAGCACTTAGGGAGCATTCATTCTCCTTTTATTGTTGTTCTCTCCCTTGCAAGTGACTGTATTTCATCTCCTCTGGGATACAACGCAAGGATTTCTGAGCAAATTTGTGGCTTAACGATGCCAGGGAGGTGTTTAGGACCACAAATGCATTCTGGAAAATCTGTGTGCCATCCCGTCGTGTGAGCTATGGCAGCCTGGCACAGCGTACCACAAATGTCACTGCTTTCCCAGGTCATCTGCCCAGCGTGGTCTTAAGCAGCGTTTATCAGGCAGACCTCAAAACTAATTCTAGTGGGACAACTGAGGGGTACAAAGTTATCCTGGACCTTATGCATTTTTCAGCCTAAGATGCACTGAATAATGGGTGTGAAAAGAAGTAATTTCCTGGAAATATTTTATATTGACCAAGTTTGTTTTAAAATATTGCTTTACAGAAGGACCTTAAAAGACAATAGAACCCAATAGCATCTGTATTAAGTTTCACTGCTTATCTCTTGACAACAACACCTTTCTCAGGCTGTTCTGGATCTTTAGTCTTTCTCCAGTTACAGACCCCCCAAGAGCTCCCTTTGCTGCTGGTCCCATCCTTGCACGCTCACCTGGGAGGGCAAAACACTCCCATATGGGCAACTCTTTCATGAAGCCTTTTTTTAGTCCTATCCAAACTCAGTTTTTGAAGCCCCAGTGGGAATTGCAGAGGGGCTCAGCTTCGTGCAGTTTTTCCTCCTGGTTTTACGTCACTTCAAAGAAGAGATGTAATTTCTGTGGATAACTGCTCGGGTTCAGTGTCATCTGTCTGGCTTCAAAACAAGATGCTCTCAGGTGATTAGGCCAAGACACTCATTAGTCTGAGCCGTGGCACAATACAAATATATTCGTGAAGCGCCTTGAGGGTCTCCACCCTGTCTCTGAAACTTGGAGGATGCCTCATCCCCTGGGACGGGTGCTTGATTTGTCAGGTGTGAGGCATATTCCATGGTTGGAAAAACGTGCCTTGCGGTGACAGGCTTCTGGAGATCAATCTGATTAGCTTATCAAAGGGAAGATTAGAAAGCAACCTGATCATGCTGTTTAAATATGTTCAGAGGGAGAAAGCACTAGGTACAAAGTATTTTTTTAATCTAGTAGAGGAAGGTATGACAGGAACTGATGTCTGGAAGATTTTAAAAAAAATTATTCAAATGGTTAATCAAGAAAAAAAGAATGCAGCAGCTTTGTGTGAAGCTTGGGGCATCACAGTGAGAATAATTCCTCCTAAATACAGTTTGGAAAGAGTAAATTTTGCAGGAGTCCCTGCAAAAAGAGTTTGGGCCAAATGTCTTTCGTCCCTCTGCTGCTGGCTTTCAGTTCCTCTGTTGTATTCAGACCTCAAATTGAATAGCGAGTGGTTCTGCATTATTTGTTTTTATTGCTGCCAAAAGGGAAAAAAAGTCATAGAATAAACAGTGGGATGTTTGCAACCTTCTTACATTAGGCAGATTGAATAAACTGGCTCACAGTTGATTGTTTTTCTTCAGATCCGTCAGTGCCATTGCGGTTTTATTTATTTGATTTTATATATGTAGTTCTGGGGGTTTTGTTTTGTCTGGGATTTTTTGCAATCCTGACTTCTGGTGAGGGAGATAGGGTTACAAACAGCTCCGCTTCTCCCAGACGTCACCACAGAGTTTACAGAACACTGATTCTTGGGATAACAAAAATAATAGGATGAATGAGCATTATTACTCAGGGAACGCAAAGTCATTCATTATATATAACACGGAGCCTAATTCTTTTGCCTCCCAGCGCCAAGTTAAATCACTGCATCGAAAGCAGGAGAGGCTCGGGGTGCTGGTGGTGGGGTGCTGGTGGCAGGGTGCTGGTTGCAGGGCATGGATGCGGCTCCCAGTGGGGCAGCAGGACTGGGTGCTGTGGCCACGCTGCCTGGGGAGTGGGGTACCTCTCGCCCCTGTCCACAGGGACAGGCTGATGGCACCGCAGCGGGATCACCATCAGGATCTGAGGATTTGCACAATAACCGTCTCCATACAGTTCAATACTTTCTAAGACTCCATCTTGTGCCCACTGATGGCAAAAGCAAGTTTTCTGTTAACTTTAGCACTGCAGGATCCTTGGTTCCCCATCCGTGGATCCAGATGTGGATGCTTGATTATTTTATTTTCCCTCCATCAGACCTTGAATGTGCTAAACAATGCAAAAAGAGCAAAACAAAATGCCTGCAGCTTGCAGTCAGCCTGCCTCGCTGAATAAGTGTGGTACAGCCATGGTGTCACTCAGAGTTACATCTTTTTGTTCCCCCCCTTTTTTTTTCCCTCTTTCAATGTTATTAGCTTTCAGAGTACATAAGAAAGAAAACAGGGCAGGCAGCACACACACCATTATTCTGGAATATCGATGATTAGTCTGGTGCCATCTCAGTGAGTTGTGTTTCCAAAGAACACAGTTTCCTCCCCAGTTTTCTTAGAAGACAAAATCTGTTGGAGTCGTGTGGCATAGCTGATCAGGAGTAAAAAAAAAAAAAAAAAAAAAAAAAAAAGTTTGGTTTTTTATGGTCATGCTTCACAAATGCAAACAGGTTGTGGTTATTTTCTCTATGCAAGGGCATACTAATTGCAAGAACAGTCATTAATTATATATGATGTGCACAGTTCAGTTGCCAAAAAAAAAAAAAAATAGTTTGGATATTGTTAACCAGAATATTACTTTCACTTACTGTCACCATTATTTTGCATGTTGTGGTGTTTTAATGAACATATGGCACTACATTAGCTCATGCAAAACCCTATTTTCTTAAACTAGATAAGTTGTTTTTCCACTAGATACAGTAGATATTATTTACGCTGTGTACCACACAGCTAAATATTTAAATGTATGGAAATGAGTGGTGGAGCCTGCTCCGCCTTTGCATTCTTATGCAAGTGAGTTATGTCTATCTATGAATATAAAATGCTGCCACAGACCTGGCTGAAGGGGTGACTCTTTTGGAACCTGCTGCCAGAGTGTGGTCTTAAATCCAATCCATTTGAAACCTGTAACATGTACTTAGCTAATTTCCAGCTTTCAGCAAGTAGAGAATCTGTTGATATCAGAAATGTCTTCAGACATCAGACTTTAATACAAACATCTTCAAAGGATTTGACTTTGTTTTTCCTGCCATAACACATTGTTTTAAAGCTGATCTCATAATTGTATTGATTTTTCTTCTGTTTTTTCTTTTTTTTAGTTTTTTTTTTAGTTCTCTGCGTCAAAGCACTTCTTTAATCAAAAGTAAATTATGTAAAGGCCATTAGGGTCAGCCCAGCAAGCAAAATGAAAGCTGCAATACATCATTTATTTGTAAATGTCAGTGAAATCGGCAGATCAATACCCTTCCCAATGTGTATGGTATTTATTATTTTATATAAATCCTGCAGCAGCTGCTGGGTTGGGGTGGCCCAGCAGAGCAGCGTGGGGCAGGGCCAGCTCTGGGGTCTGGCTGGGGGAACATGGCTTTGTTCCCGTCCCTGCTACTGGGTCAGTCACATTTGCTGTGTCGGTGGCAAATATGCTCTCCAGGGCTGGTGAGGAGCCCACCACAGCGGGTGTCTGTAGGGCTTTGTGCTCCTCTGCCACATCTGGCCATTGCAGGAAGGCTGAGCGCTCAGCTGTGGGTTGCATTTTATTTTGTTGGATTTCGTGTACGTGCAAGTAGCTGCCAAACCTTGAGTTTTCAGATCGCTGCTGCCCTTCCCCGCCATGTGCCCCACCATCCGGACCCCAAACATCAACAGGTTGTGCCGTGGGTCCTGCCAAAACACAGAGAGGGATGGGCTGGGAAAGGGGAAAGTCATCTTTAGGCTTTTTAAACTCCATCTAGTGGCAAAAAAACTTGTCGTTTTATGCCGGTGGGAAACCTGGTGGGTCTGGATCAGAGCTGCTCTCCACCAGAGATCGGCTAAGCTGCCCTGATATCAACTGGAAACTTGACCTGAATTGTTCCCGAGTGCATCCAGACAGCAAGCGGTCATCCTTGCAAGGGTTAAACCCGATGTGCGGCTGTTCTGCCAGATAATGAAGGTGGTGGAGTCATAAAGCAATCGTGCTTTAGCTGCCTTTGGGGGAATACTTGCTAGATGGTAGAGGAGAAGCTTTCTGTCGGTGTCAGAAGTATCTGTCCATCTTTTTATAGACTTATATTGGCCCGTATGGGTCACCGTGTTATCTGAACACTGTAAAAGGAAATGAAGGAGGATATAACACCAGATAAGATCTGAGCACTGGTTTTGCTCTTAAATATTCAAAAGAAATTTTATGAGGGATGGGATTAAAATGGAAAGATTTTGCTGATGCTTTGTGAAAAAGATGTTTAAAAAAAAAAACCAACAATGCGCCGCTCTCCCCTGCTCGTGGGCTTGTCAGAGATGCGGCAGCACAGGAACGCGCAGTCCCACTTGGGCACTGTGGTCTGTGCCCTGCCAGCTCCCTGGCACTCCTTCCCGCAGGGAAAACCCATCTACCCCCAGTCGCTGCGGCCAGAGGCAGGAAAATGGGCTGGGTGGAAAACTGCTGGGATCTTTCTGAATAATATCTCGTGAGTGTTTTCTTTTGGCTGACCCCGGCGTGAGCACTCTGTCCCTGCTGCAGCCTGGCCGTGGTCTTGGGCTGGGCTCCAGCCATTGGGATGGAGTGTGGCACCGGGGCTGGTGTTTTGTTTGTGTTTTGACCTGAGGCAGGTAACCCAGCCCAGATCCCGACGGAGGGCTTGTGGGCATTTGGCCGAGCCTCGCTGTTAGCACAAGATAAATTTAGATGCTACAGCAAGTGTGTGTTTCCTTCCCTGTGCACAGATGAAGGGTTTTTCTATAGTCTGGAGGGAGGGAATAATTTCAAACATCCCTGGATGTCTCCTCACAGTGTGCCAGGGAAGGAGGGTACCGAGTGGGGTGTTACAGACTTTAAAATTTTGACCTCAAAGCATAAAGAGTCAGCAAGAAGAAGCAGGCAGGGAAGTTACTGTGGTTAGTCCACAGGTTAATGCTGCCCGCTTCAGTAATTCAGTGGGAGCTGCCGGTTATCCCAGCGTGTGACACGAGAAAAAAGGAGGAATGGTCTCCGGGGGGTGTAATAACGAGAGGCGGCAGTGTGGGTTGGCAGACGGGGAGGACCTTCTGCGTGACCAAAGGGACAGCGGCTCATGCAGTCGGAGGCATGAACCTAGGAGAGGATCTGTCATGAATGTTTAAACAAGGAGCACAAAGCGGGGACCGAGCACCACAGCCGGGTCCCGGGGAGGGGTAGGGACGGGGGATGTGCTAGTTCGACATCCACACATTCAATAATTGTGGGCGTCGGTTAATGAAGGCAGACGCAGAACGGCTGGTCTAATTAAAATATGAAAATGGTGTGAAGCGGGAGGAGAGCTTTGCCTGGAGCCGGGGGGAGGGTGCTGGTGCGGTGCTGGTCTGGCTCCTTCCTTCAGGGAGACCCCTGATGAACGGATGGCAGGGAAAGGGAAACACTGGGGTGAGGTATTGGTTTCAGTGTCTGGGCTCTAATTTTTATAAGGATCCTTTCCTGTGCTTGGGTCCAGACCTCAGCCCAGAGGTGTTCAAGCTTCACGTGAGGTTCTGGGCACGGAAGAGCACAGATGTGTCAGGGTGGCACTGGCCAAACAGCAAGGGACGTCAGTCAGGAAACCAGCTTCCCACCCCGGGACCTTCCCTTCCAAACAAGAAATATTTCCACAAAGCAACTCTTGGCAGTGGGGAGTGCTGCCTCAAATGCTTCACCTCCAAGTGCTTCCAGAAGTCCAGCCACTCAAGCCATGGTGGGCTCTAAGTATGGACAAAATTACCTGTCATAATGGGTGGAAAACCATGCATGGATATTTTTTGGGGGGGAGAGCAACTTTGCATTACATGTAGGAAATCATGGTGTGTTTTTCTTTTAATCATCTTTGCAATCAACAGATTCAAATTGGTCTGACAGCCATGAACCGCAGCTGTAAATCTTGCAGTTCTAGTGTAAGCGAGTCTTGTGGGTTCACAAAAAAATTTCTGTAAGGCTATTGCCTATCTTTCAGAAATGAAAAAAGAAAAAGGGAAGAGGGTTAAAAGCCTAAAACTGTGATTCCACTCAGGATAAAGCATGGAGAGCTTCTATGAAGTTATCATTTAAAAAAAAAATAAAGATTTGAGAACAGCTTGGCCTGGAACAATATTTCAGGCATGGCTAGCTGTTAAAAATAAGCTAATTCAGAAGAGGCACATTTAAATAAATATAATGCAAAGACATAATGGCACAGATAATAGTTTTGAATGGGGAATTCTAATGACTTTGAGGGCATTTTACAGGGCAATTAATACACATGAAAATGCTGCTCTATTCAACTGATGGAAAGAAAGGAAAATAAAATAAAATAAAGCAGGCAAAAAGAAAAAAGGGAGATGGTTGTGACTGGTAAAAATAGGGTTTGATTTTCTTTTCAATAGGATCACTGCTTACAAACATAATAAAAGGAAAAATAAGCATGTCAGGTTCCATAATGTGGCTTGTAAAATCCCAAATGATTAGTTTCTAAAGAGGGGCAATTAGGCTCCTTTTGCATATGCATGTGACTTCTGCGGAACGGGGCTTTCTCTGCTCCCTTCTTCTCTCCCTCTTTATTAGCAGTCTAAAAATACATCTCCCCCCATTAAACCTCCAGCATCATCCTGCTGAATTTGTGAAGGGGGTTTGTGGGCCTGGGATCTCTTAAGAAATTATGAGGGTTTCTCACCTCCAACAGCCATTACCATTCGAGGGGAGCACGGGCTGCCTTAGG
Source organism: Ibycter americanus (assembly GCA_035590275.1). Lineage (NCBI taxonomy): Eukaryota > Metazoa > Chordata > Aves > Falconiformes > Falconidae > Ibycter > Ibycter americanus. Next base: position 5,712,733 of record JAVJGI010000038.1, on the reverse strand, counting down.
CTGGGTCAGGATCCGACCCCGGGACATGAGGCGCGGGTGTTTCACACGGGCTGGGTGTTTGCTGGCAGATGGGAGCTGGGAGCTGCCAGGGAGAGGCTTTTTCTAAAAATACAGACTCCTAAGGGAAGCAGCTTGGTGAAGCGCTCTAGGGGAACTCCCATCTATTTTTCATCTGTAATGCGAACTTTCACGTCACCATTGAGTGCTTGGGCTTGGGTCCCCCTGCCCCAAGCGAGAGGGAGGAGGAGGATAGCAGTAAATGATGCTCCCGAAGAGGCTGGTCCCAAATTCACATCTTATCCGATTTTCCAGCACTGGTTTGCTTGATGCTGCTTTGTGCATTGGAGGAGGGAAGGGCATCCTGGAGCGAGGCAGCCCTGTGCTGCTGAGCAGGCTCTTTCCCTCCTGGTTGTCCGTCACGAGCTGCTAAACTTGCAGAAGGGGTGGCTGGGGGACAAGTCCCAGCTCACTCGTGTCTGTACCAGGGATGGACCAGAGGCTCTCAGTGGTCCCCATGGACCTTGCAGTCCATAAAACTCACTCCCATGCTTCCCTGCCCATCTGTGCTGGGAGTGAGCTGTCCCGTCCTTGAAAAGGAGCCCATCCTGATCTTTAGCTGTGTTTTTTAAATGTATAAATAAATATTACATATGCTAACAGATGGTTCATTAGCCAGTTGTTATGACAATCAGCATTTCAGCCAATTAAATTCCTTTTTCATAGCTTTAAAAATGTCAATGATAGGAACATTTAAATGCCCAAAGAACAAACAGATTCACTGTAGCATGGCACTAAACAAAAGGCGTTTTCTGCAAGTTTATAGAGAAAGGGTGAGAAGAAACAGAGTAGGATTTTTAAATCCTTTGTGCTTAAGAAGTGAAAAGGTGCTGACCCCTGTATATTAATTAATGGGAGAGTTGTTGAGCATCTTGCATCTTGTCACTCAAATCGCCCAGAGTTTTGGGTGATCACTTGGAACCTAGGAGATACAGCCAGCGTGTCCACATCTCCCCCAGGGTGTGCCGGCAGGAGCGAAATGGCAGGAATTGTTTTGGGAGGGCTCTGAGTTCAGCACCCATGGGGAGGGTCGGACTTTTGGCCCACATGCACTGGAATTCTTGAGCTCATTTTCAAACCTGACCAGAATGACAGATTCTGTCATCCCTTGAAAATGCTTCCTGCCTGTGCCTGGAGGGATGCTCAACGGGCCACACAAAAGTTGAGCTCCAAGTGCAAGTTCAAGTCTCACTGAGTGGCCTTTTAATTAGTGGCTCAGAGCGTCTAGGACAGGGGTGATAACCTAAAGGAATTTCAGTTGGTCGTGTAGGCACACCATACCTACCTCGAGTATGGGGCAGTCACAGAGGGAGGAATGGAAGAAGTAAGTTACATTTGGTCTTATAACTCCTGGCACTTCTCTGCGTTACATGTGGTCTGAATAGCAAATAACACTGTTTAGGTCTTAACACATTCCTGCAAACCACCTTTTCTCTGGGTTGATTACACATCCATATGCTGTCAGTGCTCTGCCTCTCCAGCTTGGGACTCTGTATGCAAGGATAAAATAATTGCAGGGAAGGCAAGACCTTTTCATCCTGAGTTATTGTTTGTAGCAGGACGCTCCCTGGAGTGGGGAGAATGCCTGGCCTTCCAGAAAGCATCTTCTGCCTGTAGCTTGCAAGCAGGTATTGCAGAGTTGCCCCTATCTCCTGTGTATGGGTCAATGAAGGTGAAAGTTTTCAAACCTTTTGTTCACAGAGGGCAAGACAGGGCTTTTACCCCTCTCTCTGCCACGTTACAGGGGCTTCTGCCCGCTTTGGAAGCCAACACAGAACAAAGCCTGGATTTGATGAGTCACAGTCTTAACAGAGTTGGTTCTCCCTTTCTAATCTGTGCTGTCTTTTGCAATCGTTTAGAAGAGCAAAAAATAGCTCCCACAGACAATCAGAACAGATTATTTTAATGAGAGTTCAAAAATGAGAAACAAATGGCTCAAATTGAGCCTTTAAACATTTTTACGTACGTCTGCAAGGAGCTGTGTGATGCCTGAATCAGCAGGTCTGCAGCAAGAGATGGCTGCTGTCAGGAGTTCAGTTTTCAGCTTTTTTTTTTTTTTTTTTTTTTTTTTTTTTCCCCTCCCCAGTAGCTAAACTGAACATCCCAAGTGAAAGCTGCATGCTATCAGCAGCTCCATTTTCTGTTTGTAATTGTCTTTTATCTGCTGGAGTTGGCAGTGCCCGGCTTACATCTGTTCCTGATTCACTCAGTGTAAACGTCAGAGAGGGAAACAATAATTTTTCCCATATGTGCTTGAACAGGCAATAGGTAGAATGAAGCTAATAACGTTTCAAAGCTCTTTCCTTTCTCTCTAAATTCTGTCCACCTTTTAGATGGCCACTGTTTGCTTATTAATTAGTCTTGATTTTGTTTTTCCCCATGCTGTAAATACAAAGTATGCTTTCAGTTGCTCTAATCTGGGTGAAGATTAGGTCAGAACTGCAACAGACTGTTGCGTTTGTAGAAAGAAGTTGTTTATTTGCTTCGGTTGGGAAGAGAACCCTCAACAGACCCAGCACGCCTGCGGCCATCACCCTCTGATCCTGTCCTACCCCTATGCATCCCAAAAGTGAATTCTGCAGCTGAGGTAGAAGCTTTAAGAATCGTTCTGTCATAATATTGTGCATCTGTGTTATCCAGAGAACTCCCTATGACTGATAAATATATTTTCCCTTTCTTTTATTTCTTACATCACTTTCAGTTTGTGATGGCAGTTCCAAAGCTTTAGAGCTCCTTCTAGATCGGCATAAAAATATCACGAGTGGTTGTTTAAACATCAGAAAGGTATTAGCTCAATTTTGCACTTCAGTGCTACCAAGAGTGTTTAGGCCCATTGGGCATGAATTTAATTTTCTTACAGGCTGCATAGAGAAGAAAAATCAGCCTTCCTATCATAGCATTAGCTGCTTCTCCCTGTGACAACTCAAAGCACCACCTCGCTGGGGCTCCAGGCTCCAAATGGCACTAAGGTTTGAAGCTGAAGTCTCTGTCCAGGGTTGTCTTGTACCCTTGCTCACCATGTTGCACATCAGCCCTGTGGTTCTCCCTGTGAGAGAAGCCCCCCGGAAAAGCTTCAGTAGGAGCAGCAGACACACAACAGGTCAGGGGGCATGCTAACAGCAGTATTTCAGTGGCGTTACAATTGCAAAGTAGTTTAGCCCATGTAAACATTGCCATGCTGCCTACGGCAGGCAGAAAATCCTGCCTCACCTCTTTAGTAATAAAGCATTAGGTCTAAATACATAAAATTATATTGTCAATTTTTAATAGTGCATTAATGACACATTTGTGGATAGTCATGAAAATTTTTTTAATGTGGCTTGTTTGTTAACTCATTGCTGGCTCAGAGAACCAGATGGCTCAACACATGTGTGCAAATGACCTGAAACTCTGAAGATGTCAGGACATCAACTACAACTTTTTCAAGGATACAGGAATGTCGATAGTCCTGGTTGTGCATGGGGGAAAAACTGCCTTTTAATGGTCAATAGTAATAACTAGTCTGTTTAAACTTTCATGAGTAAGATATATACAATCTATGGCCTATGAATTATGCACATCCCTCCAGCAGCTGGGAGGCAGGAATTGGTCCCAGTCCCGCTGTCCCATTCACCTTCGCTCACGGTCCCTGTTCCTCTCTGGTGCTTGTTCCAGTTCCTGCTGGTGATGGCTGTGGTGCATCTGTCTGTCACCTTCCTGGGCAGGGGATGCTGCCCTCGCAGTTGGCTGGGCTGTTGGCAGGGACTCCTGCCTGTCTCGGCTTCGGTTCAGGGCAGATCCTCAGCTGGAGAGGGTCACATCAGTGCCGGAGGCTGCCCAGCCACCCCGTGTGCTTGATTTGTGTTCATGAAGATGCGTTTGATATGTACCAACAGGAGCCTGTTGAAAACATAAGCCCTTTAGGCCAGCGGTGACCGTGGTAACAGCAATATTTCTGCTGGTAAAGGCTGATGCAGACAGTAATTGTAATAAATATGCATTTTGCTCGTTTTCTACGTTTTATGTGTTCTAAAAAAATCCTCTTCCTTTCTGCTTCCTCGTCCAAAAACGGAGGTGCGAGGCCACAAAAGGACTTATATTTTTAAAGGAATTTCCAGCTCCGACTGTGGACATCCAACCATTTCTAATGGAAATGTGCTCTTAGGGGACTTGGAACCCAGATTTTGAGACTGCGCTGAGGTTCAGATAAGCCTTAGCAAAGCATCCAAAAATTACTACCCTGCCCAAACATCAGATCCTTTGAAGCTTGCCCAGGGCTGCTGGGCAGGAGATCAGCTGGGCTGAGATCAGAGCCTCAGGCAGAAAGTTTTGAATCATGAACCAGAGCAGTGTGTTTTAATAAAAACAAACAGGGAAAAAGGCACACTCCAGTACTACCAGCGCCTTCCACCATCTGCACCCTTGCTGTGCCCATGCAGAGCTTCACAGGGAATGAGGTGCAGCTCACAAGTGCCTTCTGGTGAAGAAGGATCTTTTGGATGCTGATCAAGATACAGGTGGAAAAAGGATCCCACTGGTTGTGAAGAAGTAATTTTTTAAAAAGCTGGAAGGAAGACATAAAGAGGTGAAGAGGAGATCAGAGAAAGCAAAAGGAGCAAACTCTGTAATAAACTAACAAATAACCCTGAGGCTTTGGGGAGAGTGGCTGGGGAGATGATGTACTAGTCATGGGAGAATGAAGGCTGTGATATACTTGGAAAAATCCCCGGAGGACCTGAGAGCTCTGCTGGGCAGGGTTGTCTGGAGGCAGAGCCCCAGTTTGCAGGGTGAGATCAGCAGGTGGTGCTCCAAGATGTGTTGGGACAGGTGCAATAGGACACACCATCTCTGCTGCACCAGCTGGGTGCACGTCCCCGTGGCAGGTTTACGTAGCTGCTCCTCCTTGGCTGCACAAGGTGTAAGCCTTCGCTTTCCTGCCTGTCTCAATTGCTTGCCCCTACAGAAGGAAGCCTGCAAGAATCCATGAAGGTAGGAAGTCCTTACAGGCCCATAACTTTTGTCTTTTAAAAGTAGGACACTTTCAACACAGGTACACGTTATTCATAAAGCAAGCCCCCAAACTATCATTTTATCTCCATGCCAAATCGTAATCCTCTTCCAGCTCCCTGGGGTTTTGCTGAAGGTATTTGATTTTTTTTCTCTGTCCCTTTCTTTTAAAACCCATTTCATTATCAAATGGCGTTAGGGGAACTGATCTGTAATGAGGAAGCTGGCAGAAGTCCCAGAGTGATCAGAGGGGCTGAGATTCAGTGAGGTTAAGCTACTGCTCAAAAAAATTGTAAGTAATTAAAATTAATTAAAAATCATTAAACAAACCTTCATGCTTGTCATTTCACATGCTGCTGACTTGACTGCAGACTGTGCCACCATTCCAGGCTGTGGCATGACGGTTACATGCGGTGCAACGGGATGAGCAGATCGTGTCTTTGCTGGGTGCAGGTGGCTTTATCTGGGGCTGCTACACCACCGCGCAGTGATGGCATGGCCAAAGAGGAGCTTTACATGGCGGTGGGGTTGGTTGTGTCTGGTCCTGTTATGTGGGACGAAGCTTTTATGCCTGATGCTGGCACGGTTTCCCTAGCTGACCACGGGACAGTCATTTAGTCTTTGTGAACTTGATTTTGTAGCTGCAAAAAGGCAATTTGTCGTTTTTTCTCAATGTTATGGGCACGTACAGTCCCTAATGTGCAGAAGCCTTGCTCTCACCAGGGATCTCCAGGCGCTCCAATATTACTCGCGCTGATACTTATATTACAAAGGTTAATGCTAACCTATAGGGTTGTTCATTTAGAGGTGGGATTTTGTAATTGCCTGAAAAATTCTGTGTCATTCCGTTTTACAAAGAGGACCAGTACATCCCAGACCTTCAAAGTGACCCACTGCGAACAGGGCTGGTTAAAACCTTCACAGCAACGTTGTGAACAACCGGGGTTTGTTTCCTGCAAGAGCCTCCAGCAAATTACCTCTCCTGGAGCCCCACGGAGGCTGCAAAACATTTGCATTTCTGAGATCCTTGCTGAGAGGAAATAATAAAAATCCACAGAAATGTTGTCACTGCTCTGCTGGTGCATGGGGGTGCGGAGAGCTGCTTCTGCTGTCACAATATTTGACAATTCATGCACCAGGAATGACCCAAAGTTTAAGCTGTCACGCATCATTATCATGCTTAAGGATAGCTTGTTCCTCCGCAGGCTGCGTTATCCCTGTCCTGTCCATCTCGTGGAGCCGAGGCAGATGATTCAGCCCAATTTAATGGGAGTGACAGTTTTGGCCGGGGAGAGGCCTTTACCCAGTTTCCATGGTGATCAAATTACCTCTTTCATTCCAGATCAGGAGGTTAAAATCATTGATGAGGACTCTCCAACGGGTGAGTTTGCGTTTCAACCGGCTGCATTGTCTGCTCCCAGCTCTGAGGAGGATGGCGTATTCGCAGACTGGCATCCTGGTACCCGGGAGAGAATTTACACACAGAGCTAGCTGGGTGTGAGCGCACGGGCCCTCGGCGCCCTCCCAGAGTTATTTGCAATAAATGCTCAGACCCCGTGGTAAGGACTGTAGCACACACCTTGCAAAACTATGGGTCTTCCCACACCAGTTGTCCATGTGGACACAAGATGAGGTGCAAGAGGAGAGCAAGAAATCCACACGTGGGACGTCTCTCCCCAGCCTGCCAGTACCAGCTACGTTCAGAGATGCTGCAGAGGAGCATCTGTGTGAGATAGGTGATAGATTTCCCCCAGCTCATCCTGTCCTGTAAAGGGTAGAAATTCACTATCCCCTCAAAATATTTTTCTAGTTTTAATAACGCTTGTTTCCTACGGAAAAGCTCAGCTTTTCCACAGGCTGTGCTGGTGGTGGTCCCTGGCGGTGGCTCCCACGGTGCGTGGAACCCATTCCCTCCCACTGCTTCCGAATTTTCTATTTGCTTTATGCTGGTGCTTGGAGATCACAATGCAACACAACACACTCCCTCCTTTGTACTGCTCATTTATTTATTTTAGAGGCAGGGGGGGAAAGCCTTTGCCATTTCTGGCCACAGGCAGGAGTTGCCCAGGGAAGCACTGACCAGGCACTGGCCGGGAGATCCCGGGTCAGGGCAGGGCGTGTGGGTCCCTGCGGGCCCCCTGGCTTGCCCACTGCCCCATTCCCACAGGGCTGTTTTACAGGAGCAGTTCAGTGTTACATCAAGTCCATTTGTTATATTTGCCAGGTCTCTCTCCTTCCCCTTTGAGCCTTAGGAACATCAATAAATGCTGTGAAAAAGTCTGTTGTAAATAACTGGAGTTTCTGCCTATTCTAATCAATAAAATATTGTTTATAGAAGCACTCGCGGCTCACACAGCTCCTGTTAAGGGTCTGTCGGTGTTTTTATAAACCTTGCTTTTCAGGTGGTTGTAACTTGGCTGCTCGGAGTACCCATCTGCTGTAGCGTGGTTTACAGGCTGTCGGTCAGGATGTAAATCAGATTGGCATGTTTAAGTTTTGTAGCTTCTGGTTTTGCGGTTACTTTAAAACACAAGTGGCTGTATATGGCACCTTTTTTTTTTCCCCCATGCTAGACTAGCTTAGTAAAGGAGGTGCAGAGGGTGGATGGATATATTTTTGCTGTTAAGCTATATCAGTGTCTTCTCATATGTAGGGAAAACGGAACAAGCAAACAAATAATGTTTTGATAGGTTCCCACTATCTGCATTTAAAAGTGAAGTACCACACAGAAAGCACAATAACTACATTTCATAACTCTCTCACTACACAACGCCAAACTGGGCAATGCTACAGTAAATTATTTCCTCCTGCTGCCTACTTTTCAGTCTCCTTACTTTTCTGGATCTCATATCTCTTGGCCTTTTCATATCACAGCAGACTGAGAGTCATTGCATGTAGCGAGCCAGACCAAATCCCACATTCAATTCTCAAAATATTAGTTCAGTCCTTACAGCAATATTTGATTTATGGAATACTAAAAGAATATAAACAATTTGTTCTTGTTTTCACAGGATTAGTTGCCAGCTGCAAAGCTAGAAATAAGGGATAAAAGGTCTGTGCTTGCTGTTGGGCATAAAAATCCTTTAATGATTTATTAATGTCAACATTTTTATTTTTCATATAGGCCATTGTTATATATGCCTCTATTTATTTCCTTACACAGTCAAAGGTCAGTGTTTGAAAAACAGTCAGAAGGATGTTCAAAAGTGCCTAAGAAACAGTCAGTGAGCTTTGGCCTTCTAAGTTGTTTGAAGTGCTTTTGAGATCTCTAGCCTGTAAATATGCTCTACTCCCACTTGCAGACCTGGGGATGGAAGTTAAGGAATTGATAGAAGTGCCAAGTACCTGCAGGCTTTGCTGGCTTTGCGGGGCTGTGAACCCTCAGCATCTGTGCAAAAAGGATCTGTTTTGAAGGCACCACTAGTGGACCTGAGTCTGGCAGCTTCATCTTCTCTAGTAATTATTTCCTTTGAACTTGGACAAGGGCTCTAGACCCCACCTGGAGCTCATTATAAGTCATTTACTGTTTCTGCCTGTACAACTGCCTTTCTGCCCCTCCTTGTAAGGGCTGCCTTTGTAGCATTCACTGAAGGACACAATTTCTCTCCATTCGTTCATGCTAGACGGTGCACCAGGCATTTCTCCCAGAACCAGCAGGCTGCAGTGCAAGCAGCGGTTCCTTCTAACTCATCTTCAGCAGTTGATCCGATGAAGTGTCACTGCCCAGCACTACTCTTTTGCCAGCAGTTATTCTTGGATGTTTCCTTTCCACTGTTTGGACTGTCCATTCCTCCTTGGACGTCTTGCGTGGGGTTTCTGTTTGTCATAGTTGGGCTCTTTCTCCATCACCTCTGCAATGAGAAGCACTGCCCATCAGCTGCTGCTGCAGGGATGAGGCTGTGCCATGGGTTGATGTTTGGGATGCAGCAGGTAAATGTCAGGAGTTGCCCAGCCTGGGATACGCTCGAGCAGGAAGGGACAGTAGCCTTGAACAAGCAGATTTCAGAGCTGTTCTTGAGAGGTTGTGTTTGCCAGGAGTCCTCAGTTTTATCACTACCGAAACCGCTTCAGTGTTTTCATGGTTATTTATTATTACAGCTTTAGAGCGAGTAAGTAATTAATTGGGTCTCAGATTGTTATCCTCGGCTTGGCTCAAGTTTGATAAGGTACTTAGGATGGTTATGTGAGAGGAGGCTCCCCCTTCGTGGTATGGGCTAATAAGTCTATCAGCAGGGGATGGAGTGGCCAATAAAGCCATTCCGGAGAGGTTATCAGAGCAGCACACATTTTCATCTTAACTAGACAGAGTGCATATAGCAGGCCTGTAACCTTTAAATATGCAAGTGCTCTGAGGGCCGAGGGGGAGGTGGAAAAGGGAGCTCTCCTGCGGTGGATGCTCTGCACGGGATGGCAGAGCTACCTCCTGGCAGCAGCAGCCCCATCGCTGTGAGCCTGCGGCTGGGAGACAGCAAGAACTGCATGGCTTGGGTGTGCAGGGACAGAGCACTTTCAGACCTGAGCTTAATTTTATATGTGACCTCTGCGGAATGAAAGCTTCACTCAAAAGGGAAACAACATCATAACCCAATCTCTCTGGTCCTCTTGTGCTAAGCCACGCAAACCATATTAACCCACAGCTAAGACACCACCAGGGTCTTAGTTCAGCTAGAAAAAGCTGCTTTGCTCCTCATCAGGGATTTATATCACTTGGTTCTGGGGAACAGTGAACCACTCATATTTCTGGGGGAGACGACCTCTTCTACCTACCTGCAACTAGCAAGCCCCTGTGGCAGTCTCGGTGATGTCTTATCAGCGTTTCCCCTCTGTCCTGTGTTACCTGCCCGTCTCTTTCTGAGCAAGGATGCACATTGCTATGGAGAGGATGGGGGTTCAGCATCATTACTTTATTCAGATGTAATTCACTAAAAGTAACCTGGGTCAGGAGATCAGCTGAAAATACGATTAACTTACAGTGAGCTTAGCATATAAGCGCATGTAAAATTTCAGCTAGTGGCTAACTGCTTGCCTGGGCTGGGACTTAACCTTTAGACTTGTTGCTGAGATTGATAATGAGGGTTCACAATTGTGGAGGTATTTTCATGGACCTGAAATCAGAAATGCCAAGTGATTTCCTTCAAGGCACTGAGCAGTCACCACCTGTAAAGACTGTCCTGTGCACTGCGGAGATGCAAGGCTGCGAGCTGGTGACCTCGGGGGACAAGTTCTGTCTCTGCTTTACCAACATCTCGAACCATGCAGTCTCTCAAACAAAACTTCCCTAAAAATGAACTAGTGGAATACAAATGACTGTGTTAGCGATGTTTGTGGAGCAGAAGCAGCAGATAGGGAAATAAATGAATTTGTTGTCTGAAATTGTGAGAATTCTGCAGGCTATGTCCTTAGCTGCATTTCTTCTCTGGATTAATGGTGAAATTTCTCATAATTAATTTCCCAAAGCATTCTATTGAGTCAGCACTGCTGACTCAAGTATTGTATGTATTTTTGAAGGACACGTGCATATGTTAACACTCTCACAGAAATCCACACAAGAACTCTATTGCGTTACTGAGTGCAACAGATGTGACTGAGGAAAAAGAGCTCTAGAAGCAAGTGGAGCTGCTGTCTTTCTGTCCATAGCCAAGCTTAAACAGCACTAAATGTACGGACAAAAGGGACAGAAAGAAACATTTTAAAAATGATTTTGTATTTGCAAAACATTCAGTATCTGTGAAAAGCATGTGGAAGATTTATAATACATAACAGCTTCATCTGACAACACAGCTAAAAACCTATTGACGTGGAAATACCTGTTTAAGCTATTAAAAAGGGCAATATTCAAATGAAAAAGTCTTCCTTTTTAATCGTGGCAAAACTCTGTCCCTTGAAGTCAGTAGATTTAGAACAATTTCATATCAGTGTTGTCCAGGAAAAAATGTCTTTGCCTATAAGAGCACAGGTTCTTTTAATGTAAGTTGTCATCTAAATAATTCCATATCATCAAGAAAAAAAGATAATTTCTAAGGGAAAAAAAATATAGCTGCTCAAAGTCTCAGATACAGTCACCCACAAAATTGCTTATGAATGTGCTATTAGTTTGAGCTAAAAGTTAATGGCGAAGCTGCCTGGCCTCGAGGGACTAATAAATAGGATACTAAGTCTTTCTGCTTTAGGGCAGTGTTTCAAAATTGGTCCAAGTCCACAGTGATTTGAAAGAAGTTCCTGTTTGATGCTTATTTGTTGATCTAAGTGAGATAATGGATTGATGAGTTTCAGCCTGATTCTGAGTGAAAAGCAGTTCCAGAATTATAATTTTTATTATAGAAATGCTCAGAGGCCACAAATGGTGTCTGGATTTATAATTCCTGGGCATGGTACAAATCTTTACCCCCGAGTGTGTGCAAACTAAATATCCATAAATAAATGCAGCGCTGCACACACAGCCGCAGAGAGGCCATGGCATAAATAAGTCTGGGCATGGGAGCCGTGCTTTTACTGCTTCCTGGATGATCTGGTCTGTTGTCCTGTTGTCTTCATCCCTGTGGGCTGAAGCTTTGCAATGCTGAACGGGCTCATTCCAAACCCCTGCCCGGACCTCCCAGCCCAGACAGCGCCAAAGGTGCAGTTGCGCACAGGTTCCTGTGTGAATATATCTATAAGAATTTTTCATGTGCTCCATCTCTAAAAGGCAGGTTGTGCTGTGCAAAGGAGAGTTTCCAAGCAGTGGAAGTATATTAATTTTAGATTGTCATGGATATAGTAAAACCAATAGCAATGAAGCAGGCAGTTGTCATCTTTAGTAATCTGATAATGTTAGAAATAAAAAGTACAACTTATCACATGTAAACTATGACAAAAAGAGAAAGAAATTATATTAAGAGTTCTTCTAAGCCACCCTCTACTCTGTGGTGATATAAAATAGGCATACATCTTACCAGCTGCTGTATAAAGTGGGCAATTAAAGTAGGTACTTCATTGTTTCTGACCCAAGACTCTTGCTCCCAAAGCCCCAGCCTGTGGGCAGCAGCAGGTGCTGCTCTGGGAAGCTTAGCCATGTTTCTGCTACATTATTTAAGTGTGGCAAATGCATATGATCTAAATGCTGAACACCTCTCCTCTCCTCCCAGCTTGTGACACACGCAAGACACAAAGCGCCTTGCTCTGCACTTGCGCTGCCATTAGCTCAAAGGGACATCACCGGGGCTGGCACAAAGCACTTCTGTGAGCAGCACAGTGACAAAGGACAAACTTCATTTCTGATACTCATAACATCGTGTTTGTGCCGGGTTCAGGGTCCAGAGATTTTCAGCCTCTCAGGAAGAATAAATAATCTGGCCAGCAGACTCCTCTATTATTTGTAGTGATGAAGCTTAATTGACACAGTGATGAAATGATACCACTCCTGAAGCTCTCTGAAAGCCATAGCGGAGGGTAATCACCTCACTCCAGCAGCAGGCAAGGACATGAAAAAAGTCAGGGAGGAAAAATACCTGCAATTGTCCTGCAAACTCACACCCCAACTGTTTAACAGGAAAATAAAAACTCTTCATGAAGAGGCAGAACTTGGTGGGTTTGGGGTCTGCGCTGTGCTCCTCCTCTCTGCAGTAATTTATCAATAATTCCATTGCTCAGAGGGCTTTTGAGTACAGGCTGTGGAGCTTTAGCACCAGCAGAAAAAAAAAAAGGGATTAGATTAGAGGATTAGACATTAGACATTTATATGAATATGAATAGTCTTTGCAGCTACATCAGCTAGGAGAAAATTACATGGGGCTGATAATCTTCATGCTTCAGGGCATAAGCCGATCATGAGAGCTGGTCAAATTATTTGTTGTGAGTCATTTATATGAAGAATTTAGCCCTTTTCTGTTTGTGTGCGGATCGTGATTTTTATTAATACACTTCTTATTCTGGGCTGTTTGACAGCACTTTGCATGGCTAGGACTGAGCTGTAAATGGTTTATCATGGATATTCCATCAGTCATTTCCTATCTAAGATTTATTCTCTGGGAGTGAAGGTGAGGAGAGAAGAAAGACCATCCCATGGGTAGCACTGAGCTGTGAGAGGGAGTCAAGTCCTCTCCCCACTGCCGTTCTGCTCAGGCTGCACAAGGCAACCCGTGTCTATCCAGCAAACATCTTTTCTTTCTGCAATTAATAGAAAGCTGGAAACTTGCTGATTAGCATTAAGAAATTAAAAATACTGATGTGATCGCAATAAGCAAGCAATAAATTGGTGCAGACAAGCCAGAGCAAAAGCAGTAAATAAGCAAATGTTTATTGCTTCTGGGGGAGTTCCAGGCTGAGAGTGGTTTGAGGATTTCAATCACAACATTTTCTTCTCCTGCTTCTTCAGGGTCCTTCCCTGGCAGGTGAAGCCCCCACCTGTGCGGAGGGCTGGGTGGCTCCCGGCCCGGGAAAATCAGCCTCCTCCGAGTGACAAGTCCCCAGATGGTGCCGCTCTGCAACTGGCGCTGCCCCAAGCCTCCTGCTTCCCGAGCCCCGGCGGCGGGGTCTGCCAGGCGAGCCCCACTGCCCGGGCTCAACCCTTTCTACAAAGCACATACGTACATATTTACACACCGCTTTTACCTTCCTCTGTATTTCTGCGTGATTATTCTCCTCTTGGCATGCTTTCTGACCTGCTGACACAGGAGGGATTGGAGCAAAAGGGAGGAAGATCAATACAAATTAAAAGCAAATTAAAAAATGTACAAAGGGCCAAAGCGCATCGTTGAAAATCCATTAGCCTCTGATTTATAGTTTTGTGACCCGTGATTGTTTGCTGTGTGATAGAAGTGATCACAAAATCTATTAGCTTCCTTGGCCCGCTTGGGGAGGCTCGTACAACCACAGAAAATCTCTCATTTAGATTAAGTTGAATAAATCCCACGTGGCCTATAAATCACATGTAATTCAAAGATGTTTGTTATTGTTGTCCAGCAGTGGAGGAAAGGCTGGCCCAGCGTGGGGGAACTTGAATCCTTGAGCCCACAGTGGGTGCCAAAGATGGAGGAAAGAATAGTAAGGAGTGCGAAGTGTCTCCCCTTCTGGATGGCTCAGCACAGCCCCAAGCCTGTCCTTGTACGAAATCTTTACAGACGTGGAGTTTTAGGCAGCAACGCTAACAGCAGTATTCCTTGCAAACTCCACTTGCTCATCAGCTGTTTAAATCTTCTCCTGTTGCATTCTTTGCCAGGTCAGTACAGATTTTTTCAAGTGCTGGAACAGGCTGCCCAGGGAGGTTGTGGAATCGCCATCCTGGGAAGTGTTTAAAAAAGCACGTAGATGTGGCGCTTAGGGACATGGATTGGTGGTGGGCTTGGCATTGCTGGGTTAATGGCTGGGCTTGATGATCTCAAAGCACTTGTTCAACCTCAATAATTCTATGATAAAGGCAAACCCAAGAAAAACGCCCAGCACCATCCCTGCTCCTCCTGTCCACCGGCACCTCTTGCCTGAGCCCAAAAAGCTCCCTTTGCTGTGGTGGTGGAGTTGTTCTCCCTGTGATTGACTTGCTGTGCAGGAGCGGGGAAGGGAAGACGATATTTAGTTATGAGAATAATTTATTCTGATTATCCTGCCAGCTGGCCTGCAAACCCCTCTCCCTGGTCCGTGAGCGGCATGGGATGGGGCAGGTTTTGAGCGGCTGGTGAGCAGCGCGGTTGGCTCCGGTGGTGGGGCTGTCTGTGCCGGGCACAAGGGATGCGGTGAGGTGGTGTGTGCCGGGGCAGCCGCTGCCGCCCGGGTCCCTGCAGAGAGCACTGGGTGCCTGGCTTTGCCTTCCCTGGGGGAAGGTGTTTGTAACACATATGTGCTGCTGTCGCAGGCAGAGTCAGCTCTAGCTGGGCTGTTTACCTGCCTCATTTGTTGGTTTATCTTGGCCGGCTAATTTGTTAAAATTACAGTTTGCCTTATGAATATTGGATTTTAGTTCTGTTTGACTACTGTGCTAAGCATACCTGTTTTTCCTGGTGAGGGCATGTTGTCGCTCTTGTACAAAGTGCATAGCAGGACGGTGTTTGTGAATGAGGCACAGCACAAGGTGTGCGTTATGTGCAGGGGCTCCAGCACAGGGAGAAACAGCTGGGGTGATACTGGGGTGCCAGCCCGGTGCTGGGGTGCCAGCCCGGGGAACACTTTTCCATGCCATCAACCATACCACAAAGTGAAGCCACAGCTATGAGACTTCATGTACCATGGAGGTATCACCCAGAATCACTTACAAAGTGGCAGGCAGGAAAAAAAGAGGAGGGGAAAAAGTGAAGTATTGGAGACACCCACAGCAGCCAAGTAGGGTCTGGGGAGCAGAATGGTCTGGGAATATCAGCAGCTGCTCAGGAGCCTCCAGCTCCCAAACTTCTAGGACAGCTTCTGAAGCCTGCAGCCAACGTGGGGAATGTGAACACCTATACATAGCTATAAATCTTGCAGTGCACCTCTCTGTCTCATTCAAGTATTTCCTCGGTGCATTTTATAAGTCCATGGGTGTTGGGTTTTTTTCTTTTTGTCAAGCTGGTTCCACTCTAGCCTTTGATTAATAGCTCTGAAAAAAAATCACACTCTTGTTGCAAAGAAGTTTATGCAAGTGACAGTTTTCCTAACACGTCTGTGTAGATTCGCAAAATATTGTAGAGGAGAAACGTGTGCGTATGTGACTTTGCAAACAGACGTGTTCTGCACATCCCCTTTGTAAAGCCAGGCAAGCACATACCCGGGCAGAACGGTGCCTCTCATCCTGGCAGTGGCTTTAACAAACATCCCAGACGCTGTGAACTCATTTGGTGTATATGGGAATATCACAAGGCGTTCCCTGACCATTATAACGCAGTTAGTAGCAATAATGTTGTCTTAGTGCAACGTCTTATCACTGTTTTAACAACCTGACATGCGAGTCACCTCATATTATCACTTCAACGAATCCATTAAGCACTAAAGGCTTTCGAGAGCCGGATGCATCAGCAATGAGGGGGCAAAACTTACATCCCTGCTGACTGAGAAGAGATTATATTGGGGTTTTGTTAAAACCTTCAGTCTGAACACGAAGCGAGAAGCAAAGCAGCATGGATATTCCATAGGTACAAACAGCGCTGCACCTGAAAAAGACAATATTGGACGTGAATGTAGGAACTGAAGCACCTAGAAAGCAGCAGGATGAGGCAGGTGTCGGGGAGAAACGCTGCCATCGACACCTGCTCCCTCCTGGCTGCTGGCGAGGCAAAGCACCCCGCGGTGACAGGAGAGGAGGATGCACGGGAGCGAGGGGACGCTGATGCCGTGGCAGCTTCCCTTGCCAGGATCTTGAGCTGGTAAAGTTGGATCCAGGCAAAGAGCCGCAGTGCTTATAGAATTGAAGCAGAGCAGCACTGGTTAAACTGAGAGGCATGGCCAGAGCGGCTCCTGAGGAAGCCTGGCATATTGAGTGCCTGAGACAAAAACAGCAAGTCAAATTCAGTGATTTTTAAGTGCAAAATAATGCACATGGGAAACAGAGCCCTAATTGTGTACAAGCAATGAGCAGCATGGACACTGATTTAAGTATTATTGCTCAAAAAATTGCCTGTGAAGTGTTTGTGGATAGTTCTCTGAAAGCATAAGCTGAAGCTCCAGCAAAGGCCAGAAGGCAAGCAGAACTGTATGAGTTACTGAGGAGGAAATAGAAAATTAAACAAACAGAAGAAACCTTACACAGCTTTACAAATCCTTGGTGTGGCAACTGCAACCATACTGGCTACATTTGGGTCTTCCAGCAGCAAAACAGCACCACAGAACCGGAAGAGGTACAAAGGGTGGCAATAGGGATGTCCTACGGACCAGCCAGGTTGCTTTGGAGAAGGCTACCGGACCAGAACCCTTACCTTGGAGCAGAGGTGATGGACAAGGATTTTAAACAAGTGTGTCAGGAATGATTATTCATTAATTCTCACATAGCAAATATTACAAGACACCTGCCAAAATTATCCAGCATTAAGTTTAAAGCAACAGAAGGAAGTAATTTTTTTATATAATTCATAATTAAGTTGTGATACTCTGTGCCACCAGGTATCACAGATGCTAACAGTATAAATGGCTTCAAAAAGGGATGAGATAAATTCATAGAGTCATTAATGAATGCTTTGTTCTCAAATCCAGGTGGAAGTCCCTAAACAGTCGGAATCTGGGGGAATATGCTGGGGAAAGAGCATCTGCAGACAGAGACAGAGCCCGCCACAGCCCCCAACAGCTCTGGAAAGTGGCGGAAGGCTGGCATGGGCCAGCGCACGCTTCCAGGAGGAACCGATTCTGATGGTATTGCTGGTGGAAAAGAAAGCCAGAGGAAAATAAACTAGTGTAGGATTCTGCTGGTGCCAAGAAACGTTAACACTTGTGGGCTGAGAAGTGCTTGGCTGCCACGGCGCCGTGAACTCAATGGTTAACGAGAAGAAAAATGGTGTTTCCGCTGCTCCACAACCTGCTGCCGTCACATAAATTGAAACCGACAGAATTACCATTGATACAAATTAAAAACAAATAAAAAGGGTACACAGAACTGATTCTCAGAGTTCAAACTCCATTACCAACTGATTTACTGTGCAGTGACCTGTGATTGTTTGCACTGAGAAAGTACTGCGCTTGGATCCTATCGGCCTTGTGGCTACGTCTCACACCAGTCAATAAGCTATTTAATTTAATGGGAAACAGTATTGACGGACTTGGAATACAGCTAAAAAAAAAAGGGGGGGGGAGAAAAAAGATGCAGCTGCAAAGAGCAGATAAAGTCTTCAACTCGGGGGGTTCACTCTTTGGGTGTTTTCCCTTTTGTTATCTCATTAATTTAAGTCCCGAGAAGTCTCAGCTGGATTTGGGAGTGTCAAAGCCTTGCAGGAAAGGTGCTGAAGGCATGATTACTATGGGGACAGGGGACGCGTGGAAGAGATAATGCAGAGTACAATGTAGTACCCTGACCTTTCCGAATAAACAAATCCATGAAGAAACAAAGTTGTTCAAAAGAAAAATCTGTCAAACCAGCCAAAGGAGAGGAGAGTGCCGCTTGTGAGCCAAGTTGCTTCAACACACAATTTTTCTGGTGCCTCTTAATGGGCTTCTTGGTTTGGGGGGTCTGGTGGTGGGCTAGCAGCCCAGTCGTCACTGAGAGTCACTGACCGGTGGTCTCAGGCATTTATTTTGCATTTTTAGCAGTGCATTCTAAAAAGACGTGGTTTCCAGCATATTCAGTAGGAAAAAAAACTACTGGGACTCTTCAGATCTGCTCTCAGCTTTGGGGAAGAGCTCTGGCACAAGGGCCACGGGGCGCCGCAATCCTGGCCTCCGCTCCCTGCTTCCCCGAAGCGCTTCTGGTTGCGCTCACATTTCACTGCTCATCTGTGAAACAGGAGTAACACCACCTACCTGGCCCGCTGAGCTGCCAGTTGTTAATAAGTATGCAGCTACTTGGTGTCCCAATGAGAGGCTGCAATAATAACAATAATAATAATAATAATAATAATTATTATTATTATTATAAACACTCATTTAGCTATTTAGATTTGCTTTTCTTGAGCAGGCACATGGCTTCTTGTTCCAACAGCTACTGTAATTTCTGTCAGTGAATGTGGACACACACACACACATTTTCTCATCAATTAATCCCATGGACCAAGGTGGTTTGTTATTCGGGTGCAGGATCTCAGCCTGGCTGGAGCCCGTCCTGGGGAGCAGCTCCTGCTGAGCACTTGTAATCCTGGAGGGCACAAGCTAAGAGCCCGGTGACTCCCCTGCTGCAATTTCTATGGCAACATTCCGAGTTTCCAAGATGAAAGTTAAATTTGCAATGTCACTCACATCTCAAAAAAAAAAAAAAAAAAAGGAACAAAAAAAAAAGTGCATGTGTGCCCAGGCACACACACCCAGTGCTCTGTGGAAGTTTCCAGTTAGGTGGCACAACAGGGTTGGTCTGGTGTTGCTTTTGTAAAGGAGAACGTGGCCAAAAACTGGCCACAACAAAATGCAGCATGGAAGACAGGAGGCAGGGGCTGGGATGAATGCCTGCAGAGCTTGCTTTTGCTGCTGCTTGCTCTCTGTCTTCAAGTCTCCAATGCCTCTTGTGGCACTGAGGTGGCCGTTGCAAGGAATCGAAAAATGGTTGTAATTCAGAAAATTTGGAAACATTTCTTATCGAATAGATCCACGGAGAGCAATGATTTCAGAAAGAGGAAGGAAGCCATAAAGAAATAAGTTCCCTTGATCAAACTGTGCTTTGATTTTTAAATTGGTCAAGGAGCTTTTCCAGTGGACAGCCCTCTTTTAGACTCCTACACGTCCCTAAACACAACGGCATGATTCAATTTCCAAATTCATTAAAGTTCACCGCCCCCTTGGAAATTAATTCACAGCTAACGAAGTGATATGTCGATGCATAAACTTCAGTTGATTGCTTCAAGTTTCCTGTAGTAAGTAGCCTGTAAAGAAAACACACATTTAAGGAAATTAGAGTAGCAAGACAAATGAGGTGGAACCACCAAGAGAAGCAGAAGCTGGAGATAATCCATATTTTAAAATATTGCAGTGGCTTTGCAGTATTTGGAGAGAGCAATATTACATGTTTTTTTATGCTTTGGGTCTCACAGCTCTCCTCTGCAATGAGATGTGAACAATCCGAGTGGGAAAGCCAATATCTCATGCACTCAACATACCTGAGTACAAGTCTTCTATCAGATCAAATCAATCGGCTGCAGATGTGCTAATCTGGACTAATTCTGGTGCCCCTGGAATCGCTTTTCAGTCAATACTGAGACTCTCTGGCACTTCTCACCCATCATGCTGCAGGTGACATCCAGGAAAGGGGAGATAACGCACAGGGGTCTGCACTGGGGCAGCTTCACCACAATCCCCTGAAGTAGAACTGGAAGGTGAGAACTGCGGTGCTCGCAGGGATGGGGAGCAGGGTCAGCAGCAGCATCTTCATCCCTCCGGGGGACGGGAGCCACGTGTGCCTCCTCGCTCTGCCGCAGTCTGCTGGACTGGAGTCAAACGCACAGAAGGGCAGCGGGCGCACCTCGTGCCATGGCATGGCGTGTGGCTGTCATGGCACGCAGGAGAAACAACAGCAAAAGGCAAGTCAGCCGCGTGCCTCTTCCATCTCATTCTCTCGACCGCCAGATCTTTTTCTTTGTTTAATATTGCCCCTGGCCTTGGCTAACGCAACTGTTAAGTTACTGTGCTGCTGACTTTGGTGTAATGAGAAGGATGTATGAAGGCACAGGCCACAAGGAAGATGCTTTATAAAACAATTACATCAACAATCTGGACCATATTGTACATTTCCTCAAAGCAAACAAACAATTTGCAGATTTGACACAGCATGAATGCTAATCCCTGTAGATGGGGATTGGAGAGGGCCCTTCCCAGATGGCTCCTATGCCACCGTACTCATTTGCTGGTGTTCATACTTGTGTCACAGAAAGAAGAGGAGGAGGAGGAGGAGGAGGAGGAGGAGGAGGGCTGGAGGCTATATTATTCCAACTCAAGGGAAGAAAACGAATGAGGAAATTATGTAACTTGCTGTAAATTGGCTTTTTTCTTACTGGTGGTGAAGTTAGGTGTGCAGGAAGGCAGGTGTTGTGGTGCAGGCTGCCTGTGCCAGTTGCACGCTCTGAATGGCGCCGGTGTATGGCGGGAGGTGGAGGCCCCTTGGTGCTCCTTTTCCAGCAGACTGGATTCTGGGGAAGGACCACCAGATAGCAGAAACTACGCTTTCATGAGCCCAGGGTCTCTTACTATGTATGGAGACTAAGACTTATATGGGAAGCATTATTTTAAGCAAAAAAGGCAGATTGGGAATGCAGACACAGAAAAGCATGTGAAATGAGAAAAACTTTGATCAAAATTCAAATCCAACTCAGCCTCTAGCTATCTTCTGAGCAGCATGCATTCTCCTGGATCTTTTTTTTCTTATGTGTGTGTGTGTGTGTGTTTTTTAAGAACAGGAACATGAAGAAAGCATTTGGTATGAGGGAGGTCAATAGACGTACTGCATTTTAGAAGTTCAATTTAATCTCATTTTCTTTGGCCTCAGTGATTTGCTTTTCCAGGTTTGGTGGACCCTTGAGAAATATTTTATCCTCTCATTTCAGGTGTTCAATAATGTAATGTTAAGATGACTTTCCACTTTGTGGCCTAATTATGGAAAAATTAATTTTTGAGTGGGCTGTCTAGGCTGTTTTTATGCAGCTTCCCTGTTCTCAGTGCTCAAATGAGGCTCCTTGCAAGGCATCATTTACAGAAAGCTCAAATCACCCTTTAACAGATACTCCCTTTGGTGTTGTTTAATCCCAGGCATTCTGACTGCTGGTGCAAGGAGCTCAGCAGCTCCCAAGTCCTGCTGGAGGTGAGCAGGGAAAGGCTGTGCCTGCCATCCCACCAGCAGTCAGCGGGACCAGGCTGCCTCCTCCTGCCCGGCTCACTCTGGCAAAGCACCCCTTCCCCACTAAGCTTCTGGAAAAACCCCACATTTTAAATAACTCCTGAAGCTGCCTTGCATACATTGAAAAAACAAACTTAACACACCCCATAGATTTAAAATGTAATTACCTTGATAGAGGAGATAGTTTCGTGTGTTACATTTTGACATTAAGTTACATTATGCTGTGACAATTATTCTATTTTAATGAAGGGAAAAAAATGTTTAAGATATGTTAAAAATCAGCCTGTTCTGACACCATCTACAGTTTTGTGATATGTTAGAAACATATTGGAGTATAATCACAAGTGTGGCTGAATATATTTCATAGAAGCATGAAACCTACCAAACTTTGCAAGACAGAGCAGTAAATATGTCCTCAATAGCACTCCTTGTAAATAGCAACAGCCTGTCTCTAGAAGAGCGACAGGAACCGTACTCATTTTTATACTTCTTTCACTGCAAGAACAAGAGAGCACCCAGGGAAATTCTCAGACAGCAGCTATAAAACAGGCAAGAAGAGGTCATCTGTCACACGACCCGTAATTACATGTGCAGGGT
Organism: Ibycter americanus; assembly: GCA_035590275.1. NCBI lineage: Eukaryota > Metazoa > Chordata > Aves > Falconiformes > Falconidae > Ibycter > Ibycter americanus. Next base: position 5,690,694 of record JAVJGI010000038.1, on the reverse strand, counting down.
AGGACTGGCTGCCTTATCGGGAACGCTGGGTGCAAAGGAGTTCAGAAAGGGACAGGGCAAATTCATGAAGAATAAATCAATAGTGGTTATTAAATAAAGGAGTTTGGCTGCAATTTCTAGGCAAACAAGTCTCTCAATCAGAAGCTGGTTGTGCGCAGTAGGAAGGTGATAGGGAGCCCTGCTTTTCCACATACGTTTGGATTTGGGTAGCTGGAGGTGTGACGGGACAGGCTGTTAGGTGATGGAGAGCTGTGGAGCAGCTCAGGGTGGAAGGGACCTCAAACCATCACCCGGTCCAGCCTTTCCTGGGAGAAGGAGCCTAGGCGAGAGACTCTCTTACAATAGCCTGACCCAGCACAGCAGCTCTTTATAACATTTCCCTTTAGAAAATAAGGCCCTTGTCAGGCTCCAAAGCAGGAATGAGGGGATATTCAAGTTTTGAGCTATTACTTTATCCTTGCAAGACAAGCAGCAGCGAGGGGGTCTGGCCGGGGCTGCCTGGCGATGTATTTTCGTGATGTGATGGATCATGGTGATGCAGGCGTGAGGAACAGGACGATGGCTGCCAGGCTAAAGGATGGCCCACCTTAGAGCAGGCAGTGGGAAGTGCTTGATATACAGAGTCTGTGGTATTTTAACTAGATACAGAGGCTGCGTGGTCTAGTTCTGCAAGCCGATTGCTGAAAACATGCCTTAAAATGATGTTTTGCAATTAATTTAAAAATCGCTTTGAGAATAGTCTCCAAAATACATTTAAGACATCCTGTTTCAACAAAAAAAAAAAAGTTCTTGCTGGCAAGCTTGTTTATGTGAGACAAGTGAAAAAAGGATGTAAGATGGATGTGATTATAGCTGATGATGTCATTCTTTTTTTTTTCTTTTTAAGAGAATGATTATGTGTTGGCAATGATTTGGACTCGTCAACTTTAGTGAACTTTTAGAAATAAAATAAATGAAAAAGTTTTCCTGTCCTCAAAAAGCAGTACCTGGTGAAATACACATTTCTGCATAAAAAGATACTCTTTGCAGACTGGCAAAAATTGCTAAAAAATGATCACAGATTTCACTTGTATTAAATAGCCTTAAGTTATTTTAGGAAGAAAAACAAAACAAGTAGGATTTGATGAAAAAGGAGAAGCCTTGGCTGTATTTCTCTCTTCAAAAAATAATATCCTGTCCTAGGATTGGTAACAGAAGTGGATGTGATTGTCCTTGCAATTTAGTCTCTCCTGCAAATGGGGCAAGGAAATGCTGCATCGCAAATACAAAAACTCACAAATCGCTGCCATTTCTGGGAGTGAACTCTTAAAATGCCCCAAATAATACTTTTGTCTCTAACAGTATCATTCACCCAAGGGCATGCAGCCCTTTACAGCGTACATCCCCAGGATTCCCCAGAGAAGTAGGTGGTTTTGCAGATTGGGAAATGAGAAATGGAGAATTTAAGTGCTTTGCTCTAAGAACGGTGAATCAATGTCAGACACAACTGAAGCCTCAAACTTGCACTCTTGTGCTGTAACTGCAGGGTGCACTCCCACATGTAGCACTGTCGAGGGCACAATTTAATTTGGGTTTTCCCTTGAGAACCTCTGCAGCCACAGATGTGCAGGAGAGATTTGTCCCTTAAATAATCAGATTAAACAAGCCTCATGCTTCATGGTTGCCCAAACGCTGCATGGGACAGGGAGGATTTATTCTCCCCCTTGCAGAGTACGGTACAAGTTGTCAAATATAATAGAGGGACATATGGGGGGTGGCTTGTTTTTCTCTGAAACACTGTATTCGACATTCTCAATAGCAAAATAGCACACTCCATCTGAAAGGGAGGTGGCCATTCCCATCAGGCTGCTGCCTGATTTCATCTGGGATATCAGAAAAGCCTTGTTGTGTTTTCAGGTTGGGCTGGGTAGCGCTTCAGGATAACTGACTTTTTCTTTATTTATTGCCAGTGGTTAATGCAAAAGCGTATGTAGATATGTATATACAAACCCTGTGGGGTTTGCTTTTATCTTCTGCCCTCCCTCTCGTGATTCCCACAGCGATCTAGACGGCGTGCCCGCTGGCACCAGGGCTGCTCTCCCACCCACGTGCAGGACAGGTTCTCCACCGGGCTCGGGGCATCCCAGCCCCGCTGCAGCGTGCCCACGCGCAGCCCCAGCCCTTCACCCCTTGCTTAGCTTCAAGGCAGCGAATATCTCCTTAATGATGCCAAAGCCAACATTCACGTCCTCTGAGTTAATTACATGCTTAAGTAGAGTGCTGGTGGGGGAACTGGGTGCAAGACACAGGGGCTGGGAGACCCCCGACGCCAGCATCAGTGCTGGCTTTTCCTGCACGGCTCTAAGATGGCTGTCTGCCCTGAGCCTGAAATCACAACAGAAACAGGCTCTGGAGAGAGCTGCAGGAGCTGCGGTTAACTCGTTTCCAAAGCCTTTATATTAAAGGCTCATCAGCACAGCTGATAGAGAAACATTAAGAAGCACAGAGTGTCCAGAGGCCCCTGCCAATGAAAAATGTTCTCTCTGAAGTTGTGGTTTGAACATCAGGGACTCCTCCTGTGCTGCTCTTATTAACATCATAACTCAAGGAGCCTTCTCCCGTCTCCAGGAAAGCATTCGGCAAAGTATCGAGGCTGCAGACTCGCAGGCGAATCGATAGGCTTTAGTTTTAGCAAAAAATATGCTGTGATCAATATTTAAACAAGATCCCAACATCCCTCTTTCTTTCCAGCCGCCTGCCAAAGACATAACAGGGAGGAGGGCAGGGCAGTGCTCCTCCGAGTGTTATTAGCAGTGACCTCCCGCCCGAACGAGCCTTTCCATGCCAGGGGCTGCTCAGCAGCAGGACCTGGGCACCGCAAGCCTATTCCATGGGAGGCTGGAACTAGGATCAAATCAATGCATGAAAAATCCCTCTGTAGCAGGAGCACGGGAATCACGATGCTGCTGGGGGCGGCGGGTGGTGTCTCAGGCTGTGCTCGGCTGCTGGCAGGGATCTGCTTCAAAGGAAAAGCCGGTGGATAGGGTCTCCGAAAGAGACCCTCAGTCCACCTGGAAGCCAGAAAATGCTCAGCAAAGACTTCAGTTTCGCTAGAAGATGCTAGAAGTGTGGATGTGCTTGATCAGAGTTAAGAGGCTGTCTAACCCACGGCTGTCAGACCCAGCTGTGGCTTATTTTATTCTCCCTGTGGATGCCAGCTGAGATGGCCACCGAAGATGTCACTTCCTAAAATTTTTGATTTCTCCCTTTCATTGGCTCAGTTCAAGAATGAAAACAAAACTAATTTCAGAAAGTGTGGGATTTATTTTTATTTACTTATTTTTCTGCCACCTGAGAGGATGGATTTTGGCCAGTTCAACCTGTTTTTACCTCAGTGGGATGTTACTTCACTCCCAGCTACCTTAAATCAGTTTCTCCAATTCCGTCTTGGACAACTGAACAGAAACCTTAGGCTGACAATTTCTTCTTGCTGACTTTGGTCATTTTTATCATGTTCCAGGCCTTGCTTTCTAAGGGGAAGTTCTGGCTGAATTGCTTTCAAAGCAATATTCATCCTTAACTTCATCATAAAGCATTAAGGAGAATTTAGATAATCAAATCCAAGTCCTCATCTCCTAAGAGATACACATAATCTATACTGTGTAATTACTTCTCTTTTCAGAGGGGCTGTCATCATTTGATTAGTTCAGATTAAGGCTGATCCTGAGATGCCAGCGGGTGAAGATATCCTGCTCTGCGCCATCCATCTTCACGCACCCCACCAGTGCAAAGATCAGGAGGGAAGGAGCACTTTGCCAGGAGATATAACCATATGTAATCGGATAATACAATAGGAATGGAAAAAAAGGGTGAATATAAAAGGGAAAATTCTCATGCTAAAACCCAATGGCTTGTGAAAGAGCCTCCCAGGGGAAATAGTGAAAGTTCTGTCAATCTTGAGTAATTTAATATGGGACTGACCAAAGCAGCAGATACTGAATAGCGTGAACAATACTGCATTTGCTAGGAAAGAACCGGTGACCTGTAGGTATTTCCTCACTTTTTAATTTAGGATCAGCACATAGGAACATACATCTCTCTCATAGTCCTTGGAACAGGAAGACTAAACACATACCTTACTTAAAGCATATGCATGGTTTTAATTGCCTCAAGGCAGTTAGCATCTGCCTACCGCAAGACACAGGGTTTGTGTTTTGTTGACTGGAGATCTAAATTCTCAGATCCAGATAAGGGCTATGAGTTAAGTTTTACGTTCAGGCATGTGTTGAAGCTTTGTTCAGACACTGTGGCCCTCAGGGACACCCTCACAGTGACCCTTACCACCCGGCTGTCTGTCCTCCGGATAGCTCACCTGGCCTCGGACACAGCTGGGGACATCCTGCGTCAGGCACTGTGGCCAAGGGACCGAGGGACAATGGCCAAGAGCAAGGGATGGGGTGCGCCGTGCACCATGCACCCAGCTCTGCTAACGACTCTGTGCACCGTCTTGGTCAAGCGCTCCGGGCCTGAACTGAACTATTTGTCAAATACGGACAATATGATGTACCTACACCAGGGGTGATGGCAGTGAATTAATGTTTCTGGATCACTTGGTAAGCCTTTTATCAAAAGTGCTAAAGAAATGCATAGTTTTATTACAGGGAGGATGGAAGTTTGATGTCAGCACTGCATCACATACTGTTTCAACCTCATAACCTTTCCTGCCCCATCAAGCCCACTTAGCATCACTGCTATGGCTTGAATCCTCAGCCATTGGAGAAGTGGAGTAAATGTGGCTAAGTATTCGAATAAAACTTAATTTCAATGTAACCTTGGAACAAGAAGAAAAGCATTAATTTGATTTAAGACACTGGCACAGATAGCTATTTTTTATTATTATTCTAATAATACAAATAATTCTCTTACTCTACCCCACTTTTGTATTTAGATTGGAAAGAAGCAAATTGATCAAATGAAATTAGGATAGCCTGAACATTTAATTAATATTTATTAAGATTTTAGTGCAGGAGATGTACTTAGAACAAAAGCTTGATTATAGGTTTAAACCTTCTTGCATAAAACCTGACCTTTTCCCATCGGGCTGCTCTCCAGTAGCCTCTGAGCAGCTGATAGTGCTGTACAGCTGCGAGCAGCAGAAGTTGAGTTTGGAGAGAAGGAATCCAGGCTGGGCGGGCTGGGGCTTAACACAATGATTTGAACGCATTTGCTGCTGCAGCTTGAGTTGACTCGTGGAAAATTCCTCAAGTTTTATGGCCAACGAAGGGGAAGAGGATGAAAAAAATCTAGGCTGGAATAGGAATAACCAGACACGGGAATGACTTCCTGCACCTGCCAAACAGGAAAGTTGTGTGAGATTTTTAATGATAGTATGAAAGGTGCTCAGGCAGGACACAGAGCTGTTACCGTGCTGGGGAGAGATGTGTCATGGTCACAAATGTGGCTTCTTAGTGTGACTGTGTTATCGTCTTCAATATTACTATCATGAGTAAATAGTAATAGTAATAACAGCAAGGTGAATGGAATGCAGATTAGGAGTCTTCATTAGAAAGGGCGATTAGTGCTGTGTTATCCACATTTCTCCATGGTACAAGCAAAGTGCCTGTGAAACTCTTTTGACTGCATGTAGATTGTTTCCCTTGAACTTCTTTAGGCTTTTGTTTTACACCCCCATGTTGTTGGTGAAAGGGGCGAGGAAGCGTTTGCCAGGCAGTGGGCTCTGACCAGCTGAGCGCCTTTGAATGCTGAATATAATGTGCTTATGCAGAAAATATTGAGAGATGAATCAGGATAGAAAGTGAATAAATTACCGTATGTCTGTGCAAGTGATACAGATTCTTTGCGTCTATTTTCATTTCCAGGGCTTTGCCTTTTTACCAGTTTTCCTGACTGGCACGGCATCCTTGCTGACCCTCCTCTGTGACTACCTCTCGTGCATATGGTAATGCCGCAGGAGCCCTTCCCTCTATTTTAAGAGACAGAAATGTGGCTAGCAAATATGAATACCATGAAACAAGCCCTCGTAGGTTATTTCTGACACTTCCCTCCCTCCCTTTCCTCGCCCTGACTGCAATATTTGTTGTAGGTTGTAACATGCAATTGATTTTATTTCTCTTTCACTTGGCCATCCTTGGGCTCCCAGTGCCCTCTCTTTTTTTCTTTATCAGAAAAGAAAGTGCAATCTCCAAGGGGAAAAAAATGGGTGGATAGAAAAAATTCAGCTTGGCAGTTATCTCCTGCCTGGATGTTCTCCTGAGACGGCTGCAGAAGGTGGTCACCACCATGTTTTAATTAACAAGCTGCATGCGTTCCAGCTGTTTGACAATTGTAGCTGAGCTTGTAGGAGCAACAGGGGGGATGGTTTTTTCCTCTCCAATTTCCACACTTAAATCCTTTCTTGCTTTAACTGTGCCCACATGCAGTTGTACACCTGAGTAAGTATGATACTCACACTGAATCAATACTATGATTTATGCATAAAAGCCCAGAAACCCTGCAAAACAATTGTGCAAGTAATTTTTCATGAACCAGACGTAAAGAGCTTGCCAACAGGCTAAATTACCCTCTTGTTAAGTGTTGTATTTTGTTCTTCCTTCTTTCTTCTCCTCTGTGTATGCCTTAATATTGATAAGTGTTCTCTAGCATGAGAGAACATTTGCATTTTTTGCTAAACATCATGTGGTTGAACACATCAAAGGCTTCTTTTGTTCTTTCCCTATTGCGTATTCCCTCAAATTCAGGACTTGATTTTGGAGATAGCTGCATGTGTCATGGCTGGGGGTTCTGTACTGGGGCTTGTTAGTGAGACTCAGCCCTCTGTAGCCTCTGAGCAGTTCGCTTAAACACGCAGAATACCGTGGAAAGCCTTTCCCTGTGATATTTGAGTAAGATGTTTGCACTGAGGTTCCCTTTTGATTCTACGTTGTGCAGAGATGACTCAGTGGCTTCCCTGCCTGTGGTTAGACTTCAAGTAGCTGCTGCAAATCAACTATATTAATGATTTCTTTTCTTCCTTGTGTGGGTGCTTACAGATCTTGACTGTCTTTATTTTCAAGAATTCAGTTCCTTTCAGTCCCACTGTCAGCTGTCTTTCCCACACTTCTGGTGTCCACCTTCATTTGCCATTCTCAATTTCAGAGACAGAAAATGTACTCACATGGTGTGCACATCTCTGGTGTGTGTGCATGTGTATGCGCTCCTCCTTCCATGCTGCCATCACACACTGAGTCCTGCCTTTGGACCTGCTTTGAGAGGGATGCTCCATTGGACACGAGGTGCTCCGTGGTCAGGTTTCAAGGGCTGGTCCTCTGTGTGCACCTGGGGGTCCATCCCCACATCCCATGGGCTCCATCACTTCTGAGAAAGGCTGACGTGGGGGCATGGACACCCTCCTGCTGATGGCGAGAGGCTGAGCCTGAATGACCTCAAGAAATGGCCTTAAGTGGCGCAGGGGGAGGTTTAGACTGGATATTAGGAAAAATTTCTTCACTGAAACAGTGGTCAAGCATTGGAACAGGCTGCCCAGGGAGGTGGTGGAGTCACCACCCCTGGAGGTGTTTAAAAAATGCATCGATGAGGTGCTTAGGGACATAGTTTAGTGATGGACTTGGCAGTGCTGGGTTAACGGTTGGACTTGGTGATCTTAAAGATGTTTTCCAACATAAATGATTGTATGATTCTGTGATACTGTGGTGTTTTCTTGTTGCCGGCTTGGTGGTGATTTCTGCAGTGCCGTCCGTCAGGAAGGGCTCCCACGGCCGTGCACCTGCACGGGAGAGGGCTGGGAAATGCACAACAGAAAACAGACAAGCCACCATTTTTCGACACTGCGCTTTGCAAAAGCAAACAAAGGCAGGTTTGGAAGACTGATTCCCTACATATAAACACCAGCCAAATGAGATAATCAAACTCTTTGACTGGCTGTCTTGGTCTCCAGCAGCCGATGAAGTGCCCCGTTCCCTGCCCTTCCCCGGCACTGGGCGTCCCAGAGCCCCGGCACAGCCGTGAGGGAGCTGCTGGAGGGAATCAGCACAGGCAAAGAGTGGTTATGGCCTTTAATATACCTCGTCTTTCTCTAAAAATGACACCTATTGAAAAGAATAAGACTTTTAACAATCTTGTCTGTCAGAAACAAATTACTACCGCAACATCAATGTTCCCCAGCTTAGTTAATGTTTATTTAAATGACCATTTTCTACTGGCAGATAAAAGATTGAACTGTTTTGTTGCTATTGTTGTTTTTTAAAGTCCTCAAATATGAAGGCGCCTGAAGCCAACATTTGATTCTCATTATGTTATGACATTTTTTTCCCCCTACATAATTTGAATAACACTCTGTTTAACTCAACAGCTGGAGGGATATGGTTTTTTCTTTAAATTTTAGACAGTGGAGCTAGTTCTGTAAAAACCTCCAGTCTTCAGCAAGGCAAAAAAGAAAAAGTCTGGTGTGGGTAGCAGAGAGGTCATTTTCCCTAAACACCTTTGCATGGTTCTGGAAATTATCACCCAGGGTTTTTATTTACTGCAGTGATTAGTATAGCATAACCACTCAGACAGAGAGAAAAGTGTCTAGCACAAAGGGTGTTTTAATGGCATGCACACCTTTCCATTAGGAAACAAATTGATGGTTACCCACTCTTAGATTTCCACCTCTTAAGGGATCATTATGATCAATTAGCCTTCCCCTGTCTACCGTGGGCTATAGGGTTTCAGCTGGTTGTTTTTGAATCAAGCTTAGAGCTCAGAGCTTGAACTAAAGCAGATATTTAAGAGGAGGCAATCCTATCCTGGCTTGATTTAAAGACTTTAAGTAAATTCCTTTCAGGCATCCCTGTTCTGCACTGCTCCTCATCCACTGACCTGCACCAGGAAGCACTGCGGGGCACATTGCAGACCCACCCAAGCGAAGCTCCTGGTAGCCTCCATTGGCATCACTTTGCACCCAGGCTAATCCAGCCCTGATCATTGTGGGCTGAGTGTTCAGCAGCCCAAATGTTATCCTTCATCCCACGATTCAAAAGAGCATCAGGTCCTTTCAAAGTCCAAAACACAGTGGGAGCCAATTGGATTTTATTCTCCCTAATACAGCTTCACTTTTAAAATGGAATTTCTAGGGCACACTAAATTTTTTTACCATCCTTCTCATACCTTAAGCACAAAGCATTCCTTCCTCCCTGATCATATGCATGCTGAAATGAAAGTCAGGTTTGATTCAAGTTTTCTTAAATCTCAATTCTCACTGTTCCTCTGGGCACATTATTGTAACTCCAGACACTCTTCCCCATTTAAGGATTTAATGAGAATAATTTTAAACTCTTGAAACATACTCATGGTTTACCTGCTATTCAGAAACGTATTTCCAAGGTCTCCCAAACAGCTTTGCTCTGTAACACAGTTTCAGGCAGCAGTTTACCATGCTGTTTTGTTAAATGACTGCACTCCATATCCTGCCATTCCTGTGTTTTCCTTTGCCTCTGTGAGAAATACGCCTATCTCAAAGTTCACAGGGTCCTTCAGAAGGTCACTCCAGACTGCCTTCAGCCACATTAATGATTGTTAATCGGATCTGGTCACCTTAAAGTCAAGGTCAATATGCAACGATTTTGTTTAATTTTGCATAACCTTGTGTCTGTCTGCTGGCTTGTGGTTTTTTCCTACAAAGGCCAAGTCTGCTCAGTTTTCTTAAAAACTCTGACACCCCTTACCAATAGTCTTGATTCCAGATTAATCCTGTTTCATGTTTCGTAATGCTCTCCCATTTCACTGCAGGCTTCCAGATGTTGCACCCAGTCCCACGCTTGGCTGCAGGCAAGGAGCAGCTGGGCTAAGGGCTGCTAAAGCGGCTGCTCAGATGGTGTTGTCCAGTTCCTTTCTTTATGTCAACATTATCCAAAAACTGTGTAAACATGTCAGTAGAAAAAACCATGAAGTATTACAGCAGTTTTTCATTTACTTTCACACCAAGTCTTCCTTCCAAAGTTGCAGAGTTTCACAAAAGTCAGTGCAAGCTTTATTTAATTAGTCAATCCATCACTATAAAAGTTTGAAGATAAATGAACGAATATATCTAAAATACAGGATCTAGTAATTTATGAGTTATGGCATAAAACCAGTAGCAATTTTTCTCAGAATATGATTTACAGACATAGGGTAGGGTAGGGCAGCAGAAGCAAGTGCCCTAAAGCCATAAAACAAGGTTGCTCACCGGCAGGACCGTGCTTCAGTCTGAGAGCAGTTCACATTTTCTTAAAACAGAGAAATCAGTGTCACAGGGAGCTGCAGCCACCAAAAAGCTGGTCCATAACTGCCAGAGCATCACTGTAGTGCAAGAGGCAGAGGCTGTCTCGGGGGCACTCGTCGAAGGAGCGACATGAAGCAACCGCTCTGATGGGAGAGCTTTCTGTCCCCTGCACTGACAGGTTGCGTTAGCTTGGTCAGTGGAATTATCTCACTGTGTTTATTATTGTGACCTGCATGCTTGACTTCAACTGGCAAGTGTGAGGGAAAAATCAACATTTTAAATCTTAAGAACAGGAGAGACTTTCCAACGTTTAGCGATGGTGATATTGCAATGGAGTCCGAGTTTGCAGGCCAGTCTCAAAAGGCTCAAACTGAACCAAACACTCAGTTGTTTATCAGGACCTCATCTGAGCCTGACCATCAAGTTAGAAATCTCACCTTCTCTGGGATTTTGATAAGATTTCCAGAACTTCCTTCTGGGGTCAGCCTCCACATGTGCAGAAAGAGACTTTCTCACCTTACTTGGGGTTTTCATTTCCATTTCATTCCATGAGCTTGGGAAGTGTTAGAAGCTGAACAGAGAGTGAAAATTATTTTTATCCAAATTAATCTGAACCTTACAGCAATGCTGGGCTTGAAGTGTGGAGGTCCCTCATCTGTTTATACTCTCTCCTAAGCCACTGGCTCAGAACAAAAGAGGTCAGCAGTCATCATTTCTTTGACCTCTGAATTGCTAAACTCTTCTCACTTCTGACTGTCTCTTGCTGGTTGCAGAAAAATAAAAGGTTTCGTACTAAATCCATTGCAGGGCAGGAAAGAAATCTATCCCCAGGGGAGAAAAGGCAACAAAGGAGAAAATAAACTCTCGGATTAAATTTTAAAATTGCTTTATTAACACTTTTTGCTTTCTAAACCTTAGTTCCCCTGTGAACATACACAACTTGAAACCTTTCTATTTCTTAATAGCACTTTCTCATTTAAACCACAATAAAAAGATAAATGTTGAGGGAAGAATGAAAGTGTCTCTAATTCCCCCTTAACCCCTTACAAAATTGCTATGGAAACAACAAACCTAATATTTCAGTGGTCATTCCACAGCCACAAGGACAGAGCTTTATTTGCAATCGCAAATGCACTGCAATTACTGCAGTGCAGACAGTTTGCTTAAGAAAAACTTCTTTGCAAAGCCACCAGCTTGGGCCCCTCTGGGGTACCTGATGCTGACAGCCTGGTTCGCCCCCACCAGCAGCACAGTGGCAGACTGTCTTTTTTGCACACACACCCGCACCCTGCAGCAGCAGTGACTGCCACAGGTGTCACAGGCTGTCCCTGCATCTTTTGATCATTTCCTGTGAAAGAAAAATAATGGACACAAATTCATTTATACGTACAGAGGAGCTAATTGCTTCTGGACCAGTTTAAGGCCCAAGCCTTTAATCAGTGCAAACAAGCCCCCCCTTCTTTTCTTCCTGGCAAGACACTGGAAATACTTTAAGGTATTTACATGGTGCTGATGGGTCATTTGGATTACAGTGGCATTTTCTACTTTGCAGGCTGGGCAGACACCTGAGCAGATTATAGTTATTACAGCACAAAGCCACTCAAATCACCCTCTGTTCTGGGTACTGAAGCAGAAGCAAACCTAATCATATGATGTTCAATTCATCTCTGTTTGTAAATGGACATTATAACTTCATTTATCCTCCGTGTACGCAACCAGCACTCTGCAGGCTGAAAACAGCTGTGCTCCTGCTGGCCTCGGGGAATCCACCTGGATTTGGGTCCTTTTGCTGGGGAGACCCCAAGCTCCATCAATGTTTGCTGGTGAATGGCAATGGCCTCTGTACGAGTGATGAACCACCCCTGCGTGCCACGCCGTCTGCCTGGGGTGAGAGGCAGCCTTGGATGCCTGCATCCATCGGCAGCACCAAAAGACAAAGCCGATGGGCTTTGCCTGCAGTGTTTCCCAACACAACCACCTGACACTTGCCAGTTCCTCACCAACAGCACTCTCCAGTCTTTAAAGCATCAGACAACGCGTATTTGCTTATCCTGACATTTCCATAGGCTGTGTGTACCCTACACACATCATTGACAGTGATTAATGTCTTTCACAGTTTGATACCATAGGAATTGCCTACACCAAAAAGCTCAATGTATTTCCTTAAACAAATCAAGCGTAATAAATATTAATGCGCGGTGTCCTTGCTGTACATTAAGTCTGGATCTTTGCAGCTAATGATTCAAATGGCTGATAAAATTGTATTTAAATATTTCATGCAGAAAGAGATCTGTAAGACAGCACGTACACAAGACAGTCGGTGCAGGTACGCTCCAGACAGTCACTCATTGACACGACACTTGCAAAGTCCTCTCCTAAGGTCCCCAGCCCTCCCGAGGCTGTCCTTCCCTCCCTTCTTCCCCTCCTGTCAGTTGTTAATGCTGCTTGTGCCAGCCACAGCGTATCACGCTGCTGTGCCAGCAGCAGGGCCTCTGTGCCTTCGAAGAGCAAAATGCATCTGCCCTGTTGGCAAAGAAATCTGCGGCAGAGCAAGAAGCCGAGGTGGCCACAGCTTTCTCAGGGCTCCCTTTCCCCTGCCCCTGCCCCAGCCTCTCCTCGCAGCTCGTCTGGGGGTCCTGCAGTCGTGCATCTCCATGAACAGCACGCCACTTTGCAGAGTTCGTATTTTCCTTTCGGAGGATTGGCATTAACGTGGCGGAGGCTCCCCATGATTTTGCCCTTTTTACCTTCTCTTCTGAGATGTCTGGCAAGCAGCAGTTTGACAGGGCTGGTGCGCTGGATGGCTGGTTTAAATCACGCTCTGACAGCTCTGCGGTCAGCGGCAAGAGCACCTTGCAGAGCTACTGTATGTGCGGCGTGGGGTTGGTCCCTGGGCAAAGCTGGGGGATGCTGGCTCTTTTTTTCTGAGTTGTTTTCTTTCCCAATTAGTTCAGGTTTTGCAGGTGTCCTTGCAGTGGCACCTGTGGGTGTGAACTGAGGTGGTGCAGGCTGGCTGTGCTGGCAGCCCCAGATTAAATGGGACCCTGAACCGGGGGATGCCTAGCCTGAACTGGGGATGCTCTAACCTGGCCCAGAGCAGGGCTGCAGCTTGGCTGCCACCTCCTCACACTATTCAAAAAAATGCTAAACACAGAAGATGTGTGTGGAGTACAAATCCAACCCATGCCAGGTGCCGGGGTTGGTCCTTTCTCTACAGTCTCGCTGTGCTTCTTTGTTACAGGTTTTCATGGTCAATCAATTTGCAATGAACCTGAGCAGAGAAGGAGAAACACTGGGTTTAATTCAGGATAACAGAGTACCACTATGGGAAGCACAGGTCATCGTTCGCTGAGCTTTTCTCTGCCTTGGGAACCTCCAGACAGCTTTCGGTGCGAGCTTCTGCACACGGGGAGATGCCAGCTGCTGTGAGAGGTGAAGTAAGTGGATATTTCTTGGGAAATATACCCTGGCAAGACATTTCAAAGGCTTAAATCCCCCACATTTTCTTGGCTCTTGGAGTTACAGATTCATCTGCAGCTTTGTGACTGGCCCTTGATATCCTAAAAATATACCATGAGGCTTTCAGATGAGTTTAAGCAGGGGCCACATTTGTTGGTGCCTTGGAACGGGACACAGGCACTCATGTCATCACCGAAATATGCTTACCAAAGTGCCCTGTACGATGCAATCCCTCTCTCCTCTTTTAATTTCAGATCCATGTTGAGGATTTTCCCCTCTGTGATATATTAATTTCAAATATTGACTCACCAGATTCTGTGATTGATAGAACTCAAACATACTAGTCTTATTACACCCTATATACTTTAATTAACTTCAGCAGGTGATGTTAATCAACATGAATGCTGAGATGTGCAGCAGCTAAGTAAATGAAAGGGAGATGGAAAAACATCTCTGTACATTATCTACCCGTGTGTGGAAAAATATCTCCGTACGTTATCTGCCCGTGTATATAGCTCCTACTCCCAAGCCAGACACATTTAGAAGCTGGTTTTTTGAACCAAAACCTGTGCACGGGGCATTTGATATCGGGTTGCTTCATTTCAGTTAAAAGAGACGTTCAGACTGTACAGTAGTTTTATCAAGTTATGAGAAACAGTGGAAAGAAGTGTTCTGTGAAATAGTGATGTTTTAAAGAAAGCGTCCAAACTGCAGGGAATTCAGTGCAGGCATGTGTCTTCGTAAGACAGTTTGTAAACTCGTATGTAAGCATCAAGTACCAAAATTTAGTATTTCTGAGGTCAACAGCTAATGGGAAAAGCAGAATCAGGCTGATGTCCTCAGTAGCCAGTGCCTTAACTTTATAATCACCATCAAAAGTGCTTTAAAAGTAAACGCAGGTTACTCCACAGCCTTGGAATAATGTGCACTTACAGGAAATATATTTTAATATTTTAAGGTTGCCTTATGTCCTGGCAATCTTCCTTATTTCCATTATCGTACCTCTGTCTATTCCTCCTAGCCATGTCAATATGCAATCAGCATTTGAAGTCTTGCTAACCTTTTAGCTTTGATAATAGAAGAAGTTGTGATTCCTATTTCAAGATGAAGAGCTAAACACGTTGGGCTAGTACAGCAGACATTTCCAGCAGGTGATTCATCTCTCTCATTGGGGGATCCACTAGGTTCATTAGTTGATGTACCTGGTTCAGTAGATGGGCCATTTGATTAAATAAGTGATGTATTATCATTTTGGTTCTAAATGAATGATTCATTTTTCCATTGGATGATTTACCCACTGCTGAGTAGCCTGTTCAGTTCACCAAGCAGTGTGTCTATTAGTTTTTCAGTGAGCCTAATACCTAAAGTATCAGCGCTAACTACACCTACTTGAATGGCTAATACATCTGTGGTATTACCAGATTCTGCACTGAAAAGCAGTGCATATAATATTTTTTATATATTCTGCATATAAAAAACTTTATATGCAAAATGCAATGTGAAAAATGTCCAATATGTTATGCAAATAGAATCGACTGTTTCTGAGCTTGCAAAATGCACAAACATGAAAATACTCTGCAATTTATTGCAATTTTAACAGTCCTCGTATACATGCAATATTTAGTAATTTCTATAAAGTGCCTTGTCATGAAGTACTCTCTCTACCTTGCGTAGCGTACACCAGGGAGTTGCTTCACCCATCAGCGAAATGCAACAGGGTGTGAGGCAGCAGCTGTTCGTACACGCACGGATCCTGCAGCCTCCACCGGGGTGGGATTTGACAGCTGTTCCTGCAAGGATCCCTCACCCGGCCCAGAAATGCTGTTACTGCCACACTTCCTTTCACAAACAATATTCTTCACCATGACACGATGCACAGCTCCATTAAAAAAAGCAAAAGAAAACGTTACGCACAATGATGGACGTGAAGATCAATAGGGACCAAATAGAGCAAAGAGTCGTGTTGTAGTGGTCCCTCGGCTCCTTCCATTTGATCCCCAAACATACCTCCTTTTTCTCTAGCCATGCCCTGGACACCCCGACCCCTGATCGCAGCTGCTCGTGGCGTATCACAAGGCAGAAAGACGTGGTGGTTGCTGGACTGTGCCCCCAGCCCTCCATCCCCAAGGTCCAGGCGGCAGGTAGAGAAGAGCCCCCAAAGACAAAACTGTAATGATAAAAAGGGGGAAGTATTACAGAGGTGGCCAGAGGCAGACAGTTCTGATTTCCTCCACTTGCCTTGCAGAGGCTGGTGAGTATTTAGTGTGATGTTCACCATTCCCTAACCCATCGAACAGCCTCACAGCCACCGATAACTGAAGCTGCCCCTGAAAACGGGACGCAGCACCCTTTGGCAGCACACAGCAATGCCGCATGCTGGTCGGGACAGAGAGCGAGCTGTCCCCAGCCCTGTGGATGTGTCAGCTGGAAGTTAGATGGGCAGGGAGATTGCTTGTGCTGGAATTTGGCCAGGACACTGGGATGAGCCAAAAAAGCATCTCCCTGGGACAAACGGTTCCAATTTAGTTTGGTCTGCTGTAGCCAACTGTACCCAGCCCAGTAATAACATCTCCTCTACAGCTTACAGCTGTATAAATCATTCTGCCTTTAATTACTGAAACATGGTATTACATACATACAGCATAGAGTAATCTCAAATAAATGGAACTTTGCCCTGAAATTAATACTTAATCTCCTGTTTTGCTGATTTTTTTCACGCGCTGAATACTGTGACCTTGTAGTTCACACTTTCGTGGGACTCTGCTCCACATTAGAAGCCATTTTCAGGAGCAGAAATTGTGTGAGAAACCCAGAATTTTATAGCAACAAGATTTAATTTAGATAGCAGGGGCTGATCATTGAGACGTCTTTTGTACAATACCAAACTTTCCACATTAACAACTAACAAGCAAGCAGCAGCCTTGGAGCAAAATGAATGCTCCGGCAGAGGCAGTGGCACCTGGCTCGCTCTTCCCAACGGAGTCACACATGTTCCCCAGCCCAAGGGGATGGTCCCCAGTTCCCCTGGTCTCTGTCATGAGGTGGGGAGGCTGCTGCCAGCACAGCCCGTGCAGGGCAGGGACGGGGGCTCCGTCCCGACGTTGCTGCACCGTCTTTGTGCCATTTCCAGCGAGTCACTTCATCTCATGCCATCACCTCTATCAAAGAGGGAAACCATCCTTCTCACTTCCGCAGCCTTTGACTGTCTAGCTTTTTTTAGACTATGAATTTATCGGAACAAAGACTGTCTTTTCCTATGTGTATTGAGAGCATCTGGCACCAATTATGAATCAGGCTTCTAAGTGCTTAAATACTATAAATGCGAACCAAAACTGCCAAAATCTCAGGGTTTTTTCTCTGTCTATGCAGCTGGGTGAATTTCTGCCATCTTGTTATCACAAATGACCTTGGTTTTGACTTTGTGATTTGCTTGACATAAATTTAGTGGATACAAAAATAAAGTTAACTCCTTTGATATTGCCATATGAAGTGTTCAGCTCAGTATATGAAACACTTGCCCACACTTCTCTTGATCAATTTGCCTGGCAGCCTGGAAGCTGTCAGTATTCCAGGTAGGTTTAACTTCAGACCTGAAGATAGAACCATTCCCCAAGTTTAACCAAACTTTTTTTTCTTTTCTTAATCTTGGTAATCAATAAAATGCAATTGATTTTTACAAGCATAAATCATAAGTGCCTCTTAGTGCTTGCAGAGTACATTCGGTCTTGGTAATGAGACTGAATGATCTACTCTTTGTTTTGCTGTATGAGCTGTTTGTCATGTTGAAGAGGCTGCTGTGAATGACTCACTTCACTTTGAAGAGAGATTTATTTTTATAAACCATTATTTCTTTTCTTTGCAAAAACATATTCCCTCCCATATCTTGGTGATATAATTTAATTTCATGTTTCTGTGAAGGTTGTGAAGGATGCGACCCCGGGGTGCCTGTCCCTCTTCCCCGCAATACCGACTGCTCTTGTTGCTGGCTGGATTGGGGTTTCTCCGCTGGGTAAATGCTGGCAGGACTTTTGGCTGTGTGCACCCCGGCACGTCGCTGGAAGTGCTAGTATAAATTATCCCCAAATGAGAAGAAGAGTAGATAATACTGGTATAAAGTAAAAGTATAATTTTTTCCCACTCTAGTGATACTGTTAATTTTGTTCAAAAAGAAACAGCCACACTCACAGGTATAAACCCCAGCATTTTCCTTCCCAGCTGGTCCTAGGTCATCTTCAGCCTTCACCTGGGGCTGCCCATGGCAGGTACCACCGAAGCCCAGCAGATGCTCACAGGCAGAACTGCTGAAGGGTCACAGCCACACGTGGACAACCTCCTATCACGGCAAGGAAAGCTGTTGTGCGGAGGGGTGAGCGCCACTGACTGCTGCAGAGCTGGGTGGGGATGGGGATGTGGGGACGTAGGGATGCAGGGATGCCATTTCCCAAGGCTGGAGCTAACTGGAGCCGCCAGAGAGGCTGTGCAGGGCCTCTGCAGGGCTGTCTTTGCTGCCAGGCATGCCAGGCTGCAGGAACTGCTCCTTATTTACACCGTGTTCTGTTGCTTTTACAGTTTGGCTTTACCGCAGCCCACGGAGAGCAGTGGGATTGGCTGGTTTCTAAAGCTTCATATCGCAAAGCCATCTGAGTGATGCAATTCCCCGGAGGAGATGGGAGTGTGTGTAGCCTTGAACTTATAAAGCTGAAGTTGTTCGTGTACCTCCCATTCCTGAGCTCTGCCCGAAGGAAAACAGGTCAGCGGCTGCTACTGTTCTATAAGGATCTAGTTAGTTCAGTGATCTGGTTTTTTGCAGTTTGTAGATTTTTGTCCTGTGGTAGGACTTTTGTCACAGTGAGAGCTGGAGAAGCAGGCTCTTGTTTTGAAATTCATTTATATAAAAAGTAATATCTACCTTGTCTGGGATCTTCTTCTTGACAGTGACTTATAACTGATGTTTCAAAAAATATGCAAAAATTCCTGCAATGTCTGTAGCCTGTCAGCAATATATGCAAGAAAATTGCTTCCTGACCTCCATCATTTCATAACCTGAAGCATGAGGACTCATAATCTCAGCAACAGTATATGCTACAGTTCCTGAAGCTGCAGATTCTCATCTTATTATTATGGACAGATTAGATGCCAAATAGTTACAGCTTAATTTAAATGTCCATTCTAATCTTTACTCTTTACTTCCTCCCTCGCTTTTATTGAAGTAAACAATCTATTTGCAAAATGAAATGCTTAAAACAAAATATAAGGGGTTTTCTGTGGGGAAATTTAGACCTAGAATTATTTGTATTAGCTGGTCAGAAATTGGTAGCTGTTTTATTTGAGAAGTTAAAAGCTTTTTAGACAGCTTTCTTTTCCTTCAGAACATAAATATAAGAACAGAGATCAGTTTGTCTTAATGTTTTGTTGACAGAAACTGATGGTCTTATGGCTTTGTGCTAATGAAGGGTGTATTAGAGTGTACATTTAATTTTAGCTGGCTGTTTTCTCGGGGGTTTATGTTTGTCTGCACCATACACACCATTCACAGCGAAATTTCAGCTCTAGGTGCCAGGTTTGGGTAATTCCTACCACCCTTTCTCCCCCATTTTGTTTGGTGTTGATGGTCATCTTCCAGCTCTGCCGGTTTTGGGCCGTGTGCCCCCACTCTCTGCTGCGTGTGCAGGTGCTCCCTCCCAGGGACTGCAGCCCGTTGTCCCCATTCCAGTTCGCAAGGAATCTACAAAGCCATTTCTGTGTCTGCTCTGATCAATATTTATGTGCATCAGTATTGTTTCCAGCTAACCAATAAGGACATGAATCTTCAGTCAGTTCCCCTACACACTCCCTTATGTGTGGCATTTTAATTCGCAGGCACCACCTGTTAGGAGACATTTACTTCATATTAGGTGAGTGTTGAGCAAACCGTGGGAAGTCTGGATTAACAGAGCCAAATAAATCTACCCGAAGACATTCCTTCTTTCCATTTTTCTAATCGGGAATGTTGTTGTCTTCTTTGACAGATTATTAATGCTACACACAAGAATGTAATAGAGATTGTGTTTTTTCATTCAGGGATTTTTGTTCTGATAAACAGACTGGCATAGACAAGTTACCCCAGTCACTGCACGCATGTTTGCCTTTAAACTCAGCCAAATTCTTGAGAGCCCCTGGCCCTGAGCCAGAAGACCTCTGTCATCGCTCTTGGCTCCGCCTCTGCAATCCATCATCAGTGACCCATCACCCCGGCAGCTACCAGAAGAAATCTGGCATCTGGCGCATGTTTTTATCCCAGCCCAGGTTCTGGTGTCTTTCCTTTATCTTCATATCTGGCTCAAAGCTGCTGCAGCAGAGAGAGATCTTTCTGTTGAATTCAATAAGCTTTGGGTTATGTTTTTCGTTCCTTAGGTATGTCCTCTTTCTGTTTACATTTTATGTTTTGTGTAAAGCGGCAAAAATTAACCTTCTCTCTATGGTTACTCTATATCCTTACTCCATCTATTCTATATGTTGTATTTACTGATGAAATATTTCTAGCTGTTTGTCTTAGATATTCCTTACCCTCATTCTCATATTATGAGATGGCTTGTGAGGGCTGGTAATTTATGAGATGTGGAGCATTTCATAGCTAGGTCAGCAGTTCAGTTAACCTAGTTTAGTGGTGAGTAAATGTTATAAAAATCCAAGCTTTTGGGTTGGCATGGACCAGGGCTCTGATTCCTCATAGCCACAGAGGAGATGATTTAGGTTGTAACACAGAGGGGAGCATGGTGGGGTTCCAAGCACGGAGCCTGGGGCAGGTCCTCTCCTCCTCCCCTCTGCTCTGGGCTCCTGCATCTCCTCCAGTCCACCTTGCCGATCTCCAGGAGATCTTGTGAAGTGCAGAGAGCAACAGGCTGATATTTTTTGGCACCATCAACAGCTGGGATAGGAGTAACCAGAGTACAGTTACACTCCACAGTGCACAGTGGCAGTCAGGGTGACCGAACACTTAATGGATCATGGACCCTTCAGTCATTCCATGTGACCCAAAAGGCATGGAGTAAGGCAGTTGTCTCATTCTTCACCACGAGCTTCTTGCTCAGGAGGCAGAGCTAATATTATCATGCAATTAGCGCTTGCATCACCCCCTTGGAAACAAATGTGCACAGAGCTGGGGGTGAGGATGGGGTCCTCTCAGCTGGAGCCCCTGCACATCACTCCCCCTGAGCTCAGGTGACCATCAGCTGGCTCTGCCCAGGAATACCCTCACCCCATAGGTATAGCTCCTCTTTTGCTCAGTCAGTTCAAGGCTGCAAGCTCTTAACAGAGAGGTGTTGGGCAGGAGCAGCCTCCCCTGGCTGGGCATTCTGGGTAGCTCTAGGAGGTCCAGCAGAAGATGCAGGGCTGGCTAGTTTTTGGGAAGCACTAGGCTCTCTGTAACAGCTCTGGAGGCTGACCGTGCACTTGCAGTAAGAAGGCTAAAAATAGACCATCAGGTCTGAGAAAAGTACAAAATACAGGTGAAATGGTCAGGTGTGTAGTCAGTAACAGAGTCAAGCGCGTAGCCAGACATGGCTCCTGGCTGTGCTGTGCTCATCCTGCAGCCCGGGGCTGCTGCCGTTCACCGCCGCTGAAACCACCAGGAGAAAACAAACTTGCGGTGCTGCTGTGCCTGGAGCAGGCTCCGAGTGAGAGGAGAGCAGCACCGGCACAGGAGCCCTTGTCCGTGTGCGTGGAGGGAGCTGGTGAGTACAAAGCAGTCAGGCTCCACAACTGTGTTTTCTGATGTGATATATAAGCTGCCACTTTAAATTATTCATTTGTTTGCTATAGTTTGTTTGTTTTATATTTAGTTTGACATGGTCTAGAGGTTGGAGTAATTTTCTAACTCACTGAATGATCTTTTTTTAGTCTTAAGCACCTTCTCTGTCACATGAAAACAATTTTCAATCAAGAGTACAAAGCACCCACTCACAACTGATGGACTTTATTTCCTGTGAATATAATGTAGCAGCTTTGGATACATTTCATTTAAATACATTTGCATGGTGAGGCCGAGTTAGCCTTTGACTTGGGGTGAACCAAACTCCTTTCTATGCAAATACTTACAGAAGGGAGTGACCCCTGTAGCATCCAGGTTAAATATACTTTTGCATAATGGTGTGCGCTGTGAAATGCAATTAGAGTACTTCTGCCTCTCTTTCTGGCCTTTTTTTTTTTTTTTTAAAGGAAAGTAATTTAAGAAAAGCATTTGAGTGTTGTGAAGGCAATATTTTCTCTTTGGTTTTTGTTCCTTTCAAGCCATGCTGCACAAGTAGCATTGCAGTGGGAATTGCCCTGCTGGCAGTGACAGCCGGTGAGCCTGGTCAGAGCTCCTTCCCTGGGTCAGCCTGGCAGAAAGAAATGCCATAATGCCACTTTCCTCTCCAGATTCTCTTCCACTGAGTAATTTATTAATTACAGCATGTCCACTGGAGAATAAAACCTTGGCCTAATTTTGTTTTGAGTGTCATGGGATGAGAGCTTGCTTAGTAACTGGGAGAAGAGAGTGTAAAACCAGGCTGTAACAGGACAAAAGAGGTTTGGAGGAGCA
Organism: Ibycter americanus; assembly: GCA_035590275.1. Lineage (NCBI taxonomy): Eukaryota > Metazoa > Chordata > Aves > Falconiformes > Falconidae > Ibycter > Ibycter americanus. The sequence continues at coordinate 5,668,438 of JAVJGI010000038.1, read as the reverse complement.
GTGTTTGCTAGTTTTCATTTAAAGTTTTCAATCCACCCTGCAGAGGAGAGAAAGGATCATTGTATGGACTGGAAAATCGAGACACGAGGAGCAGAAATGACTTGGTGAAGGTCATACAAGAAGTAAGTCGCTGCCCGTGATCCCCAGGGTATCTGCTAGAGTTTTGCTTCTCAAGTTCATCTAATTTTCTTTAACTTCAAAGAAATGGTGAGAGAGGATGAAAAGTCTACAGCCAATAGTGTATAGGAGGTTAGATGCAATAATTTCAGACTATTTTGGCCTCAAAAGTCTAGAAATTAATGAAATATCATCCAGGCTGAGAAGTTCGTCATGATCAGCCCATCATGTAATCAGACTTGCGAGACTGGCATTTCATTTCCAAAGGTGCATTTAGATACTTTCAAGGAAAATTAATTTTAAATGTTGTCAGAGAACTTATTCATACCAGCAGTAGTTACACCCAACCGTAGGGCAAGAATAACATCATAATTTAGCAGTATAATCAAAAGAGTTTAAATTTGTGGAGAACCCTGAATGACCGAACCACTGGTTTAAAAAAAATAAACACCACCAAAGCATGTCAGAGAGTAGAAACATCTGAGAAAATCAAGGCTTGATCTTGGAGAGTCTGAGAGAAGAAAGAAACTTGGAAGGAAAGGTGATCTGATCAGTTACTTTTAGCAAATAATTTGCTGACCTCACTCGTGTCTATGTTCCTCAGAAAAGCACTTAGAGGCAGTGGCTGTCTTTTTAAATGGCTTGTGTGTTCAGCACCTTCTGCAAAAGAGGCTTGAGCTCTTGTCAGTAAACACTAAATAAATTATAACAATAATTAAGAACCTGCCACTTTCTATAAAGCCTTGCGTTTGCTCCACTTTTCCAAAGATGATAAAGACAGTGGCTGTTTGTGGGCAACGGCATTTTATCTGTGGCTCTTGTGAGGCAGAGTATGGACCAGGTTCCAAACACACTGAGCAGCGAAGCCCCCGGTCAGAAACGTCCCAGCCCAGGTGGTTTTGTGAGTGCAGAGGAGGGAATAAGCCCTTTTCTAATGCCTTGAACGCCAGCAAGGCAAGTTTCAGCTCCCACTGGTTTTACCTGGTGATAGAAACCTAAGTACCTTGAAATACCTTGCATGCAGCACTCAGCCTTTGTTGAGAATCTTAAGGTTTACCTATGAACCTGAAAATTCATTTTGCTTGCTATAATGTGGAACACTTCAAATTCCTATTGTTTCTAAAATCACTCCAGATAACTCCTTCTGGCTGTCTTTATAAGCCTGGAAGGTGTTCAGATTCACCAAAGTATTCACTGCTTAAAGGCGTGCCTTCTTTCTGGGCTAAGGAAAAACGAAATTGAAGCTTTCAGAAGCAGAAAATAGGCAGACTGTGCTATGAACTGGCATTGCAATTGCAGTTCCTCCTTGAAACTGCGATACGTTCCAGCCGTTTTGATTTCATAATCCATGGTCTTTCAGTGGGTCAACTGCATGACCCTTAAACTCAGGAGGGATCCAGTACTGTGAGTTTAATCTGCCTAAAACTAGCCAAGTCTGAAATACTGAGTCAAAATTGAAATACAGCTAATCTAATATGTATTGATTTTATTTTTTTTTTTTAACTGACTTGTCTAGGAAATGCAGGTTTTTCAAGAAATGTCTGGGGCAAAATTCACTTATTCTTTGGTTTGTTAGAAAACATGAGTGATAGGGCTGCCATAATTTCAGTGCTGTATTCTTTCTGTAAGTTTAGACAAAGCAAGGGTGTTTTAAATCCAGGTTAGAAGTAGCACTGGATCATTTCAAGCAACTGCTTCAGATTTGCTTGTCTTTTCTTACCTTGCTAAAGAAAATGTATATGGGTAACTGAAATCACCAGGATTTTTTAGTTCACCTGAAGAGAAGTTATTTTACTCTTCTAAGAAGGGACAAATTGGGTTATATCCCCACTGATGCCTAATCAGTAGCTGAGGGTGTTCATATCTGTGGGTAAAGTTTTTTGGAAGCTACTGATTGAAAATTAGAGTGAAATTTGGCCCCCTAAGCTACAGCTGTGGAAAATTTGCTCTTCATTGAGTGAAGCTGGGAGAGGTCTTATTTACCTCAAACGCTTTTGAGTTAAGTACTGAGATTTCAAATATATCACTTTCTACAATGCTGAGCCCCAGTAAGGGAGGTCCTGTGTGGGCTTAACATGAGTCAAATACCAGAGAAAGAATTCCTGCCATCAGGAAACCCCTCCAACAAGAGTTGCGTGACTTTCGTCTTATGCTTATTTGAGATAAAATATTTGCAGCTGTCATAGCCAGCCTTCATGAGAGCCAGATCTAATAGCTTCAAAAAAGATCGAGCTAAATGACATTAGCTCTGAAAACATGTAAAAAGCAGGGAATACTGCATTCTGCATGTAGGCACAAACCTGAGCTCCAGTCCAACATGAGACAAGAGAAAGAACCAGCCTAAGGTTCATAGAAACCCCTGCAGTGTATTAAAATGCACAAAGATCTGTTGATTCACACCAGGTAAGATTTGATCCAGAGCATTAGCTATCTGACTACTTACCAAGCCCACACAGAAATCCTACCCAGAGATATTTTTGTAAAGAAGAATGCTTCTAATAAATTGGATTTCTGCATAGAAAGATAAAACCTTTGAGAATATTTTGCAGCATGTTCCCATGGAATGTAAAATTTCCTCAGATGGGAAATGGTGTAGCTATCATATTTAATTAATCTTCTTCCTCAAAGAGGTTCTTATCCTCCCACCTTTGTAATGCAGTTCAGGTCACTCCACTGGGATTTTCCCCCCATGTCTGGCATTAATGCCAATTCAATGCATCAGTTCAGATGAGAAGATGGAGGAGTTCAAACTGGGGGTGAGCTGGGGTTATGCAATTTGGAAATGCAGGAGGTCTTTTGCTGAATATAGATGCTTCCTCCTGATTCAAAGTCATGCAGGAACCCCCGTCCACTCATCCTAAACAAGGCATTCCTTCATCACACTAACCTTCCTAAAGCTCTCTCCACTCCCCCGTGGGGCATTTGTTTGCGATGTCTTGGCTATGATGTATTTCTTCAAAACGCAATACAACATACAAAAGCATAACAAATGATAGAATATTTTCTTGGTCTTTTTTTGTTTTTCTTCCCAATTTTTTCCTGCGCTCTGAATTTTCATTCCTTTAAGGCTCCCTCACCTTATCCCTGCAAATCTCACATACACAGCATGGACAGGTGTTTCCAGTGGAGTGTGTGTTCACTCCAGTGGTGTATCTCTGAGCCATCATCCACTGAATACCTGCATCCTAAAATAATCTGCCCAGCCTAAATCTGAAGTGCATTAGAGTGATGGGGATCAAATGCAAAGTTTGGATTTGATTCAAATTCTGAGTCCATGCTAAACTGACGCTGCTTTTATCTGGGCTTTTAGTTAATGCATTTAACAAGAAAAAATTCTGCTGCGGTGGCTGCTTTCATCTGTGCAGCAATGAGAACTGCAGCAGCACTACAGACACATCTCTCTGGTACTTGAGTTGTGTGCTGAAACCAAGTCTCTTACTGTCTGTTCTAGTTTTTCCAGTTGTTGAAAGAAGTTATAAATTCAGTTCTTTGCTAGTGTATGTTCCAGGCAGCGAAGCTGTTCAGTAGTCATCAAACACCACATTCAAAGAAACGCTGGGCTGATTCCTCCTTAGCCTGAAGCAGTATGTCTAGGTTAGTGTACAGCTTGGCTCTTCCAAGCTCTCCTCCTGCAGGAGCTGGAGATATCAATTTCCTTCTCCAGTAAGGGGCCTCTTAACCAATGTGTACAAGTCTTTAGTATTTATCCTGTTTATCATGGTTCTCCAAAGCCCCAGGACTTCCAGAAGGCAGCCCCCCCTCTCTGCGGGTGCCGTGGTCAGTCCAGCCTGGCAGTGCCAGTGCTGACGTGACCGGAGCAGCGCTCGGCATGCCGGAGCTTGCTGCAAAGAGCTCTTCTGTTTCAGAGGTTGCCTTTGACAGATTCAAATCTAGATTTATTTGCTGAACTTTCAATAAATTATCCTGGCATTGGTGAACCAGCTGAACTGAGATCACCCGGGGAAATAAACAAATAGGCAACGAGAAATTTATGCCTCTACATAAACTGTCAAATCCCTGGATCATTTATGTCTGTCTAAATATGGTTGTTAATTGTTAGCTTCTGTTAGCCTTTCCTTATGCTGATGGTCAGGCAGCAGAGCCCCCAAAGCTTGCAGATTTTGCCAGGGTGAATGGAAAGTTTCTCTAGCTGGGATGGAGAAGAGAAAGCCAGCTGCAAACAGGCAGCGAGGCTGCACGTTACATTTCTGCATTGTGCTTCAGTTCCCCATTTAAGAGGAGGGTATTTCTTCTGTTCTCCGACTCAGCCCATCCTGTGGTCCTGCCTTTAATGCATTTTACCTCTTACCTCCCTTTCTCTTACTTACACAGGACCTGGGACAGTAGGGTGTCTGCCCAAGAGCTGCTGTGACATAAATATTAGGTATTACCTCTAGGACAGCAAGTGTGAGAACTGGGTAGCAATAGAGCAATAGTGTCCAAGCTTGACCAAAAATTGTTTGGAAATAAGTATTAGTTTTCTCATTCTGTTTTGTGCAGTCTCTTGGCAAAGGCTTGAGATCTGGCTCTTCCTGGCAACAATATTCATGTGAATCATCAGTAAATCTGTTCCCAGGACACTTTCTCCCCTACAACAAAGGGTTAAAAACACAAATATCCACCAAAAGAAGCCTTTTTCTGGGTAGATGGGACAAAGGACATTCAATTTAACAAATCTTCTGTATCCCAAAAATGACTGAGCCAGTGAAATTCTAGGAGGAACCAAAGTCCTGTATCAAGCAGGCATCTCATCCATTTTAAAACTGACATATTTTTTTTCCTGGAAATAAAGCAAGCCCTTCCACACCCTCAGTGCTGTCTCCTTCTGCAGAAACAAATGCATCTTAAAAACCCTGGGAGCTTAGCAAACTAAGAAAATCAATGAACTTCTATTTCCCCACCAATATCTAAATAGACATTTTTATGTGTTTTTACATCACTAGCTGTTGAACAAAAGGTCACTACTGATTTGAAGTCAGGCTTTATAACCCAGATAGCTTTTTAAAAAAGAAAAAAAAGCCATTTCTTTGGCTTTTCTTTTATCAGAGGGTGAATAAAAAGATAAAAGAAACAAATGTAAATGTACATATCTCTATGCTATGTCATTGCAACAGCTCTGTAGGAAAAAGTCAAGCTGCTGACAAGCTCGGGGTACAACTGCACCAACGAACTTGCATGGTGTTTGGCAGCACAACCTTCCCGGCAGGTCAGAGCAGCATGGCTCTATAAATCATGAAGATTTGTGGACAAAGATTGTTAGAACAATAACCTTTCTTCCTTCTAATATTCACCTCTTAGTTCACACTGTGGCAGTGAATTTCTAGCGTGAGCTATTCTTTGGAAATGTATACTGTCAAAAGCAATCCCCTCGAAGTCCTCGCTAGATTTAGGCCAAAATTGAAGGGAATCGGGCTTACACTGAAGGAGGAAGCAAAGCTTAGTGCATTTAAACTAATTTTACTGCATAACGAACGGCTGCGGCTAGAATTGCCCCAAACAGTTTCACCTCCGAGGTTACTAGCGGGTAAGTGATCGATCCTGGTTCTGAGCAGAGGCGTTCTGCCACGAGCTGGAAACCCCTCTGTTACACTGGAGGGAAAAATTTGTGCAAATTACTGTTTCTCTTGCTGTCACTCTGAGCAGTTCCCAGGCTTTTATACCTGGTAATAATTTTATTTATCTTCTGAAGCGAACCTAAGCTGCACTTCCAAAACCTTTGGTGGTCAAATGAATGGTAAGACCTTCCAGGGGACATTTTCCCAATGCAATGCATTTTCATTTCATCTGAACAGGAAGACTTTGTGCTCTGTTTTGAGGAGGGTGGTGTTCTGCTTTGGCTCAGTCGCTGCAGCCGTTGGGTTTTGCTTTGACCATTGCTGCTGGGGGAGGCTCCTGTAGCCACCCTGACATGGGTGTCTCACAGCAGGAGGTGGGTGCTGCCAGGCTGGGTGGGGGGGAGAAGGGGTCCGTCTGGCATTCACCAGCATCAGGAATAGAGATGCTCTGCTGCCTGGCAGCATGAAAAATAAATGAGTATCCAAACCACTTGTAATTTAACAAAAGCATCTTTTATAAAAGTGCCTGGGCAGGAGTGGAGAGGGATTCATAACAGGGGTGAAATTCTGGCAATGCCGGAAAAAGTGGTACTTTGCCCCTGACTCCAGAAGGGCAAGAGTACCACCTTAGGATTTTTAATGGCAACATATCCTTTGGTGGAAATGCAAGAGAAGACCTAGATCTGCTGGCAGTCCATCCCTTCTAAGTGATAGTCAATCATATGGTAAAACCCACTGGCTGGGCTCCTGCTGTGTGGGGGAGTGGGGTGTTCATCCAGTTGCAGAAATAGGGCTGGAGGGAGCCCTGAGAGATCTGCCTGCTCATCCCAAGCAGGACCAAATCCCAGTAAACATTTCTGACAGATCTTTGTCTAATCAACACTTAAAGACCTCCAGGGATGGATATTTCATAGGTCCGCAAACAGTCCCTTAATAACCTGCTACAAAATGAAAAGCAAATTTAATGAGGACTCCAGCAGCTCCCAATTCAAATATTACTTTAGAAAGACAAAGAAGTTTAAGAATTGAGTCAATTTACATCTTTTGGAAGGAAAGCGTAAATCACTAGCAGGAAAGAAAGGCATATAGAAAAATACACTCTTACTATGCAGTGAGGAGGGGTATCTGGTGCAGCAGTGGCTACGTTTACCAACTGAAATGCGGAAAAAATTAAAATAAAATTGTTGAAAATATCACATACAGCTAATACAACCAGGTACTAAACTAAAGAAATAAATATCAAAGAGGCTGCATGTAGGACAGCGTAGGACATCCTGGGATAGCACAGCCATGCCCATGGGCCAAGTGACATCTGACTGCACGGGGAGGAGGAGGACTCTGCCCAGCCATACCAGAGCTACAGCTGCCATTAAAAAAAAAAAAAAAAAAAAGTTTCTTCCAGGAGAGAAAATCAATGATTTTTTTTTTATTGCTTTTATTTAAATTAAAAAAAAAAAAAAACTGTAATAAGTTATAACATTAAAGAGATGAATGAAATTATTCTTTGCAAAAAAATCCATTTGAGACATCTTAATGTATCCTAAATATAGTAGGCTCTGAGATCCACCACTCGCTTACCAATAGAATCGATGATATTAATCACACTCGTGATGGGCATGTGGCAGCTATGCTCAGGGCTGCTTCGTTCCAATATGATTGCTCTGTCTGGTGGGGAAAAAACAAGTTTAATGTGACATCATCAATCTAAGACCAAGAATGGGATAGATTTTCTGATTACGAGGTTAAGTGATGCATCAAGAGAGAGCAGAGCTTGGTCATTGCTAATCATTTAAATTTAGGAAGACTGAGGACCATGACATTATTGGGTGGCATTAAAGAGCAGCTCTTTGATACCAGCCATTTGTATGTGTCTTTTCTTCTTCATGACTGTATTTATTATCCAAGCAATAGGAAAATAGGCTTGGGGAAGCCATTCTGTTCAGTCTTTTGGTCTTTGGTTCTGTCTAGCTCATCATAGCACTGTGACATGACCTAGAAATTCAAGAAATGCTTGCACAGGTCTGAATAGAACATGCATTTTGCTCTTGGATCAGTGCAATCCCACTGAAACCATGGGAGAAGAGGGAAGTGTATCGGGCCTAAAAGGAGATTTGACACCAGATTTGCAGACCCTGTTGCTGCTGCACTGGTTAACTTCAACAGGTTGCTGTTCTCATGTAGACTCAGGTGCCAGTTTCCAGACAGATTAAATCTATAAAATGCAAAACAAGCACTGAATCTTCCACAGCCCTAAAATGAAGTGCTGAGCTTCCTCGTCCTCATTTGATGTCAGCAGGAGCTGAAGTTTTCCTCCTGGAAATTATCAGGAAGGTGATGCTGCATCGATCTCTGTACCTGGGTAGAGAAGACTTGTTGCTGGGATCTGAGTGACTTAAGTCCACTGGTATTTGGGAAGATGTTCTGATGAGGCTCTGGACAGATCCCTGGGGGAACACCTTCCCTTCTGCACAGACCTATCTACTCATGGCAGCAGCTCTTGGGTCATGCAGCAGTGCAAAGTCACTGTCTTCAGTCACCACTTTTATTACAAAGGTGGTATTACTGGTACTGAAAAGAAATAACGTGAGAAGTCTGATTTAAGCTTCAGCCGAGCAGGGAAGTAAAGGCAGGGACATCTATCTGTACGCATAACAAGCTGGACCGCCTGTCCTTTACACAGTTTGTTCTTTATACTATACTGGTTTTAAATATGGCTTGCAGTCTTCAAGAGGGTTCTTGTGTTCCTGCAGCAGCTCTCTCTATGCAGGTGTCCTGAGGACTTCACATGCTAGTCCTTGCTACGTAGCTATGCCTGGGTGAGCTGCTGTCTTGCTTCTTGGAAGACCAGGGCAAGACCGAGATGAGCTGTTATGATTTTTGTCTTATTGCTATGAGACCTGGGAACAAGCCATCCTCTGAAATGCAGTTGTCCCCTGCATTCATTCTACGTTACACTTCCTACGTGATGGAACTTCCTTCAAACCTGTCCAACAATTCCCATTAATGCACACAGGTTCACATTTTCTGAAATGCCCTGCCTGCTCCCAGTGCAGCCCTTGGTCCTCAAATTCAATGAAGTGAGTAGATGAATCAAAGCAGACTGTCCTGCTGAGGTGCTGACTCTGTTTCCCCTGGCAATAATCCCATCATTAAACCACTTCTGCCCTGCTTCAGAATGTCATATCTTAGTGGAGGATGATATTCTTCTTTCATAAAAAAAAAAAAAATAGAAAGACAAGGTTGGACCCTCAAGAGTGATTTTTAATTATTTCCAGTTCTTCTGGATCATTAGGAAAATGAAAGATGGCATCAGTTAAGATGCAGGGCACACTGATATAATGTAATTGATTTTTACATATATTTAACTGATGATTCATAAAATGTGATATGGCTGAAGCAGCACAGCCTTAAGTGCAGTCTGAATATGAAAGGTCCAAGCTCATAATAGAGAGATTACTGGGTCTGCCACTTCTGAAGGTGAGAGCCTGAGGACAGGATTCTTGACATTCATCATCATTATCCTTATTTATTATTTGTGTTACAGCAATGTCTAGAGGCTAGATTCTGATGCTGATTGTGCTGGGTGCTCGCAAGTAGAACAGAGAAATGAAATGCAAGAGTACAGTCTTGGCATCATTGATATCAGGATGCCTGTTGGCATTGAGATTTCACCTGTGGATTCTCGTACTCGTGTGCTGGTACGTGCTGTCCAGAATCCATTAGATCAGCGGGGTGGTTTTTTTCCCTAACTTTATATCCTTCATCTATAAAGAGGCTTGTCAACCCCACCATCCTTAGATGATTTTGATGACTCTGGTTTGCTGGTACGGAACGTGCCAGCAACCAAACCTGGAGGATGCTCTCAGGCTCCCTGCACCCAAACCACCCTCAGGGGTGGCTGTGGCTCCGAGAGAGGAGCACCCACAGCCCCCTGCATCCTACAGAGTGCCACTCCTGGTGCGCTGCTGCAAGCAGTAGCGGTGCAGAGGCACCGGTCCATCGGCTTTGCCGTGAAGGTCCCCCAGCCTAGGAAGGCACGTAGCTTGTGGGGCAGGGTGGCTCCAGGCAGAGAGGCAAGCTAAACCCACCTTAAATAATCTGTATCGCAGCCACTATTTGTCAGGCTAAGGACTCTGAGGATTAGATCTGACAGCCCGTCCAGAAAACCTGTGCAAACCCTCCTCATCTATGAGGTGTTCCAGGCTTTGATAGCTTCAGTTTTTCATTTCAGAGACTTATATTGATTGCTTTAAGAATTACACACACACACACACACTCGTGCATATATATATACACACATACAGAGAGTACAGGAAAATGAGGGCAAACTTTTTCCCAAACGGTTATATCCCAAAGGACTGGGAAGGATTGATTTTTGTATGTTTGGCTTTTAGGCTATTCACATCTCAATCCAGACAATTTTCTTTCAAGACAGTCCACTACAGTCCACTTAATTGTATTTTCTAACCAAGCAGTGGAAGAGATTTGTTGGCTTTACTGTCCAAAGAAGACACAAATGTTTTCTTCCAATTTTTTCCCTTGAGTTGATAATACAGTGAGTGAATTTCTGACCCTAAACGCAATAAAATATCAAATTGTTGAGTCCAACACCACAGGGAAAAGGTTGGTTCATGGAGGAATTTAAAGACTTGGAAAGGAAGACCTGGCTGTATACTTTCCTTTTTTTTTTTTTTATTGGGTAGCAATTACTCTCAGTATAACTTTCCAGTTTGGTCAGGACAGTATGTTAGCTCTGATTCTGTGCTTCACCTAATAACTTGGAAAACTAATCCCAGTATGGGCATTAAAAAAGCATTCTTTTATGTATTTTCTTTGGCTCCAAGTTTAATAGTTGGCTATATTGTACTCGACCAGGTTAGGTATTCCAATGACATCTTGTAAATTGGGCTAGAAGTACAGTTTTGTAATACCTTCTGTCCAAGTTTGCAGGTTTATGCAAGGCTCAGATGTTATAAAATAATCGGTTAACATATGTGGTTTTATTTGCAAGCTCCACCACGCCTCCCTTACCTTGGAAGTAAGACCAGGAGACGCAGGTCAGAAGGGTCTTTGTGCCTCTGCTTTGTGGAACAGCAACACAAAGACAATTATCTAATTATCTAACTATTTTGTTCAGCACTTCACAAGCTGAAGAATTAAAGATCCAGGCCACGGAAATCAGTGAGGTTTCACTCAGGGCTGGTCTATTTGAAAACCTCCCGACGGCTGGTGACAGTGGAAGCAGCGGTGCTGGTGCCCCTCCTCCTCGGGATGCCCTTGGGGCCGAGCCACTGGGGGGCTGCGGTCGTGGGGGCAGCGGTCGTGGAGTGCTGCTCCGTGCTGACTTTTGACAGCTAATGGTAGGTGAGATGAATCTAGTCCAAGAGACAACAGGATGCTGCTTGCATGAGGAACCCTTGCCAGTTCTGACCCAATTTCGATAAATCCAGCACTTCGGTTAAAGTGAAACCCTTTTCAATACTTTTCTAAAAAGAGTTTTGTACAAAAGCAAAACAAAATTAATTTCGGTCAGAATATTTTGCCAGGCAAGTAATACAGCTCTGTGCTAGACCTTCTCTCAACTTTCCTAGCTGACTGAGGAATCTCATCTCATAAAACAGCTTGCTGAAAGCACCCCTGTATACAACCTGGTAAAACCAAAAGTAAAGTTTCAACCCACTCTGTTTCTTGAAGCAGAGGTTAAATCCCTTAGGCAAGAAAAAGCGGGGTGCGCCAAGCAAACAGGCATTGACCCTTAAATGCAATGTTGCACACACGAAGTTGTAATAACAGTTACTGCGAATAACTGTTTATTCCATTCCAGCAAAACAAGCAAATAAACTGCCGATGGTGGTCTGAAACTTCATACAGTGTAATATTCTTGTAATGGAATGCTTTTAGAGAGGAGCAATAAAAATAAATTGAAAACTGCTTTTCTGCTGGATACAGCTGGCATAAGCACCATCTGAGCAAACAGGATAACACAAAGCTTAACGTAACATGTCTGTTTTTATTACCCAGAAGCGACAGGTCTTACAATAATATAAATTTACTTTAAAAATGGACTTTTTTTTAGAAGCCCTCTGTGTTAATTCTGAGCAGTATAATTACAGGTCTTTTTATGATTTAGGTTAGAGACCAATTAGCTTGCTTCTGAGGCTGTTCTTCCCCTTTCTGTGCAGGTCTCGCTCTGCTCTGAATTTATACACATGAAGCAGTAAAGTGAAATCGTTCATAACCAAGGGAAGTAACTGTATCTGTTGGCTTGGCTTTGCTTTAAGTACATTTTCTGCAAGACGGCTGTCATAAGAAATGCAAATTAGCAACAAGGCACTTGCTTCTGGAAACTGGAGTACATAAAATGGTTGCGCAGTTCTTGGGAGTCATCAATGTTTTGTGGCCCTCGAGGCTGTCCCTGTGTCGCTGCATCCTGCTCACGACTGATTCCCTTTTCCTCGTGCTTTACTTGCCCTATTCCCGTCCCGGTCTGAGTATACGCACCCAGCCTGAGCCATCAGGACTGTCTGACCATCTTGGTCTCCCCCAGAAGCTTGCCTGGTCCCCACAGCAAAGGTCACTCCGTGGGTTGCCTCTGAAATCTTGGATACAGCTTGCTGTACAAAAAAAAATAAAAATAAATACATACTGTTCTTTAGGAAAGATGCTCCCATTCTTTCTCAGGTTCTGAGCATTAAAAAAACCAAAAATAGTGTAAGTGGTTATATAAGGAGTTGCTCAAGTTCATATATCTGCTTGTTTTTGTATTGTTTTGCATCTCTCACCCAAAAAAATCTGTATGTGGGTTGTATGTGGGTTGCAGAATGGTCTTACCTAGCGGATTCAGAGCTAGCTCAACTATTGCTGTAAAAAATGAAAACCATGTCTTCTTATAATGACTATACAAAGATAGAGAGGACTTCTAATTGCTATTCCTACTACTTAATTTTTAAGCCAAGATCTTTAGCTGGTATAAATTAGTGATATTCTTTCCCTACTCACTTTTCTTGCATTTCCTGCCATGGTTACTGTAACGTACTAATGACTCTTCTAGCGTAACATGGAACAGTGAATCCAGAACGGGACAGTGTACAGAAAGCGCACGACACCCCTGCTTGAAGTTACTCTTGCAAATAGAGCCTTTAGCCTTCAAATTTCCCTTCAGAAGGTCATAACAAGTAAAAGCTGTGATACAGCCCAAGGAAACTGCAGCACTACACCCAAATTCTCTTGCCACTTTCTTTACTAAGCAGCCACGCTGGACTTTATTTTCCTTGCCTCATGCTTGGTAATGCTTGATGATGATCTTAATTTGTGTCGTTCTTTGAATTCTAACTAAAGATGACTTTTACATCTGCATTAAGGGGGTGGCTTCACCACTGCAATGCAGAGTTCTCTGGGACAGAATTCCCTGGGTGGTTAACAGTACCTACACACAACAGCTCTGGACATGAAGTGACAAATCTGTTATTAATATATGACTAAGTAGCCCAAGGGTTCGATAATGTCTTTCTCCTCAAGGTCACTAGTTCAAACATAACACAAGCTGGAAGTTGGAAGTTATTACCATTTGATGGCTTTTTGTTAGTCTGTGTAAAATTAAGATTGCACATCTTGCACATTAATGGACTTTCTCCAGGACATGTCTGAATGCTGTGTGCTTGGAAGGGTTATCAGACATGCAGAATGATGGTCCTTCGGCAGTGAGCAAACACTTCACTCTTTGCTGGTGTTGCAGAACTGATGTCGGTTATTTGCTATTTTCAGAGGCATAATACTGATCTCTGTTCTGCTGTCTTCTCCATAACTTACACAGTTGCTGCGTACAGGCAGGTTATCACGGACACATTGACACAGTGTTTTACAGGGAAATGCATGCTTACTCTGCCTTCTCTCCAAGCATTTTGATCTGGAGGCTGTGCTGTCACAGTTAACCTAAACTAATAATTCTACCGAGACTTAGGGCTCGGTGACATGCTGATACACAGCTCCTGGTCATCTTGAAATGCAGATGGCTTTTGCCCGCCTAACTGGTAGTCCCATCACAGTGGGAATAAAATTTCCTTCTAGCAGGATGCCAGTGCTCACTCAAACCGGGCCCACCAAGGGAAGGCTCCTAAGGAAACCAAATTTCTCTTCCCTGTGAGCTCCTGAGCCAGCAGCAGAGCAAAACCACCATCACATCTTTGTGATGAGAACGGCCATGGCCCTCGTGGAAACACGAGCTGGCAGCAAGCAAGCACGGAGCCTGCCTGTTTCCCTTTATTGCTTTTAATCGGGCGTGCAACTCTGGTGATTGGGTCTTTAATATGTGACAAACATCTGATCTTTTCCCCATTCCTCAGGCCTGTCTTGTTGTCTTTCTTGTTGCAGCAGAGTGATTGCAGAGCACTTTGTCAATAATCCAGCAAACCTATCATATGATCGATCAATGGGAGCTGGTTTTGTCCAAACTCGCCTTAGCTGTGTGTCCGAAGCATGCCAAGGAGGGGGGATATTGCTTTGCCACTTATCAGGAGACATTACCCTTACAGATATTCCTCTCTGTCTCTTTTGTCTATATAAAACCTATTGTTGCTGATTGGTATCTAGGAGCTCTGCACAAAAAGAAATCCCCGGAGTCCGCTCCTGCTGTCCGTCAAGTCATTATATGATCAGGGCTTTGGGGCACAGGAGCTCCGGGCAGGACTGTGTCCCATCACATAGTGCAGGCACCGGGCAAGCGACAGCCGCTCCCCCATGGAGCTGCAGTCAAGGCAGCCAGGGCACGGATGGCGGGCCAGAGGTTGTCATCTGGGTGTTGTGGGAAGGGAGCCGGAGGACCTAGATGAAGCGGGTGGCACAAGATCCCAGATCCCTGGGAGCAGCACTGGGCACTCACTGAGCATGCGTCACCTTGAGACTGCACCATTCATGTCAATTCACAGGAAGGATACGCAGCTGTGGGATGGGTCCCCCCGTAAGCATCCTGCCGGGGGATTTTCCTGCGTTGTCAGAGGCACTTACCTGAAACAGCTGAACAGGGAGCAGAGTGAGACACTTCCAGAAGGTAATTCAGCCCATCTGCAGCCAAAGAGTTTCCAGAGATGTCTTTCTGATGACTGCTCCACAGCTATTAGCCATTGGATTTCTAACTTGAAAACCTCAGTTAAGTGCTTGAAGTGGGTAGAATGATTCCAAACCCTTACATTTCCATTTTTTCTACTCTTTTTAATCCTTTTATGAATCCAGGATCTTGCTGGCAGGGAATGAAGGCCCAGGGAAGCGAAGCTACAACATTTCTGTTCAGTGATGACACTGTGCTGCTGTGCCCTCGGTGACTGTATCTGTGACCTGTATTCACTAACTGCCTCTGTGCTGCAGCCTCCCTATCTACAAATCAGGAGATGAAAGCTCCCATAGTGTCTCCGGTGTGTATGCTTGTTGTTTAACTTAATAGACATTTTAAAGAAAAATATGGGTGAAAAATACAGAGTGAAAATACTTCTGTTAGCTTGTAATTTGTAGAGGCTGTTGCAAGAAGCTCCACCTGACCAGGTGGTAAGGAGTAAGAGGAAGTTTCCCCAATGCACAAGGCAGGAATGAATTTTATTCTGTTTGGTTATCTGATCAATTCTTGCTACTGAGGTTTTTCTCCATTGTTAACTCTATGAAAAAGGTGCCCAAAGGCTCAGCCAGTAGTGCAAGTCCCTCTCTGGCTGGGTGCTCCTTTGTCCTCACTGCCTTTTCACCCACCACGGTGGGTGCGATGCAGAGTTATCCTCCGTTTTCGTGTTCTGTGCAGGCCAAAGTTTTGCTCCTGATAAACTGAGCAGGTGGGTCTAAAGGTTTCCATTATAAAGTTAGTGGTGCCACTGCTTCTTCAGGGTCCAGAGAGAACTTGTATAAAAAAAAAGATACACGGAATTTGACATCCAGGGATGCTGTCCAAGGACAAAGCAGGTTGACCTAAATTCTTCCATGTAATGGCAGGGCTTGCAGTAATGAATTCTGTCTTATCTACGTGATGGGGTTATGATTTGCAGACATCAAAATCCGTAATTCAGTGAATGCTGCTTTAAACTTGGGAGGGCGGCTAAATAACTAAATAAAATTTGTCAATGCAGAATAATATGCTTGCGCATGGTTAGCAATAGCCAGGCGACTGTATATCACAGCAAAGAATAATGTCAGGTTTTGGAATCAGATAAATTGCAAATAACAATTCAGAAAGCAACTGAACCTTGAGGAATATCAGCAGCTAGTCTAGATGAGGTGGCTGCAAAAAGCCATTGTTTGGAAGAGAGAAATAGAGACCAGTAAGACAGGAGGAAAAAAAAAATGGGGAGGGAACAGCAGGCCATAAAGCTGTGATCAAGTGCAGGAGAGATGATAAAAGGCCATGGACAGCCCAGAAAAAATATTAAGAAGCAATAAAATGCAGCATCAGTGGAGATAAGATGATAATTTGTTATTCTCAGCAGAGCCATTTGTGCACCAGGGCTCTTTCTGGACTCAAAAGCTGAGCTCAGTTCTGCCTTGCACCTTATGCAGTGATTTACACCTTGGCAAAGCAGGAGGAAAACCCTCCAACCAGCAAGTAAGAGTATTTGTGTGTCGATTTCTCTGTGCGTGTATGGTTTGCGGGGAGGCAATCTGATTCTGTCAGAGCTTAAACTTATCCCTGAAAGGGCTTGAAGGTCATTTCCAAACTGCTTTGGCCGGTAAGGAGTTGTGCATTCGTGACTTCAGTGCAAATGAGAATCAGACCTGCTTTTCCCCAGGAAAAATGCCTCGGCCCGGCAAGTGGAGATGTGAGAACCAAACGCCCCGTAATAGCGGGTAGGAGAGGTAAGACTGGTCCACACAAAGGTGAGAGACAGCACCTCCCATGCCAGTGATGGTCTTAAAGTCAGGTAAAAAATTTGGAGCTATTTTTGCACGGCATGATGCCAGCTGCTACGGGCACACACAGTGTACTCACTGGGCACACACTCCCTTTGCTCCCAGTCGCAAGCTTAAGTTCAGCCACAGTCACACGTGGTAGTTCAAGGCACCTTTGACTCACAATAAATTAAAATGTCACTGGGTTTGGCTGACCTTTGGAGACGTGATATTAGTCGGAGCATTGAACAGGCACATAGGAACAGGTTGGCGCAAATATATGTGTACCACAGGGCAGAGCCACCTCCGGGTGACTGGGAGATGGAGGAAAGTGGACTGGTGAGTCTGGGAGTGCCTCTGGGGCTGGGAGGGAAGGGAGCTGCATGGAGCTATCTCTTAACTCCATCTCTGCATCCTCTAAATGGCACAGGCATTGTTCAGCAGTTTTCAAAGATGCTGATAACAATGATGCAGATCCCTGGTACTTATTAAGCTGATGGCTTTTAAACATTAAATCCCAGCTATAATTAAATTAACTGAAATTGTGTTTTAAAAAAAAAATTCTAAGCACTCCCCAGTAACATTTAAAAGGTGAGGGAATTGCCTGCAGGCCTAAATAAGCATTGCTGCAGATTGCATCCAGGACTAATTCGCTAGCTAATGACTGAAGCTGTAGTCAGGGGACTACATAGGAGAGGGGGAAGAGGGAGGAGGGATGAGCTTCATGACTGGGGAGGATTTTGTGGTGGTGTTGCTGTTTTTCCTGGGAAGAGATTGCAGGCCATCCTCTTGCCAAGCCAAGGAATTATCTGCAGAACGACATGATCATCCTGTTATTCAGGAAGTGATTTCTTTTTTTTTTTTTTTTTTCAGTTCCAAATAGTTTTATGCAATCCTCCAGCACAGATCTCTCCAGCTTACCCTCCCTCTGTATGAGGATGGTCTGATCAGGGGGTAGCTATCCATCTTGGAAGAAAAGCAATTAGTCTCTTCCGTGATTTTCATACCTCCAAGACTTTCTCATCCTCTGTCCTGCAGGCAGCCTTTGGGAGGGCAGGAGAGAGCGCAGAAATGGTGAGAAGCAAAGAACTGGGGTTTGACTCTGCTGAGTTTGAGTCCGGTGGGGTCTGGCAGCGAGCGGAGTGATGGTCCCTGGCTGCCTTTGGGCTCCAGCAGTGCCACGCTGCCTTTCTGTGCATGCTGTGCTAGGGACTGGGGATGTAGCTAGAGGTGGTTCTGGTAGCAGCAACATGGGAAGGGATTTCCCATCCATCCCAGCACGGTGACACTGCCCATGTGTGCATTTCCAAAGGGTCTGGGGAAGGGAAGGCTGTGCTGGAGCCTCCACTGACCTTAATCTGAGTGTAGCCAAGCGTCAGGTTCCTGAGCAGGCAGCCTGGGAACTCTCAGGAGCACAAAAATCCATTTTTAAAGAGACTAGCTGAAGGAAATGACAAACTAAGTTACACAGACTCTAACCCAGCTTGCTGTTCTGTATTTAAATCCATTGTTATAGCCTCGGGCGTCCTTGAATAATTACTTTTGATGACTGGCTATGACGTGCTCCGTTTGGGTCTAGATGATGCTACACAAGACATGCCACAGCTGTCCCAGTTCAGTAATGCCTGTGGAGGTCTGAGCTGGCCATGTGGAGCTGTGTCCCACCTGGAGAGGAGGAACCACTGATGGACTTCCACAGGACAAGTCCCTCAGACCCCTACTCCTTGGCTCTCTGTGCTGGGTCTCTTCTCCCTGTGTGTGTGTCCCAGGGTGTCCTTCAGCAGCCAGGCTGCCCTTCACACTGGCAGCCCGACTCAAGGCCTGAGGCAGAACTGGGTGGTCCCTCAGACAGCCCCAGGCCCCTTTGCTGCAAACTGTCATACACGGGGGGGAAAAACCCAACAGCTTTCATTACTCCTCTGTAAAGAACTTGGTGCTGATTAAGCTAGTTTCCACTCCAGCAGCATCATTTTTCCCAGAAGGGGAACAGCTCTGCAAAAGGCCAAATAAAACCAAATTTCCTATAGGGAAAACTAAGTTTGGGGTTCAATGGGCCAGAGGAACACCCTCCTGTACAGGTTAGTCCTCATGCCAACAAACCAGTTGTGTCTCTGGTTCCTTTTTACATCCCGGGGTGGGGGGCAGGGGAGGGGGTTGCAGTGGGAACCTCACTTGTTGTTTGGGATCTGACCCAGCAAAACTCCACGACCCCCTTGGCCATGAGCGCTGCCGGCGGGGCTGCCCACGTGAGCAGCCACAAGATTGAACAGGCAGAGAGACTCTGCACCACCTGAGCGTCATCTCCCTTGGCTGTGTGGGCATGTGGTGGCACCGTGTGAAGACACAGGTGCCCTGCCCACGGCTCAACTGCTGCATCCATGTCGCCCCCCTTACCCCCAAGCCTGGCATCAGCAATATAGTGCAACAAAATGTGTTGTTGGAGTCTGACATAAACTCAAAGGCAGTTCTGCTCGACTATGAGACAATACCAGCTAGGAACTTCAGGACAGAGCTTGCAGGAAAAACACAGGCATAGGCAACTGTGCCTAAATCTGAGCATCCACGGAGAAGGCATGCACTCTGCACTGAACCTTTTTAAAAAAAGTTCTCTGGGAAGTGTGCGCTGCATCAGCCTCGTGCTTGTACCTCCGCACAGGGGTGAATTTAATCTTTGCAGCTTGTTTGAGTAGCTGAGAATAAAAGTGAAGGTGAATGTCAGAATCTGCTTTTCAGTTTGTAGCAGAGGTTCTGAGCTACAGCACATGCTTTTGTCAGATCACCTTCACTAGGATCACCTCTGCAGAAACTGCTTCTGAAAGACATTTAACATTTCGGTTCTGGCTTTGAAGATCTGATTAAACCATATTCTGTTTTGAAGGAATTGTAAATATACTTGTTAATTTAATAGATGGCTTCCTTTGGTTGCTGGATTTGTCCCTGTTAGGCACATCATTCAAAAATTATCTATTTTGGCTGAAAACATAATTCCAAGACATTTGGATTTGCGCTAATATCTGTGAGCGGCAAGTCTTCGATTTCCTTCATACCTCATTACTGGCGTGCCCCAAAAAGCAATCCTTTCTTAATCAGGGCTTGTTTCTCCTGTCAGGTTATTGTTCATCATGATATATAAAGCAACAAGAAGGCATTTTCTTGATTTTTGTAAGTTAAGCTAACCGTCTACTGCTGACAGCCCTATTAAAACAGAGCAAGTTCAACGTTGAAGTCATAGAGTTTTATTTCAAATCTATCACTTTGACAAAGAGGATGTTTTTTTCCTCCCACCCTCCGAATTCCTTTCCTGGTTGAATGTTGTTACTGCCACTTGTGGGGAGGACAGAAAGGAGGATCGGCAGAGGGACGGACACACAGGTGACCAACAGACTGACACGGTCATCACGGGCCCCAGCTCTCCGTTACAATACAGGCTTACGGTTTTCTGTTGCCTAATGGAAGTCAGAAGTGTGGCAGTCTTGGAAATCGCACTCCTCCACGTCCCATTTCATCTGCCTCTGACCCTCTGTGGGATAACGACCTACTAATTCATCACAAGGAAAGCACTGCAAAGATTAATAATTTAATATTAGAACAGCACTTTGATAGCCGAAGCACTACATACCTGCTAATTAACAGCAACTGGGTTTGGACCATTGAAAATTAATGTATATTTCATTTCCCAGTGTGTGTTTGACAACACAGGCAGGAAAAGGATGGCTGTGTTACGAGAAAAGGGACAGGGAACACAAATTCCTGTCTCGTGACGTGACCTCAGGTGTCCGACCCCCCCAGGCTTTCTCTTTCCTCCTTCTGTTGGGCTTCCTCAGATTAACCTCTCTGCTGTGCTTCTGCTGAATAGGTTATTGCTGCTGCTGGAAAGCAAAGAGAGCAAATCCTCTCTTGAGGTAGTAGGTGAAAATGCACTGAAGTCGGTAAAGATGCCCCAATAAATCTGTAAATGTGACCCAATAAATCCAAAGTGACATTTTTTGGTTTTCACCTTATTGAACAAGTTGCTTTTGTTCTTTAGGTCTGGTTGTCTTTGCACTTCCATGTTGTAAGAAGGCATGATCTAGCAAAAGTAACAGATACTGGTCTAAACTAGAGCAACATCTAGCACTTTATTTAGCATGAGAAGTAAATCAGTAGGGTTGCAGCATAAATCTTTGCTATCTTTCGCTGTTCTGAAATCAGTCATTTTGGCTTTCTTATCTGTACCCTGGAAACCTGTATCCTTACATCTGAGTTTTATGCACTGATGCAATATGCCAGAAAAAAATTTAAGGGAAAGTAAAAGGATTACATCTCTTACCCACCAGTTGGCGGTTTCTTCTGTGCTCCTGACCAGTTAATGCTGCAAAGTTTATTTCCATTAGTCGTATTATTGCCTTTTATCTGCTTTTCCCCAGGGCACTTACCGTAACGTCAAAGCGCCAAATCTATTTTTATGAAATTGCCCTGTAAAAAATAAAATAAAATAAAATAAAAATATTAAAAGGCCAGCAAGAAAAAAAGGTGATGGATTAGATCTTAAAGCATCAGAACAGCTCCTTAGGCTCCTTTCTGCCACTAGTTTCATTTCAAAATGTTTTGTTCCTTTGTCCTCTGATTTTCCATGGTCTGTTTTATTATCGCTTTTGTTACAGCATTCATCTAATGCTATATTAAGTATGAGGCTCTTGAAGTGCACTTTGCTGAGGAGATGGTGAGGAATTAGATAACTCCACAAGGTCAGTGGAGAGATGCACGCGGGATTTCTGAGTCCGCCCTCCATGGTCTTGCTTAGTTTTGCTATTTGAAACCTGCCAGTGACCTCTTGCAGCCTTGGTGCTGGATCAGAAGTCAAGAGCCACATTCTGCAATCCTACCTTGGGCTTTCATAACCAGCAGAGCCCACAGCTGGAAGAGAAGGCTGCAGTCCTGAATTTCCCCATAGCACCTTAAGATTTACCGCACAATCTCAGACAATAAGCTTTGTTAAGTTACAAATGATCCCTTTAAAACAACAGTGGTAGAACAACCTAGTGGATCCTTTAGAAACGGGAAAAGTAGTGCTGAGTTTTGTAGCTATGTGCGGAAGCAATCGCTCAGCTCTCCAGTTGCATTTCACATGCGGATTGCCAGCAGAGAGAATGGTTTGGAACAAAGGTCTCGGACTGTGATCACATGGTTTATTTTCCCCCCAAAACTGAGCGTTTTTTTTTAAATATTCGTTCACCAGCCAAAGGTCACATTATCATGGCATCCCAAATAACAATCACATCCAAGAGCTGCAGCTGCAACTCATCCTGGCTCCTAGGCAGGTTAGGTGCCAGGGGATGTAATAAACAGGGCAAACAAAAGCATGAACGTTGGGAGTGCTTTTGCACTGATCAGTTTTCTTTGGGAATGCGCAGTTTATCTACCGCAGTTTAAAAAAAAATAAAAATCACAAAAACATTGCACTTGCAAAATGAGTAGTATATGTGGTTTTCCATTTATCCATGTTTAGGAGGTGTTAAATGTACTGGAACACAGCAATAACTACAGGCTGCAGCTGTATCCCAGCCTGAACTCGTTAAGGCAATAGGTGCTAAACCCGAGGACTCCAGCTCCTTTCTGTGGGTCATGCCCAGAGGGTGGGGATGGTTTAATCCAGGCAAAGGGCTACACTTTTATTTGAAATTAATGCTCCTTGCTAGAGGTATCCAAAGTGGAATGACTCCAAACTGCAAAGCGGTCCCAGCCTTCCCATGCTCTGCCAGTGCCAAGTCCCACTCAGTTTGGACCACCTTACTCTGAAGAAGGAGCATCTCCATGGGATTTCAGAGGGGCATCCCGAGCCTTGATTGGATCTTTGAAGAAGGTTATTCATTTTAGAGGCATTAAACTTGGCACGCCAAACACCGTTGTACATCCCCATTTGCTGTCCTTCTGCTGCCTTGGCTCCAGAAAAGCGTGGGGTTTTTTTTGATGAAATTATATATGCCAAAGGCTTAAGTCCTTAACTTGTATGGAACTGATTTATAGCATTACTTTGCAATCCTGAAGCCATTCAGTGTTGCCCATCAGCTCCGTTTATGCATTTTAAAACAGAAAGGGAGACAATTTGCTAATCCAGCATGCAACTTGGTGAAAACTTTAAGTTTTCCTTGGAAACAGGAGCTTTGTGTTACACTTGGAGCTCCCAAGCTTCCCCTGAAATTATTGTGATTTCTTTGGAAACCTGAGGAATTTTAAATTCCAAGCGTACCTTGCGCCTGGTTCCTTCCTCCTCGCTTCAGCACGTGACTGCAGCAGAGGTGACTTTGAGCGAGGCTTGCTGGGATGTAGATACTCAGGTTTTCCTCACAGCGGGATGAAATCACTGCTTGCTGTCTGGAACAGCTAGCTGCTATGGAGGGCTCTCCAGCATGGATGTCAGGATGTCAGGAACGGAGGGAGCAAAGGAAAAAAGCTGCAGCACGGAGTTAGTTAGAGCTGAAAGCTGATGTTGACATTTGGCCTTGTTTAGAAGCTTCAGAGGAGGGATTCTGAAAAGAGATGGAGAAAGGCACCTTCAGTCTTTTTTCAAGTAGGATAAAACCATCCTAAAGATACCATTAAGAAAAGAGCTATTGATGATAAAGGCCAATAAAGATGTAACTGAATCTTTATTCAGCTGGAGAACTACTGAGCCAAGAGAACCAGCAAAGTTGGGTTTGTGTTTGAACTTTTCTGTTTCATCTGAAAGGGCTGGATTTGTGTTGGGTTTGGCTGGGGAGCTGGGATCCACATTACTGTTTTGGGAAAGGGGAAACATTTGCTGCAACAGGGAGTAACCCAGCTGATGAGAAAGTACTCTAACATTATCCCAGCATGTCCATTTAATCAAATAATCAAATCCTGGCATCTACAACCCTCTTAACAATGGAGAAAACAGTTCAGCCAGGCATATTAACCCCTTAATTCATAATCCTGACACTTAACTACTCTGCTGTTCCCCACTAAGCTTCTTCTGACATTGATGGAGTACCAAGATGTGTTGCATGTGGCACATTCAGTGGTGCCTGGGTAGTGCTGGCAGGTGGCAGACACACTTTCTGGGGTGTTCACCTCCTTTAACAATTTCCCTGAGAGTTATTTTCATTCTGCGGTGGTTCTCTGGGGTCTATTGCCTGACTCCTACAAATACAAACCGTCAAACAGCAGTTACCCCTACCGTGGCTTCTCCATGCCCTTGCAGATCACAGCAAAGTCTGCCTCAGTCCCCAGATCGGTGGCATGTCACGCCGAAGGAATCTCCATTTATCAGTGACTTGTGATTCTCTGTGGGTGAAATGAGAAGATGCTCTGCCATCCAGATAAAATCTCTGCAAGGGGAATGGCAGAAGGCCATATGTTCAGAAGAGGTCACTGTGTTAAGCGAAACCCTCCTGTCACTAGAGGAACACCAAAAAATGAAATGGCCCATTCTGAAAAATTATGTCCTATGCACTGTCCAGCAAAAATACAATATACAAATTCTAGATGAACTGAAGCGTGAGCAATGTGGTCACTGATGTGGCTCATGACCTTTAATTACTTTTGAATTTTTAGATGCTATAGAGTGTAACGTGATACCCTGAATGTGACAAAAATGTAGCATTTCATCTTGCAAATGATCCAGAATATAGGCTGCCACATTCTTTTGTGTTAGGACATCATACTATGTTCTTCTTTGCAAAAAGTAAAATTAAGTTAAGACAAAGCTTATAATTCAGCTGGCTACTACTCAACTGAAATTTTAGAGCGAGAATCAAAAGTTGAATAAGAGTATTGTAGCTTTGACTGAAGCATAGCAATACGCAGGAAGGGTAGAAGCACCCTGGAAAGAGTCTGCATGGCACCGGAGTCTGGCTTAGCACCAGGATGTATCTTTCATTATCACCTCGGACCTGCTAGCAGCAAAAGCAGTAAGGTTACTCATGAGTAACCTTACTTAACTGTTTTACTTAACAGAAAAGGATGCTGTCGGTTAATATTTGCTATCATACACTTGATACAAGTGGGATTTAAGCAGCACTTAGGCCCTGTGCAGTATTTTTTTAGATATACCTCTCCCACTTCACATTGTCTGAGAAGTTTTTTTTTCAAACTGTCATGCCGTTACTTTTCCAGAGGAAGTGCTGGAAGGTGAGGAGAGCTGTGGCTGGATGGCTGAGCTGCGTCTCTGCTCATGCACAGTGTCAGAGAGCAGGGAGCATCAATTTCTAGCGCAGGACTGGGAAAACTCATTGCACAATGAAATGAGGATATCTTCTTCTGCTCTTAGGAGATACCACAGGCACGGCTTCCCAGAAGAACATTGAATTGCAGATGCAAATTCCTACCAAAACTGTGTTTTCATGCTGTATCTTTCATCTTTTACGTAACTCTGAGTGTATGTCCCTCTAAGAAGCTAATGGTCTCTACCATACACTAATAACAGAGAAAGTCAAGGGAACAATAAAGGAAATCCTTTGTTGTCTTTAAAAAGACAGTAGAAAGCCTGAAAGAGTCACCAGTGCTCCTCTTCTCTAGGTCTTAAAAACAGATTATTGACTCAGAAATAGCCATGAAAACAATGGAAGTGTTTCTACAACCCAAATGCTATCCCCCCATTAGGGTGCTATAGGTAGCCATAAATATCTTGACCCAGTCACTAAGATGGCTTTGGGGTTGGCCACAATGTGTAAGTCAGTAAATAACCTTAAGCATAAAAATGAGATTCGACTCCAAAAAACTCTTTAATCTCCCTTGTTTTTATGGATCAGCAAAGGTGTCAGAAGTTTGACACTCTAGATAATTGAGCTCGTGCATTTAGAGCACAGCCTACAAATAATGGCAACTTTGCTTTGAAATAGTCTTTCTAAACTTTGGTTTGACAATTAGCATTTCAAAAGGTTGCAACTATGTAGCTGCCATTGCCTAATACACAGTTAGAATCAAATGTAAGAATTAATAGCACAGCACTAAAAACAGCCGTAAAATCTACCTGCCTTGGAAGTGTTCCTGCTAACACTTTAATAGATGAAAATCTCAAGTCACGTATCTGTGACACATCTGCCATTAGCCATCCTCAGCGTGGGGTGAGAGGAAGGGGACGTTCACCTCCCTGTGCAGACCAGACCTCACTGCCTGGAACTGCGTTCCACCCCAGGTAAGTGCTGCGAGACGTCAGCTTACTTGCATAAGATAAGCATCTAGCTTCCCATCACAAGAATTCTTTGGGTGCTCATATGTATAGATGGTAAAATAGCAAGCTCTGTCTTGGAGAGCCATAGTCTCCCTCCCGTGCACATGTTGCAGGCACGTGCTGAATTAGACCAGGAGAGAGCTGATCGACAGGGTTTGCAGCAAAACCCATCCTTGCTGCAGCTCTGGGCTCTCCAAAGTCAGGGACAATGTCTGGTTTGAACGTGTTGAAAACAGAGCTAAGTCAGTGCCATGGATTTTATCAGCCACCTCTGGCACTGTCAAGGGGATACTTAAATGCAATCCGAACAATGGGAATTCTCCGTGTGTGGAGGAGAACAAGAGGTTAACGTGGCAAACAAGATCCACTCAGTCCCACTTCCACGCTAGCCAGGGATTCAAGGGTTTCTCTTCAAAGGTATTCACAAACTCACCAATAAAACATGCATTTAGAAGACAGAAGCGACACCTGATCAAGGTTGAAGCCCTCTGTGTTTACGCTTGGAGCTCACAGGGTGGCAAGAAGCTGTGCTGTGCTCACGCGTACGGCCAGCGAAGCCCGCGGAGGGCCCGCTCCTGCGCCCGCCGGAATGCAGAGCAGATGCTGGAGCTGAGCTCCTGCGCCCACACTCCCCAGGAGGGAATTCTGCTGCTGCTTTTCAGGATTGCCTAATGCCGGGGAGAAATGCTCTGATTAGGGGCTTTTTTTCTCTCCTTTAAATGAATGCAAACAACAGGGGTTTTCTTTACAGCTCATTTTTTAATAACTCGGGTTAGTCATAATGAAATCTGTTCTTAGGGTAGAATTAATATGAGATAGTAATGGTGATTAGGTAATTAGCAACTACCAGGAGTATTTAACCTTCCTGGTGACAGCGTGTCTGACATCACCTGAGCTCGTGCAGACTCTGTGAAAAGAATTAACAATTTTAAATTACCCCATTTAAGTTATTCATTATGAAATACAAATGGGTCCAGAAATAATGGCAGCGGTGCTCAGTATCCTGGTGGTTTTTCCACCTCTGCATATCTTAAATCTATGTATTTTCTGTCTTCCATTTCATTATGAAATTGAAATAGGATTGCAAGTATCAAAGGGCATCTGCTCTGGTAACCATTGGCTACTCACACTGTTAGTCCTGCTCCCATGAACAACCAAGAAGGAAAATTTCCTTTTCTGCTCCCTTTACCTGAAAATTCAGTTCATACTGAAATGTTACAGTGGCCAAGTATGTTGATAGTTTTTTTTTAGTGCCAACCTTTTCCTTTGGAACAGTATTCATTTCACTCGGTGATGTTTTTTTTCCTGCTCACACATGTCACTGCAAGAAGTTATTGAGCTGCAGCGATGCCTGAATTGATTTCTTTGCATTGCAATGTACCAGCTCCCAGAGCATACATCTCAAAGGGGCACATGGGAATGATGGAGCTGTTCTTCTCTGGAGCAACACAACAAAACAGAGCTCCCCTCACCAGCACTGCTGACAGAGAGGTTAAAAAACAGTGACTCTTACTGAGAAGTTTCACAAGCAACTTGTCGGAGATATTTATAAACAGATATGAAATCCTGTTCTAAAGGAAGTTTGCAAAAATTTGCTCCCATAATGCATGTTTACAGCTTTGGAGTTTGCTTTCATAAATTTTCGCTTTAGTCATTTCATGAATTGTAAACATGCATGTGTGAGTGCATAAATCTGTTTGTCCACACCACCTGTACCTACAGGTTTCTGTCTATCCCACCCAGGCTGACCTTCTCTCTTTAATGTACATTTATAGCTTTTCTCCAACTTCCTCACACTGTGTTACAGTTTCTCTTTATTAGCAGCCAGTAATGTATTAACGCATTCCTCAGTGGGAAGTGTGCTCCCATTACCTTGGACACTCATTTAGTTGAATTTGATAGTGACAACACATTGACATTGGTAAGGTTAATGATCCAATACTTTATTTCATTGAACAAGTTGAACAACATTTAGTACATTGTTCCACAATGTCCTAGAGAGCTGTCTGCACTATTACTTTAATGGTACTATGGCATCTTTGCCCTTTAAGTAATTGGCACCATGAAAATATTCTCTAGATCCTGCCACAATTGATTAGTATTGCATTGAATTACCAAAAAAAATTACTTTTATTTTCCTTTTTTAATGCCTTTTCGTGGAAGGCAGGCAAAATTTGATCTCGATGGATGTGAAAGGTTGACAGCCCTAAGAGCAGAGTGCAGAGGCAAAGTCCTAGCTGCCCGCTTGATGTTTTGGTTCTGGGGCCAGCACGGAGCTCTGCCCCTCACCTCATCCTGACCTGCTGAGTTCATCCTTCCTGGACTTCAAGGAGCTAGTCCTCTCTCTGCTTTTTTCTGGCCAAGGCAAGTAAGGCACAGCAATTCTCAGCCAGTACTGCCTTTTCCCATGCCCTGGCATGGCTGCAGGGGTGTTCATGGCTTAACTACGACCATTGCGTCTGCAGGAGAGCAGTGTTAAAGGGTGCTGTTGGCAGAAGGTCCCTGCAGTGGCCATGGAGCACACCACCATCCCCCCAGGCTCCTCTGTAAGACTGTCTTTCATAGGACATGACTGATTGTGCTAGCACTTTTTAGAGGGAGAAGAAAACCAATATGGGGGTTAAATGAACTGGACGATAGATTACAGCATGGCTGACTCCCATTTGCTTCCACTGCCAGACGTAGTGGTGCAATCCCTTTGCATTGTATTTGCCAGGAATCTTCATGGCTCAAAAGCACAGAGTTCTCCATCTTCCAAAGAGGCTGGGAGATGAAAGATGCGTAGGATGGATTCTCTGTTCAGTGCAAGAAACAATAGCACAGCTCTAAAATTACAACATCTGTAAAGAGACATGTGGCATTTGGTGGCAGTGACCCAGAAGAAAACCAGTGTTTTCAACATGGGACTTGAAGGTGTGAAGTAGAACACCATTTCTGTGTTTGTAGCAACAGCAGAAAAAAATCCTGACTTTGGATTAATGTTGTCCTTCTATCACCTTCCCCCTCTCTTTTAAATTACCCTTGATTGTAGAACATCTGCTCCCTTGATGCTTGCATATGGCTGTCTCCTTAAATCTGTACTTCTGTCGAGGGGTTGCATACAAATATCCAGCTGAAAGTTTTCTTTCAAAGACCTGATTAACCAACTTACTCTGGAAAAGAAAAATTAGTGTTGACACAACTGTAAAAGCTAACAGTGGGGGAAGGGGTTGCCTGTGCAGAGGGATTGTAATGACAAGTGTCAGACAGGGACACTGACAAGGACCAAAGATGAAGCAATCGAAGGATCAAACCCTACATCTTCAGACAGGACGTTGTATTTTGTTCCTGCATTCAAAAAATAAAATCCTCACAGATGTGAAATTCTGGAACATGAGAGGAATGTCATTTTAGGGATATGAGAAAGATTCCTACAATTGACATGCTCAGAACATCTCCTCACCAGACGTTTGCTGCCCGAAATACTCACCAAAGATTTTCAACAAAGCTCTGGGCTGCAAGTGTATAGGATGGCAAGATAAAGGCATATCTGCCTGTAAGCTCTATTTAGTAAAAAGTTATCCCTCTTTTGATTTTGAACCTTAAAAAATAGCTATATAAAAGTACAGAACTGTCTTCTGATCATCTTTATCTGCTTACAACATGATATGTAGCTTTCTCTGCGGTCTTCATAGGACACATTGGATGGCTTTTAGTTTTATGGTAGAGGAAATAGATCCATATGTATATGGTAGAAGAAGGGTGAATTTCAAGGGTTAAAACAGAAACTTTTGATTCCTCAGTGACTTACACTATGCCTGTAGGCTGCTTAATTAACCTCTCGGTGCCTTGACCTCCCATGTGACAAGTAGTTCTGTTCTTTCCTGCTCAAGTCCGTATTTTAAGCCAGTCACTGTGGCATCTGGCTGAGCAGTATCACCTCTCCTGCCCTGCATGAGGTTGGAACTGACCAAAGGAGCATCCCAGGTCTCCTGGGAAGAACACCAGGAATACCTCTGCCGATAGACCACGCTGCACGACTGAGGATGCTCGTGTCCACGTGGGCAGCTCCGGTGGCCGCTGCAAGGCAATGACATCCCACCTCATGAGGTGGGACAGAAGCATCTCTCTAACATTGCAAGAGAAACTCCTCGTTTGATGAACAAGTTTATTCGGTTTTCTTTCTAACCTTCCTCCCTTCTGCCTTTCCTCCCTGCAGCTCACCCCCTGGTCCTTTTACCTCCATTCCCCAGCTGAGCCTTTCTGGAATATACTCTATATTTGTCTCCTGCTTCCCTGAACACCCATTATTATGTAGAATAATAATGCAGGAGCTCTGCTCGGCACCTCTGCTCAGTGGCTCCAAGTGGGTTGAATTGTAGCCAGCGGCAGGGGGTGATAAATGTAGCGTAAGATGCCTTTTCCACAGCAAACTGCAAATTGCCTCAGCAGCACGGCCCACAAAAGGTTCCTGTGGAGCAAATTTATCTCCCATTGTCGACCCAAGGAGGAAAGCAGAGAGGACCAGGCATCCTATTTTTAAAAAGTCACATTTGATCTTGTTCAGGCTCGGAGTCCGGAGTATTTTAAAGGACTTTTCATGGAAAATGCTGGCCTCAGAATGCAGCACAGATAAAGGGATTTATTTTTAACTGCAGCCTGGGTTCATGACCATGTAAGCATTTCAATTTTAAGCCACTCAGTTTGAATAATATATTTCACCAAAGTGAATGTTATGTCATCTAATAACTCATGGGTGGGAGGAGGGATGGTGGCTGGTGAAGGGAAGAATAAGACTGTTAGAGAGAAATCGCCCTCTAAAGATTACCCTGCACTTCCTAAAAAAAAGGAGGAGGGGAGGAGAGATACCAGAGGGTTTATCTGCCCACTCAGGAGTTCACGCCGCGCCTCCTCCCATATGGTTCAGTCCTCAGATAGCGGCATGATGGACATTCCTGAGGAATGCAAGGTGATGGATATATAGTTGGAAACCTCCAGTGATGGATGACAGAGAAAGGGAAAGGGGGACATTTGGTGATTGATTGATAACAGCACAACCACAGTATCCACAATTAATGGTACAAGGCATCTCTGATATATGATAACGCTAAATACCTTTCTATTTGATGCTCGCTTGTCATGTTTCTACTCTACTGTCCTCTAAATGTCAGTTAATGAATTAAATGTGGATATTTGGTATTAGTTTGCCGAGCTTGGCTGTGGCCGGGCAGGAGGAGCCCTCCCCGCCGTTCCTGAGCATCCGCTGTAGCAGAGCTGAACTCGGGGTATGGCCTGAAAGGACTTCTACTCCTCTGAGCTGGGTGATGGGATTTATGAGTATGTTCCCGGGCATCAATGCTTGAGTGCCTTTAATTGTATCCTTCATTAGCATGCTAGAGTTATTATTTGTATTATAGTAATTGTTGGTATCCACCTCTGAGATCGAAGCTCTTCTTTGCTGAGGAATGGGCAATCAGAGAGCAGAGCAGCTCACCAGCATCCGCAACTGAGAGACGAGGGTTGGGAGGTGAAAACAAGGTACTGGG
Organism: Ibycter americanus; assembly: GCA_035590275.1. NCBI lineage: Eukaryota > Metazoa > Chordata > Aves > Falconiformes > Falconidae > Ibycter > Ibycter americanus. The sequence goes on along the minus strand of JAVJGI010000038.1, from coordinate 5,637,209 downwards.
AGGCAGGGAGAATCATCTGGGAATAGCTGGTGGATGAAGGGAAAAAGAAAGACTTGAACCCCAGCATCTGCATGCTGCTCTGCGCCTTCCTTATGTGCCAAATCCCATGAAAATGCATTTTGTTACTCTTAACTTACTTTCAAAATTAGGTTAACAGTTTCGAAATCTGATGTATGCTTGCTGTGTACTCTGCCAAAGCGTATTAGTAGCTGCAAAGGAATTATTCTGGAATTAGAAGTGTGTAAATGAAAGTAGATTAGCTCTCCTTGCCTCAGTGTCCCTGTTTGTGATATAGTGTTAAGTAAATACTTTAATGCTGGTGTGAAGTCAGGCTTAATTTATTAATGTCACGCCTAATTAACATTTCAGGATCTTTCCTCAGAAAGAGGATTATTAGTAACAATAATATTATTATTCCACCGATGTTGATTTTAGCTGAACCAGTATGAATAGGTGATTAGCACCTGTAAGTCAAGAAGCGATTAGCAGGGCCCGAGGGCAGCATGAGCAGCGTCCAGGCACTGGCAGCACCTTCCACCCAAGCCAGGCGGCACGTGCTCAGTCCTGTCGGCAAGTGGGCGAAGGGGTTACTAAGAAAACATCTAAACCAGCTTGCACTATATATTCATTTTCCCTTAGCTTAGTTGAAAACAGATCAACCCATTTGCAATTCCAATCTGAATTGGAGGGATTAGAACCTATTTTTCTATGTTAACATAACGAAAAATAAATACAAAGTTGTGTATTTTTTTCAAATGGCCTTTAAACTTAAGGTTTATTTATACACTATCTGTTTCCCAAGGACAGGAGTAAAAAATATTCACTCCTCATATTCATCTAAGATATCTTCATATCTTTCCCCATGAAAATAATTCATGTCGCTGAGAAGAAAGTCTTCTATGAATCACTGATGAGTCTTTGATGCTTAATGTGCTGTCCAGCATATGCACAGAGTTCTCTTGGAATTTAGTTTAACAAGAGATTCTGATTTGCTTCCTAACATCATTAAAGTTTCCCCTTCAAATTTCACTTAACAAGCAAATGAATGTTCTCCTAGCATAATTACAGTTTCTTTTTTTTAATTTCATTTAGAAAAAAGCCAGCTTCACCCATCCTGTGTTTTTACACAACATGGAACCCAGCCAACTGAGACATGCTGTGAATTATTTCCAATATGTCCTGTAGCATGGTTTAAAACATGAGTCTGACGGGACTCTTGGGGAGGCAACCCTCCCCGTGCTCAGAGAAAGCGTGGCAAAACCATGTATAGAAGCCTGGGTGCTTTCCGAATTATTTTGTCTAGAAAGCTGTATTCTGCCAAGTCACTTTTCGCATGCATTTGTTCAAATTTCAGTGAGTGCTTATTTGGGAAATCTTTGAGCATACGGGTGTTCTGGCATGACTGATCCTGGCTCAGACTTCTGGGTTCACTCCTGAGCAAGGCTCTGCAAGCACCCAGAAGCTTCTTCATTACTGATATATTTTATTCTCTGTCCATCAATAATGGCTTTTGCATGCTAAAACTTTCCCCATGCTTCCCCTCCAAAAGCAGAAGTGGCAACACTGATGCAGACCCGCTGGTAAGCGCTTCAGCAGGCTGGTTTGCTCGGGTTATTTTCCCCACGTTGAGCACTCGTTCGCTCTTTCCTCACTCCCCACACCCTCCCGCACTGCTGGTTGCGCAGCTCAGCACTGCTTAAGCCCCTGCTTTTCTGTCGCTCTCTGCTGTGGGCTTGCAAATCGTTTTCCTTCAGAATAAATGGCATATATCCCTAACATCTGAACGGGCAGAATGTGAATAATTAGAGTCGAGTGCAAGTAATTTTTGAGTCAAGGCCTTGGTGTGTCATGGGTTGTAAAATTTAATCTGCCAGCAGCTCCTGGCCTCATATCAATTACATACAGTAAAATGAGGGAAAGTGTCCCATATTTCTGTGCAGTTATGGGAAATGCCATTCTTGTGTTTTAACATCGCATATTATCTCTGTTCTTAGCTGTATTGCTAGGTCACTTAGCCAGAAGTGTGGGGAATTGTTTCTTTTATATGCGTGTAAGGAGTTATCTTTCTTAAAAGCACCCAGAGGGCTTCCTCTTCCCTCTGCCCGTGCGTGCTGCTCAGCGCTCGTGGCTGCAGTCTTCGTTACCGGTATCGGAGGGTGCAGACAGGTAGAGACCTGTCTCCCGTATGCAGGGAAATCAGGTCCCGTATGCAGGGTCTCTGTCTCATTTGCCATTTAGACAACTGTGCTGTATGTCACTACTGCCGAATAAATTACTGGAAGAGGCAGTTGGCAAATAACATGGAGCTAATGGACAATAATGTGGTAGACTTTTGACTATCTCTTGCCTTACCATAGAACCATCAAATGGTTTGGGTTGGAAGGGACCTTAAAGATCTTCTCGTTCCCACCCCCTGCCACGGGCAGGGACACCTGCCACCAGCCCAGGTTGCCCCAAGCCCCATCCAACCTGGCCTTGAACCCTTCCAGGGATGGGGCACCCACAGCTGCTCTGTGCACCCTGTGACAGCGCCTCGCTGTCCTCGCTGCAAAGAATTTCTCCCTAATATCTAATCTCAATCCCCCCTCTTTCAGTTTAAAGCCATTCCCCCTTGTCCTGTCACTACCCTTGCAAAAAGCTCCTCTCCAGCTTTCTTGTCGGCCCCTTCAGGCACTGGAAGCTGCTCTAAGGTCTCCCTAGACACTTGGTGTGTGATGCCATCAAAATAAACAAAAAATCGGGAATGGAGGCAGATGAAGCAGGTGATGTAATGCAGTTGGCAGGAAGGCTGGGTACAGGTTTCCCACTCTCCTTCTGCCCCACCAGCCTCGGAGCAGGGGTCTGTCTCCCCAGGCTCCTGCCCCTGCCAGGATTTTGGGCAATTTCTGGGCCCTGGGGTATAACTGCTGCATTCAGCCACACGAGCAAGACAAGGTACAGCATGACTGCAGGTTCCTCAGCTGCTCCACAGTAATTGTATATATACATGTTATTAGCCCATTAACTTTAAGGGACCTTAATCCTCTTTCCCCTGGGGGTAAGTCCCCTCCCATTAACATGCCTTTACCAAAAGGAGAAGTTTGCACGTGAACATTGGCTTTGGAGCAGCTCTGCTGCCCAGTGCTTGCTAAGGCTGCAAATCCAGCTCTGGCTGTGTGTCTGCAGAATGATTAAACAATCATGCTACAATGCAAATAATAATAAAATATACAATGCGTCTCAAAGTGCCTGAGAGAGAATGAATAATTAGTATATAGCAGAATATATAAACAGGAACTGCCTTAAAACCAGATGAAAATATGCAGGGAACAAGCTGTTGTTACAGTTCTTCCCCCCGCCATCTGAGTATGTCGGGCGATGCTTAAACCCTACTCTTGAGGGAAAAAAGCCCTTCTCATTTCTACTCTGTATGCTACTGTAGCAGTTTTGAGAAATTAAAAATAATTGATACATTTGAGAAAGCACAAGCAGTAACTATTTCATATTTTTAAAAGCTTTGCAAATATCCAGCAAAAAGTGCTGTGCATGCATAATGCTACAGCTAAAATCTGCTCAGAGTGATGCAATGAAGTCCTCTTTTATGGGAATAACTGTGACTGCATATAATGAACCAGCAGATAGAGGGTTTCTGTTGTAACTGTGCAGAACCTGGGTGATCCCTGGGTTTAAGGACTTGAGCTCTTTTTACTGGGCTGGGGAAAGGTTTTCCCTTCAATCAGCAGAGGTGCTCGGGAGAGAGCTCCTGGCCATCACCCATTCTGCTAAATATGGACCCGGTGCTGGCCTAAGACACCCTCATTCTGTAATGACAAACGCCTTAATTACAAGTAATTTGGAAAAAGTCTTGATAGCTATGCGTGCATTAAATGGAACAGATTAAACCTGAGACTAGACATTTCTGTGTGATACTCTGGCAGCAGTTTTGTACAACGTTTGTGATGAATATCTAACACATCAGTGCCCTCAGCTGTATACAGTATCTGCATTAGGAGTAATCACACAGAGCGGACCTCCAAAGGAGGCTGTTTTATTAGGTAAAGGGAATGAAGCACAGAAAATAGTATCAAAGATGAACAAACGCCTCCATTATTTCACAAAATTAAATGCACTTTTCCAAGTAAAGAAGGCAAAAGTCAGTCATTATCTGTCTGTAATACATTGCAGCAGATAATAAAGGGGGGTTTATGATCTCTGAAAGCAAATTAGAGGATATTTAAACAACACATCTTTCTATGAAGGAGTGATAATTACAAAATCAGGTCAAAATGCAGAACAATCTAACCCTGCCCCAAGCTAATGTTACTTGAATAAGCGGAAATCTCCTATATTCTCTCTCCAAAGAAGGATTCATTTGGGATGCAGCTGTTCTCATTATTGTTTATCATCTGGACTCATAAACCCTTGTTAGTGTGTGTTGATACTTGTCAAATCCAAACTCAGCCTTGCTTTATGCCTTGCTGATCCGGCTCACGCTGCTACTGCTACTGAGCAGGCACAAGGCACAGCTTCTCCCCGCTGCCACCTTCACCCCTCTCAGCATTTTTGGGTAGGAATTTTTGGGTAGGTCTTCCTTTGGTTTATACAGCTACACCGTTCCCATTACCAGTATACATACATTCAGAAGTTTAGGAGTCAAACAAATGCTCATTCAAATCAAGAGACGATGCTGCATGAGCTTTGCATCCAGGCCTTTGGTGCCCTGTTTTCACTGGTGTGTCCATATTGCTTTCCTTTTTCTTATTCAGGCATTTCCAGTAATGCATCTTCTGTAAGGTTGGGCTTTGGAAAGAGTGTTTTGAATAACTGGCTCTGATACAGTGCAGATGACTCCAGGGCTGATCATCCTGGGCAGCTTTGAGAACCCCAGGAGCTACAGGAGCTGCTGGGCATGTAGTCCAGCTTGGACCCAAATCTGCTCCCACTGAAGTCAGTGGGATTTTTAACCCAATGCTGGTAAGAATGTCAACACAGAGCACAGCCAGAGGATGGAACCCATCCTCACGAGTGACAGATATTACATGGTTTTGACAGACAGAGGGAATTAGGTTCTAAATCCTTCAGTTATCTTTTGCAAAGTTACCCATAGTCCATCTTGTAGTGATTTTAATGACTTTTCTGGGACTGGGACAGCTGCCAGCATAGCAAGGGGACCATGTGATGACAGTCACATTGAAACTTGCAGGAAACATGGGTAATGATCAGTCCTTGTTAGCAGTAGCCATAATATCAGACTAGAACAAGTGTTTCAGATTCAGGACACCTCTTTGCTATCTCCCTGGCATATGAATTCTGAATTATCAAGCATTCAGCAAAATACTTTAAGTTTCCCGCTGGTTTAGCCCAGAACAGAATTTTGCTGATAAAAACAAAGGATGAGCTGATTCCCTAGACCCTCCTCTTGTCTAGCCCTCTGTGACCCACAGTATGAAAATTGAACTGATTAAAGCACTAGAAAAAGTACTGTGGGAATCCTGGCGGCATTTATCCCTGAGGGAAGACTGGAACAGCCTAAAAGGTCTTTTCCCTGCTCTAATTTTGGTGATTTTTATGATTCACTTTGCTCCGCTGTGGGAATAGAAAGGAAAAGGCAAAGCACCTGGACAAATTGTTTCTGGCCCTGGATACTAATGGAAAGAAAAATGTCAGAGTAGATGAAAATGAGGTCGTTCTTGCTGAAGGAGGGCAGCTGATGAGATCAGAGCACAGCAGCCAACTCTGCCTGGCCTCTCATTAGCAGAGAGAGAAGACCTCGGCTGATGGGAGAGGCCAGCAGTGGCATCACTCTCAGCAAACTGAGATACACGCACCAGAGGAGAAAATCTCCCTCTCCTCCTCCCCAGGGAGATCCTGAGTTGTTTTTCCTTCTCACCAAGGAATAGGGAAATCGGAAACTTCCAAGCATCTCTCAGTCCAGGTTTGTGTATCATATCCCTTCCTAGAGACTGCTCTCAGACAGCTCGCAAAAACATCACAAAAAATACCTGTCCCGGGGTATGACTGGAGTCCTTGATGCCCCAGAGACAGCTTGGGCTGTGGCTCCCTTGGAAGAATACTTCAGCAGCAAATGCAATTATACAATTTAATGAATTTAATGAAATTAAGCACACTCCTGGTCATGGTAAAGATGTTAATGTAGCTGCATCCGTGGAGGAACTACAGAGAAGTCTCTAAACAAGCAACCTTCTGCCTCAGCTTTGCTCCCAGGCATCTCAGGATATGTCTGCAAACATTAAATTTCAGCACTCTGCTGTCTGACAGTTTGGTACTGGAAGCAGGTCCAGAGCAGACTCAGAAGCAGATCAGATGGGTGATAACTGTGTAATTTATGGAATTCTTTGCCCATGTTACAGAAAAAATAATTGCAGCAGCTAGCATAAAATAATGAGATCTGTTTGTGCTGCATATTGTTTTCCCTTACTTTTATGGCACCTGACATCCAGTGCGTGTGCTGGACAGCACAACATTATTGAAAGAGTCATTCGTTATATACTGTATGTGAGAAATTCCGATTAGAGTTGAGCTCAACTTGAAATTGGAAAGTGTAATCCTCTCGGTGGTACAGTGGTGCCACACCGCCACGTAGCACTGACAGAGCAATGCTGAGGGAGAGGGGATTTAACTAGCAGGCTGCCTGTCCCAGCCAGCACTGAAAACAAACAGAAGCCCAGAAGTTCAGAGGGTTTGATGCGATATGGAATTTTCCCTGTGAAAGGCAGTGTCCGGAGGCCTGGCAGTGCACTGGGAGCACATAACTTGGGGGTTCAGAGTCACTCAGAATCACCCAAAGGCAGCATTATAAAACATACGAGTGCTAAGGCTGGGCTGCCTCTGCACCACGGCGCACGCTGTAATAATGCCAAGCCAATACGTGCTGTCAGCAACACACAGAACGATTCTTTCGTTAGGACAAGGGGGTTTTCGTGCACGGATTTTTCTGCTGCCCTTTTATCAGCTCTAGCCAGATTGAAGAATCCAGCGAGAAACTGTATCTACCTAGAAGATTCCTAAATAACTCCGTAGCTTTTAATTGAATGGCTTTCTTTCTAGGTAACAGCCATAGCAGGTAACACTTTCTCCATTAAACAGTGTCATTTATTGTGATTAATTTTGTAGGTCTTATCAGGTGCATGCACACTGGTTACTTATTTTTTAAGCCTATTCCCCTAAACATGTCTTTTAATGGATTTCCAGGGGAGGGAGGGAGGGAAAGACACTGACTACTTGAGATTCCTCAGTTTCCCTTGTAGCAACTCCACAAATTAGTGTTGTCATTAGAGGTGATACCCCAAAGTCTACAGCGTGTTGTCTAGCCATGCACTGTACTGAACTACTAAAATAACAGCAGCTTGAATTTTAGAGATACCAAGAAATCACTGGAATTATCTGAATGTGTGAATAGGAATTAACTCCAACCTTGTCTTGGGAAAAACACTTCTGCCTTGCGATGGCACTTGTCCAACTCCACAAAATGCAGCGGGTTGCAAACCCCATCCCCTCGGGAGGGGAAGGACAGCACCCCAGTCTGCGGGATTTGGGACGTAAACCAAAACGGGAAGCCAGCAGCTTGCACAGAATAGCAAAGGAGAGGGAAGGGCCATGCACTGGCCCCCGGCAGAGCTTCATCCCCAGCAATCCATCCCCGAGATGAAAAGGAGCATCCAAAGTCACAGAGCTTTGCTACAACCTCATATTTCCTTCTGTGTCTCTCCAGTTAATTAGTTATGCTCTTCTTCCAGTTAATTATCTCAAAGAAAAACAGCCCTTTGTACTTAGCCTTATAAATTACAGTCTTTTACTGTCTTATACGTTATAAGAGATGACACTTTCTACATTTTCTTAGCAGGGTCACATTTACAGTTCTTAAAGGTTTGGAAGGAATCTCACTTAGCCATGCTGTGTAGAGTGGACATGGGGAAAGGCGTTTCAAAGTTACCGTGATTTGTTTTAAAAAATTATCAGAGGAACTGGGAGAAAAATTTGTGAGGATCAAAGAAAAAGAACTCTATTAAAAAAGACTAAGTAATGAAAAAAGTTACTGAAAAAATGCATGAAAGTGGCAAAAAGAACTTCAGATGTTCATAAGATACCATCTGACAAAAAACTGGCGGGTAATCAATTAGCAGGTTGGAGATGACAGCAGGTTGCTACAGTCAGTTTTAAGGTTGCAAGCACATAGGAAAAGCTCGGAGTCATCTATTAAAATAAAAAGGATCACTGGCCTTCACCCCCATGCTGCGCCAATGCAAGCCAGAAAGCTGGATCAGATGCACCGAACTTCCTCAGCTTGGGGAAACACAGCTCATCCGAAGGAAGGTGCAAGCAGCACCGTGCCTGATAGCGCGTGGCACGTCATCTCTGTTTAACAGCAGATTAAAAAGCTGATGGCATCCACAACGTAAGCTCCATTGGAGCATCGTGCCTGAGCCCCGCAAGCAAAAGCCTTCAGTCCTGAGCCAAGGGCTTGGGGTGTCTCTGGGTATTAACAGGAGGAGGCTGGACCCAGCAAAGTGCTGCCCCTGCCCACAGCTGCAGTGCTGCCTGCATTGCCTCTCCCTCTGCCCGTGCATGGGGCAGAGGAGGTACCGGAGCCTCTCCTTATGCAAGTTTTTAAGAGAAAAATGTAATACATAGTAAATGCAGGAAGAAATATTCAGAGAGGGAATTCAATGATTTTGGATGGTAAACAACAATACGTTACCAGTATTAAAATTTGGAAGAGGAGATTTCAGAGAGAGGTAATTCCACTGAAGACAAGAGGTTTTCTTCCAGATTTACACCACAGTGGGGCAGAGCAAAACTGACCCCATCAGTGCATTGACTTGCCTGACTCGTTATCCACCAGCCTCTGCTTCCCACTCCTGAAAAGCTGCCTGAACTGGGACCTGCTGGGTATGTTCCCTTCCCATGTGCTGCATCTCTGCTGCACTGAGCCCTGGACTGGACTCGCACAGTTTATACATTTATCTTTCCACTACAAATACAGCCGGCCCCATACATACACAGAATGTACACCCAGAAGATACTGTGTTAACAACGTGTCATTGAGTCAGTGGAAGGATAAACATAAATGCAGCTTTTTGCAAGCTTGACATCAAAGTTAGAGGGTGATATTTTTTTTCCACCACTCCAGCCAGAAGTGATGTTAAGCAAGAGGGCACCCCGAGCTGTGTTTATTGTTACAGAAAATAGTTCATATGCTTTATTATCTGGAACTTTTGAGCTCATTTTGAGGACTGGGCATTGATTTCCTCAATGGCATTCTGAGTGCATTTCTTAAGTGCACCATATCCTTCTAAGAGGTTATCATGTAATACAGGGAGTTTGGGCTTGTGTTTCAGTCCTCAGACCCGAGCCACGCCGTGTCAGAGAGCTCCTGGGGATGGAACTGAGAGCAGAGCCGTGTATCATGCTCTCCCTGGCACTTTGCCTTGCGCTGGTGTTGACTGAAAATGGGTGGAATCTGCCCAAGAGGGGGAAAGCAGAGTTATGGTGTGTCTTATTGATTGATCTGCACAACAAAAGTGAAAGAATATAAAAAGAGAGTTTAGATAATAGAAAGGTAGACATTTTCTACACCAGCTTAGGGTCACAAGAAATTCTAAATGCTAACTTTAATTCATCTACATCACTTAGGTTTTGCAGCACTGGGTAATATACACCAGTCAGAAACCTCAGTGGCAAGCAGGACAATACTTTGAAAGCTGTGTCCTTGGAATATTGTCCCTGTCAAAAAAGTGGAAAACCAAATCATCATGAAGAACATTTATCTCTCTGCAGACTCTGTGCTGCATCCCTGGTTGTTAGGAGGAAAAAAAAAAAAGCCCTGCCCGATCGAGCAAAGCTAAAGTTTGCCATGAAAAATTCACAGAACAGCTGATCTCACCTTGATGTCTTCTGCGGGCACAGCTACATAAATTTTAGCACCCGTGGTTAGTGCTGAGCCACAGGACCAACCTCCAGTGAGATATTAGATCAGAGAGAGAGTGGGAGAGGACGAAAAAGGATTCAAAAGCAATCAAGATCTTAATCCCAGCAGCAAAAAGCTGGAAGAGGTTTCAAAACAATCGCGTAGCTACAAAGTGTTAGGAGTAATGGGCACATTTCTGATTGTACTTGCAGCTGGATGAGCTAACGCGCTGAAGCCAGCAGCCGACTGCCAGAGCCCGGGCGTTAGTGATGGAGTAAGGGCTCCGCAGTCTGAACAGACACGGGCTGCTCCTCCGATCCTTCCCAGCTTTTGGCACTCAGCTCAAACCAAGGTCTTAGTGTTTGAAAAGAAAATGTTTCAAAAACCCCTAATTTTCCTAGAAGTGTGTCTGAAAGTTTAATAAAGAAAAAAACCCTTTTCCTTGCCCATCTTGGACTGAGAACCAGATTGGGCATTGATCCCTGGCAGGGATTTAATAATTATCTGGCAGCGATTCCATGGGTGATTTTTAGGTTGTAGCCTGTCCCTTAATTATTTTGCAGGTTCAACCACAGCCATGTCTTTCACCTCCAGCTCTCTTCCCCAGGATGCACCATCTGCTGAGGCTTTTGAGGTGGTCCTCCCAGCAAGGATGGAACAGTCTGTCCCAGTGCCCGGAGCAGAACAGAGCTCACCTTCAGGGAAACAGTCTTTGTGCAGGTCTTTTTGTCACTTAACACCAAAATTCTGGAACTAGGTAAAAATTTCACCCGGGGATTTTTGGATATGAGCCTAAACTCCAAAACCCACATGGTTCCATCGTGCCTAATTACAGCCTGTCTAAAATGCTAATGGATCCCAGCAATGCAATATTCATAGTAGAGGATTATTACATTGCACATACTTTACAGTTAATCTAGTTGTCTAGGTTATTGGACAAAAAGGTTCAATAATAGGGAAACAGCCTGCTGTTGGGTTGTATTTTTCTAGATTATTAATTGAGTTTTTAAGTTTAATGCAAGGCGACGGTTACATAGCACAAAGTGTATTTTAAGCATCTACTTATTAAAGCTGAATTGTGCTTGAACTTCTGTTCAAAAGTACACCTGACAGCTAAATAAATAGCAAATTATTTCACAGTGATCTGTGCTATTTTCTGTTGTTTCTGTGCAGCTAGCTCCAGCACATACCGTAGGTTAAAAAGAATTCTCAACCTTCTATTTAATACAATAAACTTTGTCAGATGTTGTTATTATTTTTGCTGAATGCCATATCCAGGTATAATATATGCATAAAAGCCTCATTGACTCCTTGCGCAGTCTAAATCAGTGGAAACAGGCTGCAGTAGTGAGGAGAAACTGAGTAAGGTGGCTTTTATTTAATCTAGTTCAATCAGTACATAATGATAGGCATTAAAAATGCTGGCGAATCCAATAAAACATTATTCACATTCACAGAGGACTCTGGCTATTTTCTCTACAGAGTGGGGAGCACGGCTAGATGCCAGCACGGTGGTGGGATGCTCTGGACAGGATGGGGGCATGTTATCCGTGAAATAATGGATACCATTGCCATGGCATTAAGAACCTGAGCACCCCACAGAGGAGGCAGCACCCTAAGCTTTGCAAGGAGAGGGTTAACAACCTAGAGCTAGGAGAGCTCCCCAGCTGTATGTCCTCAGCAGGAATGAGCCCAGCTGGAAAGAATCAGGGAACCCTTGGGGAGGTCCAGCAGGTGCCCAGCGAAGGGCCTTGCTTTAAAGGCCAGGTGATGGTCTGCAGCTCTGTTTGTAGGGTCTTGCTGAATTTCTCGGTGCTATGGTGTTTTTGAAGGAAGAAATGGAGATGCACTTGAGGTTCATTCAAGAGCAGGTTGTAGCAGCGTGTCTCCTTCAGCCAAAAAAGGTATGAGAAATGATGGGCGGGGGGGGGAAATATGCTGTGAATCAGCTTGTGGGCACAGGAGTTCGTCGCATGAGATACAAAAGTGCATGCAAGAAATCATTGCTATGTGTAGCCTAGAGCTGATTAAATCAAGCGTTTGGTCTTTTGTTTAACCTGGAAAGTTGGGAGGTGACTTATGTGAGTTAATTGCTGTGGCTGTTGCTGGAGGGCTGGGAGGGAAGGGGTCGAGGCTGCTGGTGCACAGTTCTGATAGCTTTGCCTCTTGTGCTGGGCTGTTACAGCTATTGCAACAAGGAATACTTACGCTTCCTTATTTCTGCGGTTTGGTGGGGTTTGGGTGTTTTTTCATTGAGTTCTTTAGCTTGAATAACCCTGTTCTCTGTGAGATGCTTCTGCGGCAGTTTACATGCAGAAAAGGGACTGTACAGATTCTGGATAAAACATTTGCCCTGTGCAGGGACCTGTACAGCTTGTGCCCTGCAAATGTGCTGCCCTGAGCCTTCTGGCAAGCTCCTTGAACAGTCCTTTGCTTGGAGGACCCTACCTCAATCAGTACTGAACAGCATTCATGATTTGTTTAAAATGGAAGGTGTTCAGAAGTGGCTGAACCGGGGGAGGGAAGGAACTGGGAGTTTTATGCACAGTGGGTGGGAAAGCTGGTCATAAAGTTTGACCTGATTTATTTAATTTTCTGGGAATAATAATAATTCTTCCCTGAACTGACAGCCTGCATGTCAAAGTTTCAGCTCAATTTGAAATGGTTGAAAGATGAATTCCAGGGGAAAAATAATGCTGGTTGTGTAGTGAACGTGCTGACAGTGTCTAACCAAGGTGTTGCTCTCCACCTTAATGCACCGCAGAAAAAATTATAGGCTGGCAAAAAGGGGGCTGTATTTCATGTGATTATGGCTTGTTTGTGTTACTGTCCATTAGGAAGTAAAAAGGAGGAAAGGCCTTGTGTTGTTGGGGGGTTTTGGTTAGTTTTTTTAGGCTTGCGCTGAAAGCATTTCAATCTGGAATAACAGAGATACTTGCAAAAGTAATAGTTTTGATGATGATGTTGCCACTTGCAGGGGAGGCTGGGGGAAGATCTGCACTAGAAGAATTTAGCATTTTAACCTTATAGTAGTGCTGCTTTGAAAATCACGTGTGTGATTCAATATTTTTCCTGAATCCACGGCACCTAAAAAAACCTAACTAATTCTGGCTCTAATTTTCCTTGTCATAGGACCTTTGAAAATCAAATATGCTGATTCACTTGCTGTTCAGTCTCCTTTGTGTCCTGGTGTAATTTGTCATATGAGAGCAAAATGTCCTGTGTAAATCACAGCTGAATATCTGAAGAAGCTTGTCCAAAAATTATGGTGACTATCAAAAATTTTTTTTTAAATGATAAAATGTGGGAGAGCGCTGTTTCTGATAGTACACTGGATATCTTTTATTAAAGATCTAATTTCAGGAGCTTTAGGTGTGATTGGATTTTGGAAGTCTCAGGGGTTTAGTTTATGAGAATAAGACCAATTGATGGAAATGGGATGCCAAGATAACTTTCTGTGGCTGTTAATCTGCATATTTGGCTGTCCCAGGACAGACCACAGCAGGCAGCAATCCCTGCAGCCCTGCACAGGCTGCTGCGCTGTGCAGCAATACCATGGTCCATACACTGTGCGAGGACCGCCTGTAACTTCTAGTCCCAGATCTTGAAAACACTACGTACCTTATTTAACTCCACCTCTTAAAATGACGAGCCTCATGGGCAGATGAGCGTGTTCAAGCTGCGTGTGTGCTTGGATGTATCTGTGCTACAGGTCTTCACCGAGGTGTTGCTGCCCGATGTCCTCAGGCACTGTAGCCTCAGAGCCTGGTGCAGCAGCAGGGTCTGTGCAGGGAACAAGCACCAGCCTGGGACCACATCTGGCAGGAGCTTTCTCACTTTGTTGATAGCATTACGAGGTCTGAATTCAAACCAGGAGCTCCTAGTTGGCACCTGGTTTAGTTTATTTTTTTAGGATGCCCAATTTTGCTGTGTTCTTTGGATTTCTTTGTTTTCTCTAAAAAACTGAGCAAGATTTGCAGAGTCCATATTCCACTCTCTATTGATGCAAGTGTAAATCACGAAACTAGCCTGCCCTACCCCATAAAAGGCTCAATACTCTTCTCTGCAACTGCCCATTAAGCTTCACAAATGGATAAATAAGGAACTGAGATGTGTCATTTATTCATAGCACTTGGAAGGCGGGGAGGAACACCATAAATCCATGGGCACCTCAGAACTCAGATCTGTCACTAAGCAACCTGGAGCATCACGGCGGGCGGTGGTGCTGAGCACACATCCCCTTGCTTTCCCAGCCCAAGCCTCTGACTTCAGACCAAAGGAGACCAGCACTTTGCTGTCTACTATGGAGCCGGTGCCCCTGCCCGGTCCCCTAAGGAGCTCAAAGGACAGTGTCTTTTTAGCTCTGCTTGTTTCCACCTCCTTTTCTGCCATCTCACCTGCCCAGACCCTGTGCCTCTTAATTTCTCTCCATCTCACTGTTTTGAACTCTGTAGACATGGTTCCTTGCTGTGCCAATACAGTTTGCAGGGAAGAAAAGCACAATAAATTTGTCAAATTACCACATTGCCCAAAGAAACAGGGAATAATTGAGAAGGGATGGTTATTTAGCTCTCCCTGCATGCATGTACATGTTGTGCATGTGGAAGGGGGAGGGCTTTTGCAAATGCCCTAGGAATAATAATTAAACTCACAGCTCATCATTATTAAAATGGAGTTACAGGAATGTTTCTGGCCTTCAGGATTATCTGACCATCTTCATCGCAGCTTTATGTAAAGCTGAAGGCTCGGAGAGTACAGCATCATCTGCAGTAACACCAACATACCTCTTGGTCTCCAAATCTCAGAAAGCTGGTGATTCGAAGGGGCTGGTATGAGGCAGGAGCACCCCATTTGCTCTGCAGCAGCACCCATTAGTGAAGGGACAAAGGCAAAGGTATGCTTCTCAAAGAAACCGATGCAAATGAGAAAAGAATCCCTCTGGTTAGTGAAGTTATTCCAGCAAGTGGCTATATAAATGTCTTTATATTGTTATTTCCGATATTAGTTTGTTGTTCCTCCATGAAAGCTGATTTATTTGAAATGTTATTACTTGAAACACCCTAATCTTTTTGTAATAATTCATATACTGGAGATTACAGTTTTGGAAGGCAGCCCAGCTCTGGCTGGAATCCTATTTATGGATTAAAGGATTTGAACAGCATTGCAAGCTAGATCTCCGAATAGCAGGATAATGTAAACCTGGTTCCATATAAAATGCTTTACCTCTGCAATAGTAACCCCATTAAAGGCAGATTGTTGGAGGACGTTGGACAAGAGGACTTTCATTACAGTAAAGCAGGATATCTTGCACCCCTGAAGAGCAAGGATTTTCAGAGCTGAGTCTTCCCCTTGTTAAGATGCCCTGAGCTACATTTTGTATCTCTCCTTTCTTCTGGAACCCATCATGCCAAGTAATTATGAGGGGTTTGTGGTAGGTTTGAACAGACTTTTTGATGGAAGAACCATTGTTTCTGGTGGGAATTGAGCCACCACAAAAGGCAAATAAGTTACCCCTGCAAAGAGCTGCTCCTGCCCTGTAATGGGAGGGAGGCAGCTGGGAGCTGTAATTTCCATGTAAACAGCAGCATGAGGGCCCACCCCAGGATTCATTAGCGTTATTGGAGGGACAATCCCACCCCAGGAAACTGTAAGCTTTTGGGAGTGTTGTTATTAATTTCCCATTTAATGTAATAGAGTGTGGGGGACCCAGTTGCAGACTGGAGTGCTGTTGTGTTAGTAAGTGTCGCACAAAATCCAAACTTGAGAATGGGAATGGCATAATTTAATTGTATATGTGCTTGTAATCTGTAAGAAGATAAGTACAGAACTAGTCTAGAAAATAATGACACTAGGAGCCAACATTAAAATTAATGGTTTCAAGACACGGGCGATCTAACAGTTTTTAAGCCTTTTTCATGCGTTGCAGCAAGTGAGGTTTGGGAGTTGAAGCAGAGCACTGAAATGGCTTTGTGGGTATTTATAGGCAGCTTTTACCATAATCAATGTGCGATAGAGCCTGGTGCCCTGGGTCAAGATGAACAAAAGGTGGGAAAGGGAGGACAAGCTGTGAAGGGCTCTGAGAACTGAGGCAACCTGTGTTTGATGCAATTAGGAGGGATGAGCCTGTGGAGAGATGCAGGGAAAGGGGTGATGCAAGCAAAACCTACTGGTGTTCTGAACAAAGATGAAAATGATGTGGCTGTTGCAATAATTAGGCCACAAGATGCTGAAAACCTGGAGTGGGTTAGCAGTGTGCCCCAGGGAAAGCTGAACTGTAGAGATACTGTGCAAAAAACCCTACAAGATTTATTGGTGCTGTGGATGTAACACCCTAGACAGACTTCTGAGTTTAAGCTGATACTCAGCTTTTTTTATTAGATGTTTCCCATAGAAGTTGAGGAAGGCATTTGGAAAGAGTGCTTAGGAGCAGATTAAGAGCTCTTTTTCCATATGGGTGCAATGCTAACACTGAGGAGGAGGTGGGGAGAAAGACTGTTGTGATCAGCTGCACAGGATTGCAGAGGGGATTAGAGAAGAAAATTATGATGGGGATCACCTGTTCCAGAAAAATCTCATTTTCATATGATGCAGATGCTAGCCTGCAAACACAGTGTGTCAGGTTGTAATAAACAGTTAAAAATGAGGTGCTCAGTGTGTGCGTTTGTACATATCGCTTGTATCCACCCACTCAAGTGTGGTCTAAAAGCAGCAGCCTGGTCTATGGAACTGGAAGTGATTACAGCCTCCCCCGACCCTGCTACAGCGTTGCCCTGGGCAAAAATCATTTCACTGCTCTGGATCTCCGCTTCCTCTTCTACAGAATGGGGTAATATCATGTGCATCCCAGAGGATTTGAGCATTACTTATTATTTCTATAGGGATTTGAAGGTTAATGGCTTTACACAAGCCTAATTAATTGCTGTTATTTAGTTTAATATTCTGAGTACTTCGTCCATACAAAGCTTGCTCTACCATCCTCCGTGTAAAGAGATTTTGAAGCAGCACGGTACGTCTGTGGTACAGAGGTGTGTATCCACAAAGGAGACGCTGTGCAATAGCATAGACGTGTGTGCCAGTGTTCATAACATGTCACGTCGGTCGCTGCTTGGGGTGTACTGATGTAGGCAATGGTAGAGCACTTCTTCACTGGAGACAGACTCAGGTAGGACAACAAAATAAATGAGGATAATAAACACTTCCTCGTATGATGTAAATTGGTTTAACTCTCTTCACGGTATTGGCTGACTTAGGTGAAGTGAAGACTGAGAGACTGGTAGCTCAAGCGTCAACTATTATTTTTGCAAGGGTAAGATTTCATGCCTCTTCAGACTGTTTTTAGAGAGCTCCAACGCTTTCGTAAGGAAACATTCTGTTAATGCATCTGAAATAATTCATGGAGGCTTTTGAAGTGGTCATGTTCTGGCTGACAGCCCTTGTGTTTAGTGGAGTTTGAGACTGAGCTTTGATGGACATTTGTACAACTCTGAATGCTTTTGCATGCAAACAGACCAGCGTGATTCCTGCTGCAAACGACTTCATTTAGGCCTGGGGTAGGAAAAGCTTGATGTGCTGGTTTGCTGGAGCCTGCTTTCCTGGCACCTCTCTCTCTCTGGAAATTGTGGCACAAAGCAGTGCAGGCTAATCCTGAAATTGGGGCATGCTTGCTGTCACTACAGGTGGGTTTTATTGATACTACCATGCCATGCAGGATGATGGAAAGCCATAGCTCTCGTCTGCAGTGGGGCAGTTTGTTACCTCTCCTCTGGACAGCCCAGAAGCAAGTAGTGTGCCGGAGTCCTGCAGCCCAAAGCCTACCGCAGGGAAAAGCAGAAGCAGGGATGTGCCCCTCCATGGTAGTGATGCGTGATGAAAGAGGGCTGACGGCGACAAAAGCAATGAGGTTGTTCCAGCTTGTGCACAGGATTTTGGAGGCTGTGGCTGGTCTCTGCGTTGTTCCCTCTAAGCAGACAGTGAGAAGGCTGTGTTCTCGCAGGATGGTGCTGTGGCAGGAGTTCCGTGCAGCAGAGCCTTGTTTGCCAAAGAGGAAATCAAAGTCATTCTCTGCAGTGTCTGAACAGGAACTATGGGCCGATCCCGATTAAATGAAATATGCCATTAATAACAAATAAACCAAAAAGATAAGAGCTTTAATGTTGGCGCTTAAAAGCCCCACATAACAAGTAAAGACTGCTGTAATGTCATTTGAGAGGGGACACGTGGTGCGCCTGAGAAGAAAGATGGATCGTGTACATTGTGTGCCTGACAGTAAAACTAATAGCTATTGGATGGGGTGTTAAGTATATCATAAAATCAGTGTTGGCCGCATTCAAGAAGATGCATTCAAACTGTTTTGACTGCCTGTACCGAGCGTGCTGACAGCAGCCAAGGGAGCCAGGGGACCACAGCCATCAGTGGGGGTGGGGGAGGGCACAGACCAGCTTGCTCCCCAAGGGCTGGCGTGAGCACCCCTGGTGTAGGGACATGTTTAGTGCTCTGGGGAGCAAGGGTTTGCTCTGAGAGTCCTTGTGAAATGCGCTGGGAACCTCAGCCAGTACCCCTGAATGCAGATCCTCCATGGAGCAGTATGTATATAAGGCAAGGTCCCTTGCGTAAAGCGGGGTATACACAGTACATAAGGCAAGAACCCCTCCCTTCCTAAAGCTTCCAGTAGTTGCTCTGTAAAATGAACTTTCTTTTATTCTGGGAAGAGGTAATGAAGCCAGGAACAATTAACTGAGGGCTATCTGCTGCTGGGCAGGCAGGAGCAGGGGAAAAGAGCAGTGCTCTGAACAGTGATTCCTTCAACCATTCCCAGCCCTTCTGTGTAACTCAGAGGGCTTCGGCTTTGACTTCCTTCATTAGAGTTATTTCTGCACCGCCTCCTCGCAGCCTGGCTGCATGCCCTGGCTGTGAGCACGGAGCAGAGCTGGGAGAGGTGAGGGCAACCCACCTGGCTGCAGAGGCTGGACCATGCAGTGCATGGTGGTCACTGCCCCATGGTGCTTCCTCCTGCTCCATATGTATGTTGTCTATACATACAGAATTGAATATCCCAACCTCTGACAGGGCAAGGAATACGGGTGTGAGAAAAGGAATGCTTCCATACAGGCAAATTAGTGAAGGCAGACATGGACTCAGACTCCTTGTACAAAAACTTCCCAGTGGCTTTGCAATTAGCCAAAAGTCCTGTTTTCTCCAGTTTGTGGAAGGCTGATGTAATGTTTAGCTGCAGTCCTGTGGGAGGAAACCAGTGGAGCTCCTGGGAGGTCACATAGCTGGATCTGGACTCTGTGCATCTGTTTCTTACCTCCGAGGGCAGTGGTATTGCCAGGTGGCCAAGCCATGTGCCAGGCAGTACAATTAGGGATCTGTCTCTGTGCTCATTTGGCAGAAATATCTCAGTTATGTGATAGTTAGCCCTGTGGGTTGACCTAAAGCCTCTTACTGGGGCCAATGTGTTCATTTGGAGTCTCTGAGATTTTTCTGGAGGTTCATCACTGGCACTCGGATGTTATGTGACATCATTTCTGTAGCAGATGACAAGAACTTTAAAATGCAAGGCAATGAGGAATGCTGTCTTTGTCCAAAATGTCATGTGAACACCAGCTATAATTAATAGAAGATGCTGAATACCTGACTACAGGTTTCCTCCTAATAATACACAAAAAATCCGAGTTCCTCCCTCTTTAAGGATGGCCAGCTGCTACTCTTTTACTCAGCAACCCCCCAAAAAAGCACAGGGTCTGCTCGGGTGGCCATGATCACCTTTTGCTGCTGAATTGAGTTTGCTCGGTGGCACGGAGAGGTGATTACAAAAGCTACGAGGGCTTCCAGTAGCACAATTTCCTGAAAATAATGGGCTTCAGCATTTCAGTTCTTGACTCCATCTCTTTCTCCTTCAACTCTGCAGCTGCCAGGGGGTCGAATAAGTACAGAGTGAGCAGAGTGTGTTCCTTTGCTGTGATTTGAGGAAAGGTGACTTCTGTTTTCCTTGCAGCAGCTTGCTGGAGAAATTTAGGCAGGTTTGTGTCAAGCAGCGAAAGGCTGTATCAACACACGACGCTGCCAAGCCGAGCTCAGACGTGGCATTGCTTCCTCGGACCCCTGGGCATGGAGCTGGGCTCTGGCTGACCTTCCTTTGGCGAAGAGCTGCTCCTGCTGGGAGCTGCTGTGGGGGCTACAAAAAGGAAAAGGCATTCTTGCAAAGCCCCGTGTCTGAGCTTGTGGCGTCGGGGAGGTGTGGGTGCCACACGTGCTGGCATGGGGACCGGTGTGCCACACCAGGCAGGGTGGACGTGCCCTACTTAGCCTGGGCAGGCAGCGCAGTGGCAGAGCTGGGCAGCAGGAAGGGTTTGCCTGTGCCAGCTCGTGGTGCAGTCGAGCAGATGTAGATAGCTTGGGCAGCTTGTCATCTGCCCAGATCGGGGCATCGCTGTCCCAGCAAAAGCAATCTGTGACTGTAACAGCGGAGAGATCTCTCTGATGTGAGATGTCGTGGACAGGCAGGGAATAGATTGCTCCAACCTGTCCTGGGGGGCGGCTGGCTCGGCTGTGCTGGTGAGAGTTCCTCCTCACCGGAGTTCCTCCTCCTTGTGGCATTGGATACCCAGGTGGCCCCAGCACTGGGTGCTCTGGCTCCTCACTGCGCAGCAGGCTGAGAGCCTGGGCAGTGCTGCAAAGCCACTGCTGGCAGCACTGTTATAGGCTCGGGACCTAGATAGCATAGCTCCTCACTCCTTAAAAAATTAATTTGGGAATGCATCCCAGATCCTCCATCTGACCCTTGAGCTCATGTTTTCTGTGAGTGGGAGAAGGTTACACAATGGGGAAGGAGGCACCAAAGCATTCCCTGTATGGGAGCGATGGAAAAGGTGGCAGGGAGAAGTCCCTGCCTTGGGCTGCGGCTCTGACCTGCCCGCCCCAGCATCCGCCGCGGCTGCTCAGCCTCCACCTCTGACCAAGCGTGTGTATCTCCCTGAAAATTGGGCCTCCCGCTTTCAGCTGGCGTTTCCATGCTGTAGGGAAATGCAAATACTAATTAATCCAGTGTATCCCGACAATTCTCAAACTGCTGTGAAAGAGGCTGGGAACGTGCTGTTGTCCATTCCCAGCTTCCAGCAGGATCTGTTTGTGCTGGTGCAGCCTCCCTGGCATTGCTGGGAGGGATGCTCTGTGCTGGCACAAGAAAGAAACGAATACCTGAAGCTTAAAGATATGATTTAATAATTATATTTAAAAGTCTACCTGGGTCTGTAAATTTTTTATGACAAATTAATTAAAAGCCCCGTTTATGGAGGCTTTGGAAAGGAGACATAAATATTTCATATTTATTAAAATATTCATATGCTACATGTTTTTTAATCTTGAATAAATATTTTTGGATAATCAGTCCCATTTTTTGTTATGCTAAAGTTTGTATTGTAAATTCAACCACGATTGATTAAGAATGTGCAATTTATTAATTATGTAATAGCACATATGCTGCTCAGGACCTGGAAGAAATACATTTATCTGTTTTTCATAACCGGAAGAGTTATCAAGGTAATTTTCTTATTGAAACTAAATGAAAGCTTTGATTCATGTAATTGTGGCAAGTTCTATCTATACCTTCACTTCAGCGTAAACACAACTTTCAGGGTTCTTTCCCAATTCTTCTTTTCAAATAAACAAGACATGGGAAGTATGGAACGAGCCTTCACAGCGGACTGGGAATGCCTGGGAGATCTGGGTGTAGTCCTGAAAAGCTCCAGGCTGTTTTGTTTATATATGTTATATCAACTGAAATGCCAAAACTTGACTTTCACGTCCAAGGCTGGCACGCTGCAGATGCTTACGTCTGTCCAAATGCTGCACCAGGAAAAGCTCGCCGAGCTGCTGCGTGGTCCTTGCAGCATTGCACTGTTCAGTTTTCACTCCAACCATTAGTTTTTTTCAGTTGTCGTAGAAAAGAGTAGTAATGACTAAGTAACTAATTTACCAACCCTATTTTCCGGGTTTTTAAGACTATTTCTAGTGCTTCTTGGACTCTGGCGTTCTCTGAATGAATCACAGCAGCACAAATGGTTTCAAAGCAAATGGTACTTGGCGCATGTTTTTCTTAATGAGCTGAGATGCAAGCGGCAGCGCTGCTGACCCTGCCGTCTGTGGCCTGATTTATAAGCTGCTTCATACTCTGTCACTGAAGCTTAAGGATCCCTTAAGTCTCTTTTTCCTCTGCAAGACAAATAAAAGGCTGTTATTGTAAATTAGAATGTAAGTCAGAGCTGCTAAAGACACCAAAACCAAAACAAACAAAGAAAAAATAAAAGGATTGTTTGGAGGGTTTTGTTGCTATTCTCAGTAGAAGGATTACTGTTGATTTTTATGAAAAGTTCATCCTGGAGGCAGCAGGCAGTTGCATTACTTTAGCAAGATTGAGCTGTTTAAAATTTCAGGGTTGTCCGCCAAAAAAATAATAATAGGAAGTTGTATAGAGAGGAATGTGCTGACAGCAGTAATGTTTGGGTAATAATTCATGTGTTGTAGATGATGCTCTGGAAAGCTGCCCAGCTGGCTAATGCAGATTGGGGATGCTCTCGTGCTGATGGCTGTACAATTGATTGGCATTTCTGCTCCATCATGAAATCAGCTTGCAAATGAAATGGAGATGTTTCAGAGGGCAGGGCTTGGGGAGGCAGGGGTGGGCAGAGAGCTCCAGTGAGCAGCACTGTGTGCGGGGCAGGGCCTGGCTCTTCTTAAAGGAAACATCACGGTTGTTGGTCTGGTTTGATGGAAGTACCTCTCCCCTGCTGCATTTGCTTTTGGGTGAGGGCAGTTGTCTGCGGTTTGAGCTGAAGGACAGGGTGACGTTCTCCAGCAGTGGATGGGGTTATGGTTTCTCCCAGGAATTCGAACAGTAGTTGGTGTCTTGACCTTGTTCTCCAGACCTGCACCCATGGGGTCTCTCTATGATATAAGCACGTAATTATTCTGAGCAAAATGGTGCTCTTGGACCTGTTGGTCCCTTTTCTTGTTTGTTGTGGGGCTCCATGTGTCATTATGCTTTCTGATTCTGCAAACAGACCTTGTCCAGGATGCTCTTGGGTAGCTGTGCTCCATCTCAGGCACAGGTTGTGTTAAAGGTTTGATTCAGCTTAGTTCCAGCTTATCCAGCAGCACAAAAAAGGCAGCAACTCCTTTATTCTCCTGCCACTGCAGCCTCGTTTTGTGTTTCTCCACAAGCCCCAAAACAGAGATTGCCTGTTATTAACAATTTCAGAGTTGCCCTAAACCCTGTCAAGGGGACCTAATACAAGACAGATCTGTTGATGATATTTAAAATTCTTTTCTTATGGATTCTTTAGAAAGGGTTGAAATGAGAGATAACTGTTGTTATTTTAGCTCTGTGAACAATGCTTAAAAGTCCGAGTCAGCATGCATACAGCCAACTTAAATGCAAATTGCGCACCACCGGCAACTTTATTACACATGAAAAACAAATTTCACTGAGCTCATAAGTTATCAGAGGGAGAACGATAGTCTATTCCAACTCCTGAGCTGAAACACAGGAGGAGGTAGCACTGTCCTTGAGAGACCTGGCTGCCAGCCATGCTGCAAAATAGGCTCTTGGGTACCTACTGGCATTGTATGGAGCTTCTTCATTAATAATTAAAAAATAAGCAACACCTGAGGAATAACTAAGTGTGTTTATTGACACCAGTGCCTTGCTCTGTGTCACTGCTTGTTGGCGTTGTCACTGTCTAACCTCAGCCAGCTGCTGAGATGGGGGCTGCTGGTAGTGCCCGCTCCTGCACAAGCCACTGGACCTCACAGATTTAAAAATAAGCATTTGCGGCAGCGCTGGGTTAGGGAAGACCCTCCTGCACCCACTTCAATGATTTAAACCCGGGGTTATTTAACAGCATCTGGCCCAGCAATGCAACCAGGCACCTTTCTGCACCATGAGCAGGTGCTCTCCTGGCACTGACTGTGTGACTGAAAGCTCATTAAAATTGTTTTGCTGACTTCATCAGGTCTGAGGTGAGATCATTCTCTGATGGCAGTATCTTCAGGTGTGAATATCCCAATTTGGTGTAGAAGTTCAGCATGTACAAATCATCTGGAGATTTATATTTTTTCCTTGCAACTATTTGGAAACATGATTGGGATCAGTTGCAGCTGTGAATGTCTAATTACTCCTCCAAGTGGCTCCACCAGAGTCCCAATAACTTTATTCTGGTACTTGTTGGTGTCCTGGAATTAGAGGCACAAAAAGCATAAGGCCCTTTGAAGCCTGACTGAAAACCTGACTTAAGCCACCGGAAATAATAAAAAGAAAGTAAAGAACGCAGTAAAGCTGCAGAAAAGGATTAAGGGGGCAAGGGGGGGAGAGCCAACGGGGACAAGTAATTCTGGCTATATGTGATGGTGTGATATAATGCTTATGCTATCACTGGAGCCAGGGACTGCTTCCAGGTCTATACTTGAGCACTATTTTTTTTTTTCTTTTTAAATCTGCAGCCATTCTCCTATATCTTTGTGCTGTACTGGCATCATTTAAGAAGGAACTAAAGTTTAAGAGCAAAGATATTTTTTTATCTATTTCCCAGAAGTATTTTGTGTGTAATAAAGAGCCTGAAAATGTTCTGCTGCCTCTGAAGTCTTCACCAAGAAAACAGGCAAACTCTCAAACACCAAAAAAGAAAAAAAAATCTTGGGTTTGGTTGTTGGTTTTTTTAAACAATTTATTCTGTTTCTCTGCTGGTGCCCTTGGAAGGTAATGATCAGTGTAGCCATCACTGTTCCTCATGAGCATCTCTGGCTGTGGTTCTCTGTCCCGTTGGAGCAGGCTGTGTGTCCCAGAGGTGGCTGGTGGTGGTGGCGGCAGCCGGCGCCTCTGCCCAGGGCACTGCCACCCGTTTCTCCTCACATGACTGAACGCATTCCAGTGTCAGCTTGTATTAAAAGGGTTATAAATTCTTCTGGCAGGAGTCTGCATTTTAGGATTGATGAGTGTGATCAGCAAACTATTCAAATAAGTATGCTTATTATTAAAACCCTGCTAGTAACAGGGTGACATGCAGAGAAACTAATGCAAAGCAATTTCTCCTTCATTTCTGAGCCTTACCCAGTTTCCGTGTAGGCTAATAACGTTAGTTTTTAATTGTTTCTTTGTGGGTAGATAGTGTTTTTGTATTTGTGGGTCCCCACAAGTTGGGATTTGTATGGCTTGTGTGGGAAGTGGCCGTACATGTACAGGCATACACATCGTGCAGCCAAAGGCGTTTGAAAACTGTCCAGGGCTAGGAATGGAAGGCTCAAATGGAAAAAATCTAGCAGCTTTCCCATTACTAATATCTACATTTTTATGAGCTTGGTTGTAATATAATTCCCACCTACTGGGACAATTCCTGAGCTGTTTGTTCAATATTTATCTGGTTCTGAGTCAGACAAAAATCCCAGATCTCCAGGCGACATAAATTACCATGGATCCTGTAACTCTGCAATTGGTGACTGGTCTCAGCTGAGGCCAGGATAATCGTGGAGATTTCGCCTTATCTGTGCAGCAGTTATGTGACACCAGTTGTCCTACATGCGTGTCCTAGTGTTAGAATAGGATTTGCCTCCTGCTTTTGTAAAGCCAACAAATAAGTAATGTGTTGAGCAAACCATGCAGCAGCCCTCCTGGGTCAGGCTGGTCTGCAGCAGCAAACCCGCAGTGTGTTTCAGCCCACGCAGGAACAGCCCCCTGTAACCATCCTCCCTGACTGGGTGGTAATTGCAGCATGAACATGTGTGAACAGCAAGGGAAGTTTCAAATCACTCAATTAAATAGAGCGCTTGCATCTTGTGAAGGTGTCTGGTGTGCGACCAAAGCAAATGCCTGCACCCCCCTTCCCCCCCAGTATAAATGGGTCTGAGCTGGTGGCTGCAAAAGAGGAAAAGCCCCAGTGGACACATTAGCTTTCAAAACCAGGCTCTCTAGATATTTCTGGTACATGCTGAGTGTCCTTCAGTTTTGTTTCAACCTTTTAAATTTATAGGTTCACATTTCCTGAATGGCTTAAGGTGTTTTTGTATAATTGCAGTAACAGAAAAACCTCTGACCGGCAGCAATTAGGCAGGTACCAAACCAAGACTCCCAAGTGCCTCATCCCAAACCCAGGGTTTCACTGCACGCTGGAGAATATTTTTTGCCTGGTTTTTAGCACAGAAATCATGAGAAACACACAATAGGGATCACTGTTTTCCCTGTGTAGGTGATTTTTGCTGTGGTAATAATGTATTTCCTAAAACAAAATAGTTTTTGGGGGAATAAAGTGTAGTACAAGGTGTGAGCAAAACTCCTCAGAGCATCCCAGGGAAGCTCTGGGTCTCACCCTGCACGGCTGTGTGCAGCTCCTGCCAACACAGAAATCCAGGTGCTGTCTGATTGCTGCCTTAGTTCAAGGGGTTTTTAAAGTGTGACATTTGAAAGGATGAAACCCTGTGGCATGGGTTAAGAGCTGTCGTTGCTGGAAGGATGATCCGGCACACACGTTCCAAACGCGACTTCTTAAAGATGATGGGCACTTTTATAAAACTCTCTCCATTTATCTGCAAAACTCCTGCAGATCAAGACCTATGAATTATTAGTGTAATGAGATTAGGCATACGTTTAGGCTACATGGTCTTAAGTTGTTTTAAATTCTGAAGATGAGATAGGGTCAAGCACGAAAGGGCAGTGCGGCAGAGTGCCGGCAGCAGACCGCGTGAGTGACTTGTCTTCCTATTAACATTGTCACATCCCTGTTGGGTGCGTTTCCCATTTCCCTCTCTCCCTGGGAGCTGGCTGGGGAACTTAATCTCCAAAATTGGCAAGAAGGGGGGGAAAAAAAAAATTGTGTTCATGAGGACTTGGACTGTAGGAGGGAGGGAGATGGTCGTAGGGAGGAAGGACGGAGCAGAATGTGAGATAAAAGAAGAACAGGGAAAAAGATAAAAATGAGGGGGTTTATTGCGGAGGAGGTGTTGCTGTCCCAGCTATGCAGAGTGAGCACAAGTGCTTTTGGCACTTCCTTTTGTAAAGATTTTTGTAACCTCTGAATAGTGGCAGGAGTGCATGTATCCCCACCACCCCTCCTACTCTTCTGATTTTCTTCCTGGAGAAGCGGAGATGAAGCCCCCCTGAGGAGAGCTCTCAGCTGAAGAGACATGAGAGCATCAATTTTTCTCTCATTAAACAGAACTGCTTGGAGACTTGTGCCACGCGGTTCCCCGAAGGTCGTCCTCTGCGTGGCAGGATGGAGCACAGCCATGTGTGAGATGTTCCACAGCCTGCAGCTGTATCCAAAACTGCTTTGCCAATGAGAAATAAACATGCAAAAAGAAAACCAAAAAAACCAAACAAAAAAACCCCTGAGACTCCTGGGTTTTGCTGAGCTCTCCTACGAGATTGATTCCCAGCAAAGCTGACATGCCCCGGGTCTTGCTCATGTCCTTCACTTGGCTGCAGACCTGCTCTGACCAGGAATGGCACGGCTGGCTGCAGGCTAGCCTCGGGATCTGCTCCATAACCCAGGGTGGGAGAGGTGACTGTGGTGGGGGAAGCGATGACAAACAAGGCTGCTGTGTCCCCATCGGTGTGGCTGGGACTGAATACTGAGTGTCAGGCGGCTTTGGGAGCTCCTGGTTTCATGCCCATATGTTGGAGTGCTCCACAGAGGGTTTTGTGTTGAAACTTTACCCTTCCAAATGCCAAAAGCCTGGGGCAGGACAGTTTTCCATCTTCTTCAGATCCCTTGGCTTCTCCCTTGGTCCTGCTCTTTGCAGACTTGTTGGCTTGCATGGAGTTTGGAAAATGCTCCCCCACAGCCGGCTTGAGCAGTGCCTCACAGAGGGGTCAGTGAGTTGGGAGTGAGGAGACTTAACTTAAATATTTTGCAGAAATTTGCCAATTCCAACAAGCAGTTTGTGTAGGAACTAGAGGGAAGGGGTGTTCACTTAAAAAAATTTTTTTTGGAATCTCTGCATTAATTCAGCAAAGGGCATTTCTAGTTAGCTGGGGGCAGAGGGAGTATGTTAGAGAGAGTTGGGTGGTTTTCTGCAAAAAGATCTGCCGATTTGCAATTGATAAATTGGCCTTTTTTTAATACATGCATGAGCAGGTTCTCCGGGTACTAAACTTCTTATGAAATATTTTTATTTATTTTCCTAAACCTCTTTCATTAAAAACAAAACAGAAGGTCATATTCAAAAGCAGGGGAAATAGAAGCAGCATAGGCTCCGAGTCAGTTGCTGTAACCCTCTATCAAAGGGAACAGCTACAACAGGCTTTTACTGGCACTGTTTTACCTACCTAAAGTCAGCAACGTTTGTCGTGATTTTGTTTATTTGCATTAGTGTGTTGATTTCTCCATCTTATTTCTTTGGTTTAAGCAAGTCTGGGAAATAAGTGAGAGAACTCTGTGAGCTTCAGTTTCCTTGTCCTCAGTTCTTTAAAGTTATTCACCGTGAACGTGAGCGCTTCTCCAG
Organism: Ibycter americanus; assembly: GCA_035590275.1. Taxonomy (NCBI): domain Eukaryota; kingdom Metazoa; phylum Chordata; class Aves; order Falconiformes; family Falconidae; genus Ibycter; species Ibycter americanus. Next base: position 5,608,810 of record JAVJGI010000038.1, on the reverse strand, counting down.
TTCCCCAAGTGAACATATGTACTGTAGCATTCTTGGAGGGATGCATAAGGGGAATGATAAGAAGGGAAAACATCTTAAGAATAATTATAGATCAAGATTTTGATTAAAAACAATTGCAGTATGCTGTCTGGTTGCACAGGACTGTATCTTGCTGCGGCCCTTGCAGTGTTAAAGAAGACGACCTCTTGCCTGGCAGTGAGTCCATTCAGTGCCTGGCAAATCCGTCTTTCCCAAGAGTCCACATCCTAAATCAGAGCATCCACGAAGAAAAATGGAAAAGTCTTAAAATATAACAGCCTCTAGGATATTTTGGTAAATGGTCATGATGTAAAATTGTGTAGAGATGGATTGGTGAAGGGGTAGACAGTTATAAAACTAAAGAAATGATGTCTCTGAAACTAATTCTAAATTAATGACACCTTGTAGATCTTTACTGCCTTCCATCTGAGGAACTCAAGCTGACATACCGACATTTATTAATTAGAATTCATTTTACAAGAGGAGAAGCTGAGGATGAGAATGGAGAAGTCATTCTTGGCCCATCATAAGTCAGATATCAGGGATGGAGGAAGCAATAAAAATACAGGAACGTGGATTCTCAGCCACGTGCTTGAAGCCTGTGGTGATGCTGAGCAGAAAGGCAGGAGAAATAAATTCTGCACAAAGGTGAAAGCAATGCTTGGGTCAAGCAAGATTTATTTTGCTCAGAATTAAAGCTAATGAGGCTCTTTGAGGATGGAAGGAGGTTACAAATTTGTGGCATGAGGAAAAGACCAATGTGAAAACCCACATGGAGTGTAACCCTGTTGCTGAATTAATTGCAGTGCGATGAGCTCTGTAGATGTGGCATGTTCTGTTCATTTCTCAAAAATATCTCATACAGACTAACTCTAATCTTTCTTTTCTTCATGTTTATTTGTACCTGTTTATGGGTTTAATTAAAACCAAAACCTTTTCAAATGGATGAACAGAGATGAGAAGTGATGAAGGTGAGAAAAGAAACATGAGAGCAGAGGAAGGTAGAGATAGGGAGGAGGGCTCTGCACGACTCCTGGCTGTGTTTCACTTAGCTTTGAGGACCCATCAGGTAAAATTAATTTTTAACAATGTAGACTGTACAGACTAATTCCTGTATTGAGACCAGACTGGTTTCATTCTTTATCAAGTTTAACAGGAAAGGGTCTAAATTGAGGTTCCTGAACTGAAGAGATAGGACATTAATCTAAACTGTTACATGAGCCAGAAACAAAGTCAATTTTTTTAATGATGAAATAGCTTATCTGCTAGAAGATATCCTCCCAGACTGATATACTACCCACAACTGAAAGTTTGCATGAAATTAATAAAATTAGGGGGGTGGGGGAAATTGCAGATCGACCAAAACTGTAATTAACTTCTGTGTCCTCTTGGGACTGAACTCTTCCTGGTGAGGTTTTGTTTCGATTAAACACTGTCTTGATGGAGTTGTCCAGCTTTCCAAGACAGAAAGTGGAAAACCTGTAACAGAGCTGCATGACTCGTAGGAGCACGCTGTAAGCTTTTTAACCCCTTGCGTTGAATCCACCTTTTCCCTGCCAGCAGCAGCAGTGCACACTCCAGCCGGGCTCAAGCATCGCTGGAACAAGGATGTTTGGCTGCTCCTGGGTTTGCACCTACAGGGACAGATCCTCAGTTGGCATAAATACTCCTAGCAGTGCTGAAGTCAGCAAAGCTGGGTTACCCACAGCTGGGGACGATCTCGTTGTTTGTGACAATCTCATTGTTTGTTTTGCTCTGAGGCCAATGTGCATGTGGTACCCGATGCCAGAGGCATTTGCAAAGGCGTGGGTGTGTTGTAACCGAGACCCACGGCGCAGCCCGTGTGCAGGCATTGAGCAGGACTGCGTGTCTGCAGCTTGCCAAGCTGCATTGCCAGTCACCACTGCAATAATCCTCTGTTTGGGTAGTGTGCTTGCCACGTCTGTCTTTTGATATGATATGATGCCACCAAGACAAGCTTTGCTCAGACTGAACAATAATTTATACAGAACCAGAGCCAAAAAGATAAAAGCTACTACCAGCCTTATCCTTGCTTTACCACAGAGGAACGCTTTTCTGGTGGAGACTAGTCATCTGTCATCCCTGCTAAAGTCCCGAGGAAATTAAGCTAAATTATGTAAATGTTAGGGATCACCATTCATGCTCAGTTCATTCTTTCTTCCCTGAATTATTTGGTAAAACAAAATAGCTCTTAATTAACCACCTGCCTTGTTCGTATGGGACAGCTACTTGGCCATATGGGAAGGATCAAACAGCAAGCTTGATGATTTTAAAATAAAAATGAAAAAAATGAATAGCCTTTCATATAGTTAACCACATTCTGTCCTCTTCTGCACTAATGACTCTGATCTCGGTTACCCACTGACTCCTGATGTCTTCCCTGGCAAACTGGGGCAGCATTCAGCCAGGTGCTAAACTTCAGTATTAAAATGCAACACAATGAAAGTGAAATATTAGTTTCCCTTCTCACATTCAGCCCCAGTCTGCCTTTGAAGAAAGTGAGCCATATAAAAAATGGATGAAAAGGTTCCTTGGGAAACTGCAGTATTTGCCTACAGCAGAGTCTGATCCTTGGGGACAGATTGACACAAGTGTTCAGGCACTTGGAGGGCTTTACTGACTCCCTGTAAACCAAGGAAGCTTTCAGTGCCCACCTAATGAGGGCAGAAGTGGTCAGTCTGTTATTCCAGCCCTTTGTCTTTTGCCTCAGAATGAGCCTGAAGATCAGATTGGAGCCTGAAAGCCCCTTTTCACGTGTAACTGAATTGTGATGCTGTGTTCCAGCAGCAGATGGAGAGTCCTTGGGCTTCTGGAGCCTGGCTCAGGGGACGTGGATGCTGTGGGGCTGGGAGCCCTCCTGCTGCCCTGCTTGGTGGGGGGAGCCTGTTTGAGGAGGGGGTCCCAGGATCACACAGAGCCAGCAGAATTTCTGTTAACAGATACACTTCTTGGCTTAAAAATCCATCTTGTCACATGCTCTCACCCAGTAAAGCATTAGCATGTGTTCATCTTTGTGGCTGCATTGCATGATTATCTGGGAGCCCAAACTGGAGAGTACTTGTGGTTTATTTGGGTTTTTTCCTTGCTGCTCTGTGAATCACCAAATGTGCTTTATTTCTGCAGGCTGGTGTCACTTTAGCATAGAGGAATGGGACAAAAAGGGAAGAGCAGGGAAAGAGGGAAATAGGTGTTTTTGCTTATCAAACAAACCAACCCTCCAGCCCTAGTAGGGTGCTGAGCACTTGGCGCAGCCAGGGGAGCTGTGCAGAGCCCTCTCATGCCAAGAGGCAAGTGGAGCCACGCTGGGCAGTTCCCAGGGCTCAGCAGCCCGACACCAAAGCTCAGCAGACCATCCAGCTCCATGCTGCCCCATGCCCATGCTCAGCCAGCTGCAGGTGTCTTTTACAGATTGCCATTCCAAAAATCCCCATGGCCGGCTCCTTCCTCTCCAGCTGCCTTCCGGATCACATGGATGCGGGTGCTGGCAGGCAGGAGCTCCCGCGCCGGTTCGTACAAATCATTGCAAGGAGGCAGAGCAACCGGCATCTGTCGCTGCAGTCGGTGGTGGAGGATTGCTCGGTGCTTTCAGCCAAGGTTGCCTCCTGTGCTGGTTGCGTTAAACAGCACTTCTTTTTCAAAAATGTGAACTGGGTTCTTTATTTCAGGCTGTAGCTGGAGCTTCTGAGCTGCAGGACGTGAGGGCTGTGAGCGGCACCTTGCTTCGCAGCCAGCTTTGCTGTGGTGGGCTGGAAGCCAGGTACTGGGAGGATCCCACACCCCTTTTTTGGGAACTGAAGTAGAGCCAGCCTTTGCAGCTTGATTTTTCAAAAAGATGAAGGTTTGCTTCTGCTATGTACGTCTATGAGGGCTCATAGAAAAATAGTCTGTCCCCTTCAGAGAGGGGCTACACAAGGGTCACGCACCTTATGAGGTTTAAAAGGGGATTCAGTTATCTGTCCTCCCCTGACCTTAACATCTGAGGCAGCAGAGAATGCCTCCATTTGGGCATCTGGGAATAAAATTGCATCAGTCTTCCTCCTGCAGGGTCCTCTGCCTTGCCCTTTATATTGTCTGAGATCTTGTTCAAATCCTGGCTCTTTCACATATGATCAGCTTCTGCTTTGCTGGAGTCAGACAGGAGTAAAAACAAACAGACCTCTATTCCCTGATACAACTGCCATGCTGGTTAATACACAGTCCTCTAGCTTTTTTTGCTGTGGAGGCTTCAATCCCTTCCCTTCCCGCTGCCGACCCCTTCAGCAGCATGTCCCTGGGCTGTGTCATGGGGCTGCCTCTCGGGAATGCTCATCGATCGCCTCCCTCCTCTTGCATAAGGGCTGGTGCTGAGCAGGGGGACGATGTGGTTGGACCCCATCAGGGGCATGACCACCCCTCGGCAGGGTCTGCGCAGGACTCTGAGGGAGCTGCTTCTCCACCGTGTGCAGGGAACATGCCCCAGGACCATAGTTTCAGCACATGGATATTTATTTGCTAGAACTGTAACGTTCCCCCTGTACTTATGGTATAGGTATCCCCATGCTAAACTTACCTACATGACAAACCGATGTGCAGTGGGACACCGTCCTCCCCCGGCAGCCAGGGCCAGAGGAGATGCTTCCCCACCATTGCACCCAGCAAGCTTGCTCATCAGGCAGCCTCTGTCACTAACCCTTGTGTTTAGCTGAAAAGTACGTTAGAACTACTCATGTGCCCAAGAGCTTCATTGAGGCTTTTCACAGCTCTGTGAATGTTACACAAATTGATTAAATACTGTAACTAATCTATGGCTACTTAGGCGTTTCATGGTTGTCACTGTACTACAAGGCTCCCCGGGTCTTGCTGCAGGAGGGGAACCTCAACACAGACTGTGCTGATCCTGGAGCAGAGGAGATGCGCCCTGCCCGATGCAGGGGATGAGAGGAACGCGGATGTGTCGTTCAGCTTTCATCCCTTCCCGAGCCCACCCCAAGGCAGAAACAGGGAATGTGCAGCTTGTGGGAAAGAACAAACTTACATTTGTATATCATTCTTTGTCCTGCAAAATCCCAACACATTTTTGGACCTATTCTGACAATAGCCATCTCCAATGTGAAATACCATGAGACAATAGTACAAGAGTGTAGGGGAGAGAAAGAAAAATCACGTTTTCTTCTGACTACTTCTGGTCTCAACACGATTTTAAAAAACTTACAGGAGTCCAGCTAAGAGGTCATGAACAGGACCAGGAAATGCCATGGTCGGGATTTGACTTCATGCATAGTATATCATTTTAATGAGGAATCTGTTGTATCCATGCTCCCCTCATACACCTCGCAGACTAAGTCATAGTAAGTCTTTAGCTTATTTTTACATAACTGGAGTGACTTCAGTAACGTAAAGCTGCTGTGGCATGCAGGGAGATTTGCTTACGCGCTCAGACTACTCTTGGAAATGATTGATCGTGTTTAAGTATTGGCATCCAGCTAACCTTCCTGCCTGATGTCAAAAGCATACAATATTTTCGAGGCTTCTTTCCATTTTCCATATTAGCATACAGGAGAGAGCTCATGCTTAAATGAGTTTGTTTAGCTTTTAGTAACATTTCTGAATGTCTCTAAAAAATCACACCACCACTATTGGTTCAGCAATTTATTTCAGGCTTTGATTTAAATGTTTTTCTGTTTGTTTGGGGTCAGATTGAATCATTAGTAGCGTGTGCACATAGCTTTCCATTTCCATCTTCGGGAAGACGCGCGTGCTGAGCACGTTAGCCAGAAATGCTAATAGAAACGAGCTTTACAGTGTGTAGGTCCTGTGCATGGTGGTTCATTTGCCTAAACACACTGTCAGTTCTATGCTTTGCCCAGTTTGGGGATGGGTTTACATGCTCTGAGATTCCTGATGAGATTCAGGCACCTTGCTGGTGGGAAAATGTGGGGTGTCCCTCCGCTAATGCAGAGTCAAGGCTACAGAGGCAGTCCAGCAATTTCAGTAATTTCAGCTTTCTGGTTATGACAGATTTAATGGACGAAAGGTATCAGCTGACAAACATCAGAAATCGGGGGGGGGGGATGCTGATATGATGGTGTAGCCCACATAACCCCATATGATGCTGTCACCCCGTCCCTGTGTGGCCCTGATGACTTCTCATCCAGTTTGTTCCTCTTCCAGCTCAGCACTTTGCGCTGTGCAGTCCTGCTGCAGACATTCATATTTAAGAAATATAATCAATGTCTTGATTTCAATGCTCTAGGCGTTCCCTATAGAAATCCCCTGCTCAGTCAATTAGTAGGACTGAATTTCCTATTACTTAACATCTATACTCCTAGAAGGCAGGAGATTCCAGCATCTCCAACTATATTTGCTAGGATTATTGCTTAAAGGTGGCTTAGCTACTAAGCCACTGCTGCAAAAGCTCCATTAACAACTTTACTTGTTGTAGATGTGAGCTGGAAGGATTTCAGTACCGCAGGTCGAATAAAGAAACCTGACACCCGTTCTTTGAGCAATTAAACTTTGTAAAGTAAACTGTGTGTATTTCATTAAGGAAATGGATCCATCAGCACTGGGAATACCATTTACGAATATTTCCTTGTAATGGAAAAGTGAGCATGTTGACAGGATGAATTATTAGACATATTTACAAACAGCTGTTAAAAAGCCTATGTGTATGTCCCAGCTGTATTTTTTCCCTTTTTATGCAAGGTTTTTAGCAGTTATACTTTGAAAAGCCAGCTTGATTGGTTTTCCTGCAAAGAGAGGTAAGCTTGATTAATTTATTCATACTCCATAAGACTGCAGTCTCAACTGGGGGAGCAGTCTGTCTGTCTGCAGTTTATTCATGGAATAAACCCAAGGGCAGACAACCAGTACACAGCCTACACAGTGTTTAATTACAGCTATTGTGTACATCTGATACTGGAATCAATAAGTCTGAGTCTTTCCCCAATCATGCCGGTTTCTCATGGAATTCTTCTTCACTGTGGACTGTATGAGAAGGGAACCAAGGTCATTAGTGGGAGTTTGACACAAGAGGGTTTGGATCTCGGTGATGCTGTAAAGGCTCTGGCATGGTTCACTGGCTGATACTCCAGGTTTAAAGGGGCAGATAGGAAAGGAGGATTAAGACCAAGATATTGCCACTTGAGGTATTGTGAATGCTACTTCTAAATGTGTCAACTTGGAAGTTATAGGAAATGTGAATCCCATGGCATTAGACAGATTACAGGCACAGAATATGCTATGAGATTATTGCCAAGACTCAGATTTTTCTCCTGTCTGCATCCCCTCCTGCTGTCACTTCCCCGTCTCAATCTTTTGCTTCTCTGTCAATGAAATAGAGCTACTGTATCTCGGCTGAAGAGGTACGACCAGGTCCTTGTACTGTACTCCAAGTGCTTTGGGACCACGGCGTACAAGGCACTGCAGCAGGGAAAGCTTGACCTGAAAATAGCTGCGTCTGCTTCCCACAGTGAGATTCCCCTCCATCCCCAGCCAGCCTCTAGCAGATCCTCGTTTTTTCTCTTTGACTAGACGCCATGTGGAAAGTTCCTTGTGTTGTTTCCATCTGACTGCAGCAGCATCTGCTGCTGCTGATAAAGCTGCTAGAAGAATTGGGAAAGGATCAGCCTCAGCCTGTGCGCTGCTGCCTCGACGGTGTCGGCCGTCCTGGGGGTCCCGGCTAGTGGCAACACTCGGGAGCAACCACCACCCACCTCGGCTTCTCCGTCCAGACCCTCCTTGCAATGCACTCAGCCACATGCTTAGGTCCATCCCTAGTTACCAAGGCGGCATAGCATCTGCTGGAGATAACAGAATGCCGGTGCTTAAACATAAGCACACGCTTTAGTGTGTTTTCTCTTTGGGGATCCGCCGCCCCGTCAGGGTTCCCCTGCCATCCGTTCCGATCCCTCCTAGCGATCTTCATCTTCTCTGCTCCAAAGCCAGTTTCTCCAAGGAGGAGGCTGTGGCACTGGAAGTTGGTGGAGAAACGGAGCACTTGGGGCTTTAGAGCTGCAGAGAACCACTTGGAACAAGCTTAATTTTTTAATGTTGTATTTGCTGAGGTCAGTTTTCATATCGTCTGAGTCTGGGTCTCCACTTTCCTTTCTTCCAGCAGTTATCCCTTTGCCATATAGGGTTGCAGGAAGAATATTGCTGCTGTACCACAAGAGATAACGTAATGCAAGCTGTGCAAGTTCTCTGTGTTTACATTCATAGTTTTTTTACAAATTTATTTAAACAAATAGGGCTAGTCTGAGGCCAGCTCTGTTTTCATGTGTCGTGATTCTCTCTGGGTATTTTGGGTCTCTGTAAGCTAAATCCATGAAATGAATACTGGATTTTTTAAAGAAGATTTTTGAAGTTAATGAAAGAAATGGAAGTATATAGTTATAAAGAAGTTGGATTTGGTATAACATCTGTATATTATGCACCTAGTTTCAAAGGACGTCTAGTGGAAGGACACATTCTCTCTCCCTCGGGTGCTCAGGTTGATGAGAAACTTATTTGTAAGGAAAATTGACTTTGGAAATGGTTGAGAGCAAGCAGCTGCTTTTTTGTAAGTCTCTGTCAAGTGATTGATTTGGTCCGTAGGTTCATCAGATCATTGCTTCGAATAATATAATTTTGCTTATTTATTTTATTTATGATCAATATGATAAACATTACAGAAACATGGAAGTGCCAACTAGATAATTCCTGGCTGTAGCAGAGTGGCGAGGGGGCATGCTCCAGCTTACACTATGTGCCTTGTGAAGCAGAAAAGCAATTCAGTCAGACTAAAGGCTACAGATGAGGCTGTATGTTCTCTGCAATAAATGCAAATGATTTGAATTCATTTCCCTGGTAAGAGGAGAAAAGAAAAAAAATTAAAGCTAAAGATGTTGCAGATCAAGGAATTCAACTTTAAACAGACGCAAAATTAACATAAAAGAAAACATGGCAATAAAGAGAGGGGGAAAATAGATTTCACTAAAATAATGAATAGACCATGATCTATTTCTGAAGTACCTCTCTGTAGTAGTGTTTTTTTCTTCGT